>JALNQF010000143.1:87500-114880 GCA_028456385.1 Ophiosphaerella korrae | reverse complement strand
AGTAGTAGTAGTAGTAGTAGTAGTAGTAGTAGTAGTAGTAGTAGTAGTAGTAGTAGTAGTAGTAGTAGTAGTAGTAGCAGTAGTTAACTGATTATCAGAATAACACGAGTGAAGACATTTTGGCAATATTCGTAGACCTTAGTCTAAAAGCCTTGCTGACGATGCCACTTCTCTTCCCAGCCCGGGTACCACGGACTCTCCTCTAGTGTATGTGGCTCCCAGTTCTCTGAAACCAGGCCTTTCTCTACTTGTTCCTTGTGGAACCTCTCTAGTGCCGGCTTGACAACATGTTCTACATGCCACGTGTTCTTGTACTCCATCAAGCTCTTCTTGCTGTCGTTCAGCACCTTGAGCAGTAGCCCCGGTACACATGGTTCATCGCGGAATTCCTCGACGGGGGTGAAGAGCGCCTTGAAGTTGAAGACGATGCCTGCGGATAGTGGTAGGCGGCGAAGTGTTTGCCAGTCTACGCGGAGATGGCATCGTGATAGATCGAGGTCAGCCATCTGGTGCTCACGGTGCTTTTCGTGTGGATCTCCGGGTGGCATGTAGAGCGGTTGATCAACCTCTAGACCCCATGATCCTCGTTGAATGGCTTTATCGGTGGGCTTTTTAGCAAAGTATCTGTACTAGCGTTAGTTTAGAGTTAGCCATGTGGTGGACTGCATACCTGTCCATGGAGAACTGCATTTTCTCCTTGTAATCTGGGATAGGCGCATGTATCTCATGTAACCGCATTCCGATCTTCGAGGCGACGTTCCAGCCTAAGGCACTACAAATGATACCCGCTCGAAACAAGTAGAAGCCAGTCTTTTCATCGCGTAACATGATTGCAAAGTCTTCAGGTATGTTGTTGAATAAGACATGTAGCGGATCGGTGTCCTTGAGATCTGTCATGGTGTTTAGAATACCATTATGGAACAGCATATTGTCCTTGTCGAGAATGAAGTATTGAGGATATCGAGCACATAGGAATTGCAGAGACATCTCCATCAACTCCTTACACGCTAATTCGGAGCCTGGAAGGGCCTGCAAGACAGCACTGCCATGCTTGGCTAATAGATCTTGTCGTTCCCTGATGCGTGCCTCGTATGTGTTCTCGATCTCCAACCACCAGTCAGGCTCCATCTTAGTCAGAGCTGTATGTGATCAATTTATGATAGAATAAATTGCATGCTAACCTACACATTGTCTGGTGGTACGCCCATCGAAACGGCCGGTATGGTCTTGGTAAAGCCTTTTTTATGTCAAACTCGGCATACGGCTTTGGGAGAGGTATTCCGCTCAGTGTTGAATAGTCTGGAAAGTCTCCAAGCGCTTTGATCTGTTCGATTGAGAATCCGCAGGGCATGTGTGCCGAGTTTTCAGCATCTAGATAAGAAGTCTCCAAGGGTGCCATTTTGTTGCTCCAGTTAGGCTCTGTTGGCCCCTTCTCCACGGCAGTAGGCCCAGAAGATACGAAGCCATCCAACTCGGCGAGGGCAAAACTTCGAGACGGAGGAAGAGTGTCTACATAGTTGGGTTTTGCAGAGCTTTTTTCTTCCTTGTTGTCTGGTGAGAGAGATCGAGGCGGAGTCTTGGCTCCCGAGACTCTTCGACGATTGATATGAAACTGACCCAGAAGAATGTCACGCTTGCCCTTGTGGCCTACGAGGAAGAAGGCCGAGCTGGCGACAAAGGCGGCACCGAGAAACCATACCAGGTTGTTTGGCATTTTATGGCTGTCTTTGATTGTAACTCTGAGTGTAACTCTGAGTGTAACTCTGAGGTGAGACCTGGATCAGGCTAGACTTGGGATACAAGTAAACGGAGTTTAACTGGGCTTGAAAAGGTGGCATAAATCTGGCATTCTCTGCTCACGCATCTCAATTCACTATTCAGGCAAGCGATTGGCGAGTAACAAGCGATAATCACCTCATCGAACGACGTGTGCGGGGAGATTTGCACTTAAGTAAGGACAGGAGTGACGGTCAAGCCATCCCAGCAATAGCAGGTGCTGTCTTGCGCCCAAGCCTCCGAACATGTAACCATAGACGGCCGCCCTGGATGTGGCCAAACGGCGGCACGCTGCAAACGCTGTATGCACAGCATCACTTTTGAGGTGGAGGGGTTATCATGGCAGGATCGCTGCCGAAACAGATGTGGTTTAGCGGTTGCCTTTCGCAGTATATAAATCCCAACGTGCTTGGCGAGTGTGTGGAGATCGAACTGGCCGCAATTCGATAGCCCTTCAACGGGCTGGATATCGATGCAAGCTTTCGTGTCTGGCGCGTGTTGCGACGGCTCTAGCGTCCCCGCTGCCGGCAGTGTAGGTGCTGATCGGCCGCAGCAATTGGCGACTCTACTTCAGGTAAAGAACTCCAGCTTCCAGTGCTTCGCGATTGTCGCATACGGTTACTTCGCCATGCCCTATTCTGCATGTTCGTTTGAGCCGCCTGGTTGGCTGTTCTCCGCCCACAAGAAAAGCGCTGTGAGACACGGGGCCTCAAACGCCACATCTGCATCGTGGATTATCTTGCTTCCGTCATCCTGGCCTAGTTTACGGAGGCTGCATGGGATAGTTCCAGAACAGCATGGCCGGTAACTGTATATCACGCGTTTACGATTAGAAATCAAACGTTTCGAGGCCTTTGAGTTTGTGGTCGATAAGCTACCGTTTTGGCGCGCACTGCATCTTGCTGGTTCGTTGTTTCGACTCTGGGTGAGGTGTCATATTGGACGGAATCAACAGGAGGTGACGTTGAGAGCGAAGTTGAGACATTGACCACCAGACTGCAGAGTCGGGACACAAAGAGCTGTCACGTGCGCGTTTACTAAATAAAATAGTCGGACCAGGTTGCTCCCAGTCTGGTGGGTAGCCCCTATGCCCCTCCTGAGAATTGTGATACCTTTGATAAATAGCAGGCCAATAGGAATTCTTCTAGGCCTAACGGGATGACAGAGGTTCCTTGTGATGATGCCTCGGTTGTTGCATAACGTCTCTGTTGAATATCTGGGCAGGGCGGCTGATACCCGACCTCGAATGTTTGGGTAAATTCAAATCCGATTAGACACCTAGGTATACATTGTACGTTGGGCCATGCCATCCTATTTGGATGAGACAGGTGATCCAGAGTATAAGCATAAACTCTTGCCGTAACGTGTTCCACCACTGAGCTGCGCACCTCAAAATCCACCAAATTCACAAAACTGTATCTTAATATCTCAACAGCAACTTAATAATAAGTTCTAAGATTCTATATCTATTATTATATGGCTATTTCAAGATACTAATTTAACTTATTAGATATTTTGTTGTGTAGTTCTAGAGATATAGCAATTTGGCTTAAAATTGGGGGCTAAAACTCAATAATTTAATACTAGCTAGGCTTAGCTAAGACTTTAATAGGAGCTTCTAAGTAGGTATAAGAGGTTTATTATAAGTTTTTTAAAACTTATTATTAAGTTACAGTTGAGATATTAAGATACAGTTTTGTGAATTTGGTGGATTTTGAGGTGCGCAGCTTAGTGGAATATGTTATAACGTGTTTTATCACTCCTCGGCCCACTCTAAAAACACACTAAAAATCGCAAAAACCATACCTTAATATCTTAACAACAGCCTAATAATAAATTCTAGAATTCCAATTCTATCTTTAAATACCTATTTTAAGGCTCTTATTAAACTTAGAAGGTAAATTTATTCTATAGTTCTAGAGGTATTACAATTTAGCTCAAAATTAGGGGCTAAAACTTAGTATCTTTATAATAGCTAGGTATATTATTATAGTACTTCTATAGGTGCTTCTAAGTTAGTATAGGAAGCTTGTTGTAAAATTTTAGAATTTATTATTAGACCGTTGTTAAGATATCAAGGTACGGTTTTTGCGATTTTTGGTGGGTTTTTAGGGTGGGCCGAGGAGTGACATGGGCCGAGGAGGGATAAAACACGTTGTCATAATATACTTACTAATCCGTTGCCTATTTCCAATAGTTTATCTATTTTACCATGTCTATTTACTGATAAAATTGAAATAACATAGTTAGATAGGTGAGAACGTCATGCGTGTCATCCATCGAAATCATCACCCCATCGACACCACCTATCCACACCACAAAAACCCCTCAGACGAAAGCTAAATCCTTGCGAGTCGCAAACACTACCTAACGTCTCTCAATCTCCCCTCCAAACCATCACTTCCTCTTCTTCGCCGCCCTCTTCTCGCCCCTAACATCCTTCTTCAACCGCGCATCCACCATCTTATACTTCCCCTTTGTCCCCTTAGGCCTATTCTTAATCCCCTTATTCCCGCCCCTTGCCACCACCACCGAAACCTTCTGCTTAGGCTTCTTCTTCGCAGCGCGACTCATCAACCTTGCAATACTCTGCGCCTTCTCCTTCTCCGTCATACCCTCCTCGTCCGCAAGCAATGCGCTCTTCTTCTTGAGCTTCTCGAGACGCTGGGCGGCTTTGAATTTCTTGCGGGCTTGGGCTTCGCGGACCTTTTTGATAGGGCGAGCGTTGAGGGCGCGGAGTTTGTCTTTAATGGCGGTGGCGGCAGCCGCGGTGACGGGACGTTGGAGCTTGGAGTGCCGGTTTTCGTCGTCGAGGAACCAGTCAGGGAGGCCGTCGACGTCGCGGAGGGAGTAGCGGTTGAAGGAGTCGTCGAGGAGGTCGTATTTGGTTTTTTTGCCCGTGGCCATTTGATGTGCAAGGGTCATGGCTTCGGCGGTGATGATGTCGATGTCCGGTTTGCCGTTTTTCATGGGCATGTCGTCTTGCTCCCATTGCGTTTCGTCGCGTTTGACTTCTTCGATTTTGTCTTCGTCGCCTGATGAGTCGGAGTCTGCAAAATTTTGTGGTGGTAATTGCTTTTTGGCTGGCCTGGTAGGTAGTTCTTTCTCGAGCTTAGATTCGGGTGCATCTTCTGCTTCGCCCATTTCGACATCGCTCTCCACATCAATGCCGCTGTCGTCATCCTCCTCCTCCTCCTCCAAGTCATCTAGCCCATCGATGCCCTTGAATATGTCCTGATCGAAAAATCGTGCTGCTCGCTTTGTGAGGATCTTGCTTGGTCCAACTTCATTGTCCAAATCTGTGATCAGAACCTTGGGACCTTCCTCGTCGTCGCTGAAGTCGCTATCATCATCCTGTACCAGCTCTTCATCACTGCTTTCTTCTTTTTCATTATCTGAGAATCCATTCCACTCCCCATCATCGCCTTCATTCTTCGCCCGTTTTGCGCGATACTTGGCATCTCTCGCTGATCTTTGCTCTACATACTCGCCATACATCTCGTCAAGATCTCTCTCAAGATGATCCTCCTCGTCGTCGGTAACCTGCTCCTCATCGCTAGACTCATCGGGTCTTTCGCGCTCAATGATGGTGGCCATCTTGCCTTTGGCGATTTTTGATAGCGCCCCAGCTTTGTCCACAGCCTTTAGCCCGAACATGGAATCCTCGCCTTGCGGTCCAGCCTGCTCCAGACCAATCTCATATGGAGTTGTCATGTTCATCTGCATGCGCACGATTTCTTTTTGCTTCCGTTCATTCTCATTTCGTCGTTGCTTCCGCTTGGATTTCGAATCTTTTTCTTTGAGCCGTTCTAACTCTTCCTGAAGTTTCATTTCATCGTCCATATCCTCAATCTCAGCAACCTCCTGGCCCTCCTCCTCTTCCTTGGCTTTTTCCTCCTTCTTCTTTGAAGAAAAGCCAAATATGCCTCGAACTTTCAGTCGCCAGCGAAGAAGGCGCTTGAAGTCGGCTCGACCCAAAACTTTTAAGTCAGCGCAACAATCCCTGACTTCCTTTGTAGTGTCTGGCAATTTCTCGATAGTGGCAATAGCAACGTCCCCGTTCGGAGGCTGCTCAAAGCTGAGCTTGTTCAAGCTTCCAAGCATGGCGATCGGATCTGTTGTTTGAATGAATTCGGAAACTGGGACTTCGTGAAACTGTGTCCAGTCGCCCTCCTCATAACCACCA
Organism: Ophiosphaerella korrae; assembly: GCA_028456385.1. Taxonomy (NCBI): domain Eukaryota; kingdom Fungi; phylum Ascomycota; class Dothideomycetes; order Pleosporales; family Phaeosphaeriaceae; genus Ophiosphaerella; species Ophiosphaerella korrae. Next base: position 108,918 of record JALNQF010000143.1, on the reverse strand, counting down.
CGTTTTCGCTTCTTCTTCTCTGGGTTGAATACCTTGGCCTCGTTATTGGGGGCAGGCTCTGCGAGTTCGGCAAAGACGGTACGGGCGTCGAGAAACTTAGGGTCAAGGTGTTTGGGCGCTTTATAGCCTCTGCAAACGACGAAAATTTCGGCAGACACGTTTCGGCTCGATGGCGGCTTCGTTGCCTCGACTTTAGTGAAGAGCTGGTTGAAGACCCAGAGCAATGAGTTGTAGTCCTTGGATCGGAAGACCTTTGTGACGAATGTGCCGCCCTCTACCAGAAACTCAGTCGCAAGTTTCATCGATTGCAGTACGAGCTCAGCCTGCGTGAAGGCATCCTGCACCCACGCTGTACCAACGTTTGGCGCACCATCGTGAAGGACAGTATCAGCCTTCAAGTGCTTGAGATGCTGGCGCAAAGTCGCACGACACTTATCGGTGGTGATGTCGCTCTGGAAGGTAATGCATCGTGGGATGGGTTTGATAGGGGCAAGGTCGACGCCGACGATGAGGGAATGCGCGGGCATAACCTGCGCATGGTTAGTTTTGTTGAGTAATTGTTTGAAGTAGCATACCTCCGAAGCGACCTGACACCATGATCCGGGCGCAGCGCAAAGATCGATCAGAACCCTGCTCTTCTCCAAAAAATTATACTTTTTGTTCAACTGGATCAACTTGAAGGCTGCACGGGCGCGATAGCCCTTCTCCTTGGCGAGCTTGTACCATTTGTCGAGACGCCCTTTACCGTGCTGCAATTGGTGAGTAATCTTATTTAAGACATATCGCAGACTTCTCAAACCTTCTTCTGGATCGCCATGACTGCGGTGCGCGTGCGGTCGAGTGCGGAGAAAAAGTTCGGCGGATAAATTTTGGTTATCGATTTTGGAATCTGTCGCAGGAAGGCGGTGGCAGAATCGCGCATCGAGTCGCGCTAGGTCACCGAAACCCAAAGCACGGGGCAGTCGCATGCGTCATGGCCGACAACGAGCTGGCCAGCCCGTCTGGCTCGGGACAGAAGGTAAGTGCCGTCAAGACTCGGCCCTTCACATGCTTGAACACTCACTACACATGCTAATACCACCCCCAGCGTCCTTTTCGCCTGCTCAATCTCTTTTCACTCCCCGCCCGAATGAGCCCACGCAAGAAGTCGAAGCCAAACCCCCCAACGCCCACTGCAGGCGACAGCAATACCAACACAGCGGACGCCGCCTCCACCACACCAGGCGATAGTGATATCATAAACAATACGTTTGCAAATACACCATTAGCTGAATCAACAACAGCCTCAAATGGAGTAGCAACACCCATAGCCATAGACTGTCAGGCACCAAAAGGCAAGAAGTGGCTTGGCGGCTCGGGTAGCTGGCGGTCCAAGGCACCTGCTGTAGTCAAGACAGTCAAGGAGAGCATTGGCGTCAGTGGAGGGGCTACTAGCGAGCTTCCTGGGGAGCAGGCAAAGAACTCTAGGGACGACTCACCGGCCAGGTTCCTCACCAAGCGCAAATCGAGCAAGGGGAACACTGTCCCAACTGCCATCACAAAAGTCAACGTCTCCTCGGATGGTTTGAGCCAAGATACACGAAAAGTAAACGCAGCAGAAATGGCCAAGGACACCCCCGAACCACTAACACCCAAGGCCGACGATCCACCATTACCACCAAACCCTCCTTCACTCACACCGGCGGACCCAGCTGCCAATACTTGGGGCTGGCGAAGCTGGTGGTCGAGGCCCGATGGATACTCAGAAGCAGATAAGGCTAAGGGCGAGACACAGCCCAACATCGCTGATGCACAGAGCACGCCTCTACCAGGGCCAACACCATCAGAAGAGCCAGATGCAAAGACAAATGGTTTAGATGTTGGCCCTATGACAGAACATACCAATGTAGTAAAAGAAGGAGCGAACACAGATGCGCCGGTTGAAAAAGCGACTGGGAACGATGCTAACACAAAGGATGCAGCAACTACAGCCGACGGAACACATGGCAAAAACACATCTAGCTCATCATGGTTTTGGCTATGGAGCAGCGCACAAAACGCACAAACCAACCCTCCTCCTGAAGTGGCTTCAGCTGAAGAGCCGCCTGTACCAAAGCCAATCGAGATGCCAGCACCCCCTAAGCCACCAGTCTCGCAAGCAATACCAGAACCACAAGCCTCACAAGCCTCACAAGAGACGGGTGTACTCATAGATGCCAAAGGGCAGACAGAGGTCGCTTCGGCCACTGCTACTAACACAACAAAACCGTCTGCATGGGCGTTCTGGTATAGAGGGAAGCCTGAAGAGGAGAACACGCTAACCGAAGGTGCACCGCAGAAGCATGTCGGCGAAGTGGCAGTCTACAACACCCCCTCACAATCACATCCAGAAGCGGCCCAATTCAATGAGCAAGAGGAACCCCAGGCACAAACAGAGGCCCTCAAAGAACCACAGCCGCCACCAAAACCAGCTCCGTCAGCAAAGAAGTCATTCCTGTCCTTACGAGGACAGCCAAAGATAAGCAATAAGTCTAGAGAAACTCTATCTGACAGTACTGCTTCCAGCAAAGTACTCAAGCCTGTAGATAATTCGGCTACAATAGAGCCGACAAGACCTGGAACCGCACCCACAGCTCAGCCAGCGCCAAAGGCAGCGGCCAAAGTCAAGCAAGAACCACCGAATCTCCTCCTACCCAAATTTGAGACAACATACCGAATGGTTCAGCAGCCTAAGTTCTGGCAGCAGATACGCCAATTTCTCTTGGGTGGCGGGGCCCCAATGCCCCATTTACAAATCAATCCAAACCCACCGCGGATAAGAAAGGCTGTCGCTATTGGAGTTCATGGTTTCTTCCCTGCTCCAATCATTCAGAAAGTGATTGGTCAGCCGACAGGAACTTCAATACGGTTTGCCAATGCTGCCGCAGCGGCTATCAACGACTGGACCCAAGCACGGGGTTATTCACCGGAGATAGAACAGATAGCGCTTGAAGGTGAGGGCTTCATCGCCGAGCGCGTCAACACGCTGTGGAAACTGCTGCTCAACTGGATTGAACATATCAAACAAGCCGACTTCATCCTCGTTGCATGCCATTCGCAAGGCGTGCCAGTAGCGATAATGCTAGTCGCTAAGCTCATCCAGTTTGGATGCGTCAACGCCACCCGCATAGGGATATGTGCTATGGCGGGAATCAATATGGGTCCCTTTATCGAATATAAGACAAAGTATCTGGGTTCTATAGCCGCCGAACTATTTGAGTTTTCGAATCCAAAGAGTTTGGTTAGTCAGATGTATCTTGCTGCGCTGGATGAGGTGTTGAGATTCAGTGTCCGCATCTTCTACGTTGGAAGCATCGATGACCAACTCGTGTCGCTCGAAGTAAGCCCATCCACCTCACACCATCCATACCTGACTAATAACCCCAGTCCTCAACCTTCTCCACCCTCTCTCACCCCTACATCTACCGCGCCGTCTTCGTCGACGGCCGCATCCACGCCCCCGACTTCCTCACCCACCTCGTCGGCTTCACCCTCAAGCTGCGCAACCTCGGCCTCCCAGACCATGGCCTCATCCGCGAACTCGCCCCCGCCCTCGCCGGCTCGCTGTACGGCGGCGAGGGCCACTCCCGCGTCTACGAAGACCCCGCCATCTACGCCCTCGCCGTCCAACACGCCCTCGAAACAACGTCCCTCCCGACACCCCCACAGCCCCGCCCCTCAACCGCCACCAGCCTCCAGGGCATCAACATCCCAGTCATCGGCGCCAAGACCGATAATAAAGACGTGCATAGCCTGCGTGTCAGGGACTATGCGCCGTCCGCGAGCAGCGCGAATCCGAACCCGTTTTTCTTGCCGTGGGCGATGCGCGGCTTGTTGGAGGAGGACTTTGTTAAGAAGGAGCTGGGCAAGGAGGTAGAGCAGTTACTCGGCATGTTTAAAGAGTGGAGGCCCACGAGCAAGCAATTGAAAGACGTCAAGTTTCGCCTCGAGGGCGTTAGGAGTAAGCTTTGAGCATTGTAGTATACATGAGACGGAAGGCAAGGCGTTATGGCGTTTTTTCTTTGCGATACCTATGTAGAATTTGCGCGGAATACATGTCCTTCTCTTTCTGTCTCACTCGTCGTCGTAGAATATCGCTTTGTGTCGGTGCGTCACGTTGACGACTTCCTTTGCCGCGTCAAAATCTTGCCCCACAGTTAGTTGCCGTATGTGCAATTGCATGTGCATGCCTAACCTATATTCGTCCCGAAATCCGTCGCCGCTTGCACTTTCACCGCGAGGTTCTGGTCCACCTTACCGATTATCTCAACCGCGTGGCCCGCAGCGAGATGAGTGTCCTACTGCACCATTAACAACGAACACAATAGGCAATTATGCCGGGCGCAAAAGGGTTCAATTGGGCGTACGCGGTTCAGGATTATGTCGATATGCCCGTCTGCATCGATGACGGCGGTTTCGCCGCGCAGATGCACGACTTTTCCTAGGATGCGCACGATGCGGTGCTGGAAGGCTGCAAGGTGCGGGGCGAGGATGCGGGGCGTTTGTGGGTGGTCCATTGTTGCGGTGGGCGGGTGTATGAATGAAGGTGGTAGTAGTGGGGGGAAACGCAACGCAGCAAACGCCAGCGCGTCGGGTGTACACGTGACATGAAAATAGGCTAGGCAGCTACTAGTTTTGCTATCTATGTGGCGGTGCGCACTACGACAGACTATTTTATCGTGCGTGGACCAAGCGGCGCAGGCGGACGAATCGTGAGTATACCGCCATTGCCCGATGGACGCGAGGCATCTCAGCTGGACACCGCGTACCTGGCAGACTGCATCGGGGAAACCAGACGCAATGACAGAGTGGAGGGCGGAGACAAGAGTCAGACCGCCTGGGCACTAGGGTTCGCACGACTTTGGAAAGGCGGAATTCTCCTACGCAAGCTCATGACAGGGCCAACGGCAAATTACCACATGGGGGCATGCTCGTGGCCAAGGCTTGCGGCTGAAGGGTCGTCGAACGTGGCCGTGGTGGCTAGAGAGGCTTGGCGCGCGGCCGTGTCGTGACGATTCGATGGTGGCCGTCTTACCATCTGACGACTACATTAGGATACCGAGCTTGTGTCTGCATGAAGTAAACTGTGAGTAGGGGCGAGGCGGCATACTCGTGACTTATAGTCATGCTAAACTCATGCTCAAACGGGACTCGTTGACGTACTTGCTGGTATACTTGGAAACTACTGCATTCAGACATTATGGCATTCGGTACGCGGCGAAGGTTCGATGGTATATAAGCACTCTTTGGGAGAGGAATGGAATCTTGTAGTATCTTCATATCTTCAATCGTCTATTTTTCGCAGGTCCACGACTTCGTTTCCGTCACAGCCTAGTCCTAGTCGCGTGTTGCAGTTTATCTCATTTTCCAATGATTCCCATTGTATTTTCATCTCCGTTGCCGATTGCAGACCAGCGGGCGGCCCAAATGCGGGCGCAGGCAAATCAGTCTTCGGCCGCTCCTTCGCAGGCACAGACGCAGACAGCTTCGTCCAGCTCACAGACTTCCTCAGGGCAGACTTCAGCCCCAAGGACCTCAGCAGTATGTCCAGCATCTTCTGGAGGAACAGTTTCTGAGATGACGGGGACAGTGACTTCCGCGTGGTTTGACCCGCATGCTTCGAATCCGTTTCTGCATTTCCCCCGCTCTTCCTCGATACCTTCGTCGTCGGTGCTTGACCCAACGGTAGATTCTTTTGCCCCGCGCTCTCTTCAACAACGGCACGGCCAGCAGGGGAATCCATATTCCCAAGCTTCCCAACCTCCTGCCATGCAATCACAACAACCTCCGACTTTGCCTCCATACACTGCACCTCCACCTCAAGACGACACTCAGCACAACTATAACCAGTGAAGTCTCCTCCGTGCTTCCACACGCTTTTTTTGTGGTACTTGTTCAACTCATCCATGATCGACCCATCGCCTTTCCTCCAGCTTCCGTTGATGCACACATGCGGGCATATATCAATATTCGCTGTCTCCAGCCTTTCCAAAAGCTCGAAGATACTCACATTCCAATCGAGCCGTGCATCTCCAAGCTTAGTCCGGAAATTGAGAATGTGACGGCGGCGAAGATAGAGATGGGTAGCGCTGGCGCGTATGGTAATGTAGACGGAGAGCCGGTTAGGCGTAGTGATATCGTCCTCGATCCACGTCACTTGGCTGGGCCATTTATGACGCGGAGTGGCAAGACGGTGCTGCATTTCATCGAGCACGGTGGCGTAGGCAGACTTGCAATACGGGAATCCGACTGGGGTGCAGGCGCCGGAAAGGAAGTTGCTGGGATCCCGGTGGCGTTGGTGTGTTGAATGGAACCGGATACAACTGTAACATAGCCACAAATCGACGCTTGGTTTTGCATTTTGAATCTTTTGCAGGAATGCGGCTTTTTCTTTGCGGTGATTGTCCAGCTCAGTAAAGACCCGTGTGCCTTGACTTCGTAGCATGTGGCGACATGTAAGGGCTAGGCATGCCCGGTCGTCCTGGGGCAAGAAATCACATATCGAAAGGATAAGCTCGGGTGGAAGATTCAGGATCGTCGTCGGGATGGCCGGCTCCTCGTCTGGTGTTGTAATCTGCTTACGAGTCCCACCAGGCTGTTGCAGCTTCATTTTGCGACGCGTGGGCATCACGTTGGCGATGTGTGAGATCCAAAGCTGGCATGGTTTATACAAGCATGTGGGTTCCACAGGCTGCCAAAATAGGGGTGAGAGGCTGAAGCTGAGAAAGCTAAGCTCCTCACACGGAAGTTGCACGCGAAAGAGCCGCAACAACAGACGCCCACACAACTAGTGGATGCATGCTTGCCATTGCATCGTGAACAACCAAGTGAGAGGCTCGAACAGGTGTGACTTGCAAAAATATGGCTCCCCCGGAAAGGCTTGAACTTTCAACCTCCTGATTTGCCACTGTCTTAACAGTCAGACGCGCTAGCCAATTGCGCCACGGAGGATATGTGAGCGATGAGAGTAACGTGTGGCTGACTCAACGCTTGATTGGAACGATCCGAAAAATTATTGATACATACCTGGGCTTTAGTCACGCAAGAATATAAACTCGGGGTTTGCGTGTAGTACTGAACTTGTGTGGATGTGTGTAGAGATGTGGGTCAAACTCGCTTATGGTCAGAGACTGAGCGTTGTGATACGCTTGGTTATTTTCAATATGAAACAATGCTGCAACGCTGAGAAATGGTATTCAAACTCTGGCAAGCAAATTTTCTAGCATGATAGACCGAAGTCTAGGGTATAAGTAAGCACTTGTGTTCCTTCATGCACAGCCACAACGGCCCGTCAGAACGACCCTTCCAAGTACGCGTAAAGCGAGAGGCTAGTATCGTATGTTGGGTGAATGAGAAGATGTGCTGATCCCGCTCAGGCCTTGGTACGCCCCTTAGATTTGTTCTCCTCAGTATTTGTGTTAATGTCACCTAGGCCAAGCTTGAATTCGTTACTGTCGAGATCAACTCCGCCTCGGAAGATGCTCATAGGTAGCAGATCTCGGTGGTAGCATACGAAACCCTCCTCCATCAGCCTCTCTGCATCTTTGTCGCCTTCGTCTACTGCAAGTATGATATTCGCGTCACCCTTATCGATCTTTTTCTTTTTCTTCGTTACTTTTTCTGCACCTGCAGCCTTGCAGACCTGCTCAATCTCACTGAAGTCCTTGTACATTGCGAGCACGCTCGTCGTAAAGTGGATGGTGTAGCCTTCAAAAGGTTTTTGAGCTTGACCTATTACATCTTGGAGCTTGAATTTCCATTCATCTTCTTGTTTTGGGGCAGAAGGCGTATATGCATCAGTAGAAACAAAATGGCCAGCCTTAGCAGAATCGGTGAGCCATTTATCAGTAACGATAGGTGCGCCAGTAGCGATAGCTTGTAGAACCTTTGGAGTTTTTTGAAGCGAACCATCTCTGACACTACCTCTTATTAGTATGGAGATAACCAAAATTTGCCAAGCGGCCATAACTGACCATAGTATGTTGAAAGGTTGCTTCACAGAGTCAACAAGCGAGCCACCCTGCTTCTTCAGAAATTTCACGGCTTGGCTTTTCTCCATTATGCTAGAGTTGCTAGTAGCAATACAGGGAGTTTCGCCTTGGTAAGACTTTACGCTTGCCGGTGAATTTGAACGTTGTGAGCTTATTTGAGAGCGTGAAGGGGTTGCGCCAAGGTTTCCAGTTCCCCTTATTGTCGACTTCCGCTTCTTACCCTTCGTCTCTAGTTCGTCTGGGGGATTGACCTTCGAATTTTCCAGCAGACCGTTTTGAGAATCTTTATCCTCTGGCGCCATCCTCTTAGCACGCTTGCTTGATCGGCCCGCATGTCCCCTTTCAATATCGGCTTCATCAGGAACTGGGCTTGGCCGCTTCTTCGAGACCATCACTTTAGGGTGGCCACCTGCACGTGGCGTATTCTTAGATAGAACATCCGTGGGGTTAGTGAACGTGTCCAGGGCTTTTGTCTCTGGCTTCTCAGACTGGACAGTAGGAGCTGTAGAAAAGCATTCCGGCACAGTATGGGTGCTCATCATAGGAATGGCTCCACTGTCGGCAATCAGACTGACGCGACCAGCGGTTGGGGTTTCCCGAATGATGAATGATTGTTGGTTAGGCAGTTGAGGTGTCGGCTCGGGTTGTTGAGACTTGGGCTGTGTTGCTGCTACTGCTGTAGTTGTCAAATTTAGATCACTATCTTCATCTTCAGTGAGTTCTTCGGGTGTCTCGGCAATTCCAGCAGTAGTATCGTTGACCTCGACTTTGGGCGCAGACGAGTTGACCTGAATCTTGGGCCCTGCTTCCCAGGTGCAGGTGACACCAGCGGAAGACGATGAACAAGTGATGACATCTCCGTGACGCAGCAGTAAAATTTCCGTGCGTTCATCATTACGTGGTTGTAGATGATAGCTGTCGAACTTTGGGACTCCAGAAGTTCGGTCGGACAATATGTCCAGGGGCGCTCCAGTTGCCTCTAATTTGACACCAAATGAGCCAGTAGCTGCGTAGATGAGTATTTGTTAATGTGTTCTTTGAGTGGTAGACTAACTAATCAAACCAACCTCAATCATATCATTTGGTCTCTCATGCACAATCTGAAAAGAATCATTGTCGTACGTGATCCTTGCAGTGCTGTCATCCTCAAGTTGGTGGCGTTGTGATTCCACATTATTTTTGCCTTCTACTAGAAGTGTCCAAGGCATGCTGGAGACATGAAACGCGGTGTAGTAAGGTTGTCAAAGTGTCGCGACGCGATTGCGGAACGATGAGGATGACGTGCATCGACTTAGTCTGTATTCACGCTAGCGTGTCTCGCGACTTCCCGTGACTCTTCATACACCATCACGCGTCACGTTATGACACAAGTTTCACCTGTGGTATCAATGAACAATACTAAGAAATCTGCGCGATGCCTTGGGTCGCCCCACCTCACCGCAGGTTCCAACCACAGACCGCTCAGAGCCTTGAAGCGATATCTAGGAGCATGGATTCGCTAAAATGCAAGATACATAAGTTCTCTGGATTCCCTGATTTTTGGACGAGTGTCATCGAAAAAGAAATGGGTACATGGGTATAGGCTAGTGGAGGCGAGCGTGAACAATAGCAAGAGGTAAGTGTCTCAGAACTCCAGCATAATATTTGTGATTAAGGGACAGAGCGATAAAAGTGGGTACTCTTAATATTGTTGTACTCTAGTGCTCACTTGTTCGTCCCGACAATATCAAGTATGGAGCGTTTGGAGCAGCCTACTATTGTGCCCATATGCTTTTCTTATTACTTCTAGAATCCTTCTGGGTATGTATTTCTTGCATTCGTAACAGCTAAGTTCATATAATCTTGCTTCCTGGCTCTTCTTCTTTCTATAATCAACCATCTTCTTCAGCAGCCCATCAAAATAACGTACAGATCCGACCCGACTATCACAACAACAATCCTTCATCATGAACGCTAGTCCGTCCCTAGAAAGCTTCGATCCTTGGAACCAAGTAGTCACTCTCAGAGGCCCGGATGGCAGTGCCCTCAACACTACCCTTCAGGATTGGGACAAGCTCCGCCTACACATGGGACGCATGGCTATCGGCCTCGGGACCCAGATTGGCGCATCATGGCTTCTTCTGGTTATACTGTTTCTTATGACCAGCGTAAAGAAATACAGCTCATCTATCTTCATTATGAATGCCCTATGTTTGGTCACCAACGCCATTCGGTGCACGCTCATGGCCTGTTTTGCAACCAGCCCAATGAGCCACCCATACGCCCAAGTGACCGGTGACTTCTCTCGAGTCAGTCAAGGAGATTTTGCCATCACGATAACGGGGAGTGTCCTCACACTCGTTCTTACCATTCTCGTCATGGCGGCACTCAGCTTACAGGTCTGGGTTGTGTGCGTTACGACGATGCCTGTTCAGCGGAACGTGATCATGGTCATAACCACTTTCTGCGCATGCGTTGCCTTTGCACTCAAGGCTGCCTTGATCGCCGATTCGATACAGGTCACTCTTGGGCATGTGGGATTCGGTATCAAGTCTCATAAGGCTTTGTATGCTGGCACGTACATCTCGCAAGCCATCGTCATCTGGCTGTTCAGCGCCATCTTCACCTACAAACTGGGTTATGCCATTGTTCAGCGAATGAAGCTCAATATGCCTCGACTTGGTCCGATGCAGGCCGTGTTCATCATGGGTTTTCAGACTATGCTGATCCCAGGTATGTTTTCAATACTTTGCTTTCTGTCTACGCTTCCACTGACATGTTCTAGCTATCCTTGCAAGCTGTCAATTCCGCGACGAAGCTGCTGAGTCCACCGGAATGGTTCTCACTGTCGTGGTTATCTTCCTACCGCTGTCCGCCCTCTGGGCTGGCGTCGCAAACCATACATTTATTGCTGGCACCGGACCAAGCATGCGTCGTACTTTCTTCTCAGGCGGCTTTGATGGACCAAGTAAGCCAAGAAAATCCATGGATAAAAGCAGCACCGGGACAGAAAAGACAATGGAAATGGGTCAACGGTCCAGCAATTGCGCACGTTCGGCGAGGAGCGGAAGCGATGTCAGTGCGGCTGAACTGGTCTCACCTTCTGATACTGCACACAAAGGTTACAACATCTATGTAAATCGCAAGCTCGACGTATCGTATGGTGATGCTGGGGATAAGGTCTAGGTGTTACTATACTCCAGATATTCTTTACCATCAAGGGCTTGATTCCTTGATTGGTATTGCCTACGAAATTTTCGATCTCTCCTCAGGACTATCAACCCTGGACGTGGTCATCCGCCTTCGCTGATTTTTTTTTTTTTTTTTTTCAACATCTCCTGTCACGGCCCCCAACGCAACAACTGATTCTCAAACAAAAACTGGTCCACTGCGCATGGTCTGCATTGCCCGTCCAACAACACTTACTCTTTGCATTTTATGTCCTATTCATTCCTTTTGCATCAAAGGCACCCTCCTTAGTAGCAGCATTGGAAGCATTTACACCGGTGCAATGGTAGTTCATCGCATTTAATAGTTTGACACAGCGCATCATCATCATTCATCTTCAATCTCAACTGCGTATCCTGCTACATGAATGTGACAAGATACATACCACAATCTAGCCATCCAACCCAACTTCACAGTGCAGGCTCCATGCCCACATCTCACCGTTACAATCAGTTCCGTACCAACTAACCCCGCTGCCATCCATCCCCAAATCCCACTCTACCGATCCCATCCCCATCCCCGCCCTGGAGAGCGCAATAATCTCCCCGTCCTACCCCCGAGTCCCACCGCTAAGGCGTCGATCTCACCAAAACGCCTGTACGATGCGAGTCGCACTGGACGAGTCGATCTAGCAGGAATCTTATTCCGAAATAACCATGTACCTAACAGTTGGACACGCCAACGCCGATGTCGAAGAAAACCGGCTAGATCTAACACCGTGCATTTCTGCGGAAGAGTCGCGAGGGGAAAGCGCCGTATGCGCGCAATATGACACAACAGTCAAGATATTTGCCACACCCCCAAACACCACTCCAAATGGCACAACATCACACAAAAGGGTGCACACGACACACCCCACTCAGACATACAAACAAATAAATTTTCTACAAGGCCTAAAAGCCATATGGTATCTTGTACAAATCGAACGCCAACCATGCCCGCCGCCGCGCTTCTGATAAAGCCGGGTGCCCTGAACGCAAGGGGAAAAAAACGCCGGTAGTGAAAAGGGGTCAGAACGCCGGGACGAGAAAATGCCAGGGGATTAGTAAACGATGGTGGGCGAAAGGGGCGGCGTGCAGGAGATGAGATGTGCAAGATGGCTATATGGTGGTAGCGAGGCATGCTCAAATTAGCATGGGAGAGGGATGCCGAAGCAAGTGGAAGTCTGTGCTGCTGCTGCTAGATATGTACGTTGAATAGATGTTCCGGGCACTCGGGAAGCATGTACTCAATGGTCCACAGAGGTGTCGGTAAATGTTGTGTGCCCATAAGTGTGCCTGGTAAGGCCAGCTGTGTGGAGGAGGCCGGGAGTAGTACATCGCCTTGCATGGTCCTTGGCGCCAGGTAGTGCTAGAGCTCGTGGACGTCGTTTGCGGTCATTTTCATGAAGCAGGTGAGCCGTGATCGAGAGACTTTGGGCGCAAATTAGAACTGGTCATAGCCTTGCCGCCCATTTTGCGCGTCAATTTGGCATAGTCTATCTGGGCGTTAGCGTGGTTAGATAAAGGGATACACGAGATCTTACGTAGGCCGCAAGCATTGCACAACGTCCTTGCACCATCTGGCCCTCTGCGCCATTCGGGAGTCTCCGCTCTGTTACAACTGTGGCATCTACCAGGTGGGGCAGCCCGCTGCAGTCAAAATATTAGCCCCCAAAAATAAATACAGCAAGCACAAAACAGTACTTACACCACGCTTCCTCGTCTTGCTATCACCGCCGGCAAACCCTCCGCTATTCTTTGGGTCGTCTCCGTAGTTACTCATGGTGTCGTGCTCATATCCTCCGTTCATAGACCGATAACGAGGATCTTGCGCAGGTTCTGCGATGCTCGTCTGATTGTTGTTATAAACCACATCCCGCATGCGTTGTAGGGAGACTAAAATTATCTCGTTTTGCTTGAGCATCTCATCTACCTCCTCTATCCTGGGTATAAGCTGTGGAGTCACCGCTGTACGTGTATCTTGAAAAGGGGCGGTTCGATAACGCCTAGTGAACTCTAACATACATCCGGAGCCTTCAGAAATCTAGATGGGTTAACAGGTGATCATACAGAATAAGTACGTGTACAAACCTCATTCAAAGAAGCGGCCAAATCGAAACTTTCAAGATGCCGTTTTACTGATTCACCATATGTCGCTAAGCTCGAGCGACTGTTGATTTTCTTCTCTTCCATGCGAGCCATTTCAGAGCCTTCGCGCCATGAAGCTGGAGGTGGAAAACGCGGAGGCGCGGAATATGTGTTTGCGGATGGTGGATATGCTGAATTTGGCGCACTTTGTGGCGCTGGAGCTGATAAAGGATAGTTGGAGGAATACTGTGGATACGAGGAATAATGACTCATCGCCGATGGCGGAGGAGCAGGGGCCTCGTAGCTCGCTGCGGGTGGAGGATACGAGTAAGATGCACTTGGCCTAGTGGCACTTGGTGGTGGAGATTGCGTGGTTTTTAGAGGATGAAGCGTGGGTAGTTTTTGGTTGTGCTGGGAGGGGACATAGGGAAGCCGCGGTGATGAAAACGAGTTGCGGGCTAAAGAATCCGCATGCGGTGGAGGAGGGGGTGGAGGGGGTACTTGAGATGCTGAAGTCGCTGCGAAGGGACTCCTGGGGTGCGAGAAGGGGTTCGTAGGGCCCTGACTGCCGTGTAAATCGGATGAGAAATTTCGCGGTCGTTGGTCAGAAGGCGAAGTAGCGGCAGATGATGGATGATATTGCTGTGAAGCTGATGCTAGAGCGGATGGTGCGGGCACTGGCGCTTGTGCAGGCGTTGAATACGATAGATGCTGCTCCGAACCAAGGGCTTCGTGGATAGACGGCAGTGACTGACGGGCCGTCGGTCTTTGCGCTTCCTGTTCATCACCAGACATCCGTCGAGAGTCTGGTGGGGAGAGGAGGCCTCCAAGCGAGGCGGGTAATGCGCTGGCAGGCGAGGACTGGTGATTGCTTTTGCCATGCAATAGTGACGAACCTGAAAATGGGTGCAACGGGCTGGCCATGGCGGCCGAGGAGTGCTTCCTTTGGTAGTCCATCTCTTCACGCTTTACTCCTCGCTCGGGATTTAGGTGCAGGATTGACGGCAGGCCGACGCTACACGAGACGGTTAGCTGGCGTGGGTTGGGTGCAAGCGATGAAGGAGCGAATGGTGAACGGGCAGGGGCAAACAAAAACAACGAACCTTTGCCTGCTGCCGGCATCCAAAGCCTCCATTGGCGTGGTTGATCGTGGTTCAAGAGTTAGGGCGATCTGCTGTGGCGATGCGATGATGGTGGGGAGAGGCGTGGCGATTTCAGTGTTAGGATGATTGTGTTGTCCCGGAAAGGAAACAGGACAACCGGGTAGACCCTTCCTTAGCAAGCAGGCGCAACCTGGACCAACGCTTGACTTGTTGCAAACACCCACGATGGACGTGGTGTTGCAGAAAATGCAATAAATGCAATACACAACACACGCCGGATTGACAAGGGACGTCACGTCCACCTCTTCTCGCTATAGATGATGGCGACGACGATGATGTTAATGATGGTGTCAATGATGGTGTCAATGATGCCGCCAGTAGGTGTCGCTCGCCGGCGGGTCCAGGTGGGCGTGACCGGTGTTATTGTTGATGTTGTTTTTTAGGGTTGATGGTGGCCGTGGCCGTCCAATGTCGAGGCTGTGGCTGACGTAGTGTGTCGCAGGCACAAGGGCCGGAAAGACACCTTGGGTTTCTGGTCACTCCCAGCAATGGCCACACTCTGAATCTGCAGCGGGCGGGCCTTGTTGTTGGCGCTCTGGGGCGACGTGGGCGTGCAAGATGGGGTGAGAGAGCAGTGGCAGATGTGACATGAGCGACAAGTCGGCCACAGCAGCCGGTCCCGTGATCTGCAGATGACAGCAAGCGACTCGATGTCAGCGCCTCTCCATGGCTGCAGGCGGACTAATAGTGGGTAGTAGGGGCAGTAGGGTGAGTCGACAGGCCGGCAACAGACAGGCTCAACGCAGATGCGATCGGAGATGAACCGCCCGGCAGTGGGCAGATAGTCGCTGAGTGTGACGAGCGTGTGCAGTAAGCAGGATAGCAGCAGCGTCCCCAAAGCGTCAACGCAGCGGACAAGGATATGCAGCACGCGAATTCGCCCTTGTAACGCCTAGGTCAAGCAGACGGCTCCACCCCCTTAAAGCAGCAGACATGGCAGGAAGAAGCGGGCGAGATCAGCAGCGGCAAAGGCCTGACCTAATCTGATGTTGAAACCCCGGCTAGCACTCGTGAATGAGCCGGCCAGCTCTCCGCCAGGCAGCAGAGGCGCCAGGCCGTGGCAACGAGCACAGTTCGTCGCCTCGATCGCCGCCGTTGGGGCAGGGGACACGCATCGCAACCACAGTCCGCACGAATGGGGGCGCGCTGCCGACACGAGACGAGATGTGCCCAAACTGTAACGGGAGCAGCCCGGCCGCTTGGGACAAATTATCGCCGCGGCGTGCAATCGAGATGCAACCGAGCGTCGCTCATGCACCGCATATCCACAAGTGCACCCACACTGCGCACCCACACTGCACCCACGTTCGTCTGGCTGCGACGGCAAGGGCCCACGCACGCCACATCGGGGCAGCGTGCTGTCTGAGCCTGTCTTCTGCCCTCGTTGGTGCTGAGCACTGCGCCGCTGGTTGGGCAGCAACAGGAGTGTGCGTGTCCCAAACCGGCCACGTGCAGCCCACCCCGCCGGCGCTATCGGGAATACCCACACACGCACACAGGGGCGCCCATCTGAATCGACGTCGGCACGATCAGCAACATTTGCTCAGCCGGGGGTCCGCGGATGCCAGCCGGGACTATCCAGCATGACACTATTACACATTTTGCCATGCTTGCTAGTTCACGCTCAGCATCCTGACGCTGGACAGCGAACACCTTGCACGTGACGTCTCGGTTACGTCAGGCGAGCACCACAATCCACAATCCACAACCCTTCTGCTTCCTCGATCCACTAGTTAGCTTGCCGCTGCCAAATCAGCGAATACTGGCCAAGCGCACCTCAGATCTGTGGAACGCTACCTGCCACCACCACCAACCGTACTACAGACGTACGCACCACGCTGCCATCAACCTGCACTTGCGACATGCGACACTTCCATGCTTGGTAGTCTCAAGAGTCAACCCGCCCCCTCTCGCCCGCTCACAGTCGCGTTTGCGGCATGCAGCTCAAACAACACAGCCACTCGCCTCGCCTACTTCGCTAGAACAATGCTAGATCGATTTCATGCACACACGATAATTAAGCTCGCTCCGCTCGCCTGTGGCTTGCAGCTCGCTTAGGCTATAGGTCCAAAGATATTTTCCCATTCTTTTCCATTCTATCAAGCGAAGTGGCAGGTATCGGACCAATCTTCCCGGCCTGTCATTGAGAGCCATGGAAATCTCCAGACACACACCGAGCCTGACCATGGGTCGCTGGTGCAACACGGGTTGACAACGAAGCGCTGCAGGCATTATCCATGGTTGTCACATGCTGTACAGCTCCCACGTCAACGTGCCTTCGACTATCTTCTCTTCTGTTTGCGTGATACAAACAGTGTAGCCAGTCATAGCTTCTGTGGCTTGGAAACGGCGAAGTCTCCAGAACGCCCGCCACCACCCTATCACAAAGCTCCTTGCAAAGCTCCTCCTAAAGCTCCTCCCAAAGCAGTCTGCAATCCATCCGTCAACGTAATTTCTCGCTTCACTTTTCAACTTACCTAGGTACTACTAGAGTCGATTAACGAGAGTCAGATCGGACTCCGCGTGCGTCGGCCTGCATGGAATGGATACTGCGGTCCGCGGCCAAGCGTAAGGAGATACGAGCATTTGACATGCGCTTTCTTACACCCCCGGGCACGCGAGTAATTCATAGCCTCATAACAAAGTCACAACCTGTGTCAGAATCCATGGCCTTAATATAAACTTCTAACAAGGCCGCCGATGTTGCTGTTTCAATACCTAAAAGCACGTCACCTAGTTACGCATCTGAGAACCTCCGAGAATCGCCAGGGCACCTTCACATGCCGTTCCACATGGTTCGATATCTCACAACAGATCCCACAGAATGCTCCATTCTCCCGAGGTAGTTGTGAAAATCATTCATGGCCCTTTCCGTAGATTCTACGGATATCTTCAGATTGTCCATGATCAAAACAGTCCACCCTCAACGCTGCGTCAAAGCTGTCCCGTCCGCCTCCAGCCTCTGGGCATACGGCTTAATTAACAACCCTGTATACTATGCTACTCAAATCATTCCTTCGATATTGCATTCTAGACACAAACGACCATATGCTACTTCTGCTGACCGGCACGAAGTTTCCGGTAGCATGGGCCTTTCGATCTTTGATCGTTTCATCTCAGGCTAAAAGTGCTGCCCCTTGCTTGGACAAGCGTTCAAGCAACGTGGGGCGGCCTACCAGAAGGTACTCGAAACAGTGTTTCGCGGCGCTCACGTAAACCAGTCGTGAATAACACCGCAAAGGCGTCAAAGCTAATCTACTGCTGACAAGGCAAAATTCTAGCGCGTCGTATGCTTTGACTCCTCGCTGTCCTATCGCTCAGAGTACTTTCCAAATTCGACAAAACTGTCACGTTTCAAGCAGGAGGGTTGACGTACCGATATCGCTCTCACTACGACGTCGTGTGCCCCGGGCAGACAGATTCAATACAAGCTGGGTAACATGGTTCACGCATGATGTTTATCTATTATGATGTTCTTTCCGCAGGGTTTGGCCTGTTCTGTCGGTAATCCATCTGGCTTCTAGTACTTTTGCATCTTACTCAAGGTAATTGACAAGGAAGGCCTGTCATACACACTGTCAGTGTCATCCACGCCGTCGTGCCCCACATTTTCTCACACATGGCACATGGCGGATGGTAGAGCCCCACCCCACACCCGTTCGTCAGCAAGGATGTGGAAAGAGGTCCTCAGAACATAAGTCGCTGGCGAACATCATTTATCATAGGTAATGCCGCCGCCGACGCCGCGCCTTATTTGCATACTGCCTGCGCCGAACGACGAAGACATCTCCGGAGACCAGTCCTTTAGAAGAGACGGTGAGAACATCTGCTGATAGGCATGAAGTAGACGCCGACCAATTCGGCAATTACCTTTGTCCAAATTACGAACGCCAGTGGACTTACTCGCAGAGCAGATCGCTTTCCCTTGTTACTACACACTCTCAATGCTGCGGAGGCGAAGACCGTGTTTGAAAAGTCACTAATCAGGCCAACGACAACAACAGGATTAGTGGTGTGATCCATATCCCGCCTTTTGTAAGACACCAACACGACTCGCTAAACATATCTCGATCCTATTATGCTGTAGAACTGGGGCACCCGCTATTCGCTCATCTGCATGGTGCAACAACATTATCATTGACATGCGTTGCGCGCCCTAAGCAGGTTTAATGAGTGAGACTGCGTAAGCGGCATGGTACATCTTTCCGCTTGGAACACAGTCAATATTTAGTCGTACGACATTCGACGCAAGCCATTCGATAGATAAGTTAGTCGGATGTTTCAAGATTTACGAAGAGTACAAGCATCTGACCCTGGGTTCCACCCACTTCCTTATATGGTACATGATCGTCCTACGTGTCACCTCTCATACGCTGGAGTAATGTGGGCGGCACCAGATACCCGCATCACAAGGAAAAAAACGACATCAAAGTTACCGTTGTTCAGGGTTCACGGAGCGCTTGCCAAGCCATCCCGGCCACATTTGATTTTCATCGGCTTCCTGCATCGTCAGATTATCTATTCTCATCATCAGGGGCATCCGTTTTCTCTCTAGCTCGCTACTTTGAGGCCTGGTAGCTGCATCGGCATCGACGATTGCGGACCTGAGTGTTCCCAAAGTGTGGTCAGCGTAGCATAAGCATAGGCTAATCCCTCGAGGATGATCTCGCGCAACAGTTGCATTTCGATCCTGCAGCCAGAGGACACCAGATAATTAGGCCATAGCTCCGCCGTGAGCAAAATTTGAGTGGGCCTCACTTTTCGAGTCAGTCTTTGAGTTTGCAAAAATCTTCCGTTCGCCCTGCGGAACGGAAGAATGGTCAACAGGATTCCTTTCATGCACTCTGAAAGGGTGGGTCACTTTAAATCCCATGGACGGCTCATCGTGTCCCCGGAGAAAAAGAATTCTATGCATGAGACACACCGTGTAGCCTTGCCTCGTTCGTATCTGTCTAGAAAGTATCGGATATCTTACCGTCGATATACTTTTCGCACGCTACATTTCGCACTCCCCGCCATGTTGCTCGAATGTCCCACGCTGCTGTACCAGTAAGCGTTCTGCAGCACTTGCCATCCCCACCACAATACTTTCCGGATCGTCGCTTTCAACTAGTAGTAAAGCAGATGATGGTTAGTGCAGAATCTGTTGACATTCACGGGGTCGTAGAGCGCGAATAGAGGTGGCAGCGAATCCCTAGACGTGTTCTTAGCGGAGGAAATTGGGCGAATCATAGAGCGTCGACTAAAGTAGGTCTGCCCAGCTTAGCACTGGACATTGCGATAGATTACTGTATACTGACCAATAAGCAGGACTGAGCTGCCATGTTGGTGGCGAATGTTAGCCCGACTCGTCTACTGGCCGACTCTTGTCTTTTGCACCGAAAACAAACCCGCGACCAAATTCGGCCCCGACAGCCAGAATCGATGTGCAACCTCCGAGCCTTACGGCAATAACCGCTACTACGGGCACAAGACCACCTGCATAACTAATGAAAGAGGTCGCGCTATCTATTTAGCTTTTCGTACCTCACCTGCAATAAAATAGGGTTTCTGCTCCATATCAAGCAACTTGTCAGCAACGCAGCACCATACCGGGACAGTGGTCGAGGTTTTACTGGGATCTTAAGGATTAGGTTTGTCCTGCGCACCGACAACTTGTGGAAGAGTAACAAGGAGCAGAGCATTCACGTTTTTGTTCAGCGCGAGCGTTTCACGGGACGCTACAAGATGTCACCTCTGGGTGACCTTGTCCAACAACGTGACCAGACCCCTTGCGATACCAGGAATATCGGGTAGATTTGATCGTGCATGAAGATCAAATCAGGTATTAGAAGCGATTTAGATCGATTTAGTAAAGTTGCAAGCACAGCCGACTGGAGATGTGGACATTCTTCGGTCGCGAGTGTGAATACGAACGCGAACTCGAGGAACCTAGGTGTAGGATCTTCAGGCTCGTCCCGTCTTGCAACAGCCCATGTCTCTTACGCATTCTTCCCTGTTGACTGCAGGGAAGTGCTGATTCTATGAAGCGAGCCGGTAGCTTGCGCATTGTGGTTGATTTTGCTGCGTTTGCCAATAGGTTAGTGGGGTAAGTAAGTTCTACGCCTGGGATAGCGCAACGTGCATGGTGGTTAGCCTACACTTTTGGCGATGCTGCTTTTACAAAGTATCATGGGTTGTTATCGTGTCCGAGGACACTACCGCCCGCTTCAATTATCTAGACGCAACTAGGGCCAGTGCGGAACTCCGTACAGCACGTCCAGCACTCGATAGTGATAGATACCAGCCCACTACTATAGCGGCTTCACGCAACCAACACGCGCAAACGCGCAATAAGGTTTACCAGGATCAATCTATCACACATCAAAAAGAAACCAACTCATTAAATCATTTCTTCTTTTTCAAAGGTTACGTGCGTGTGGAACGGATGCACATTGCACAAGGCGGCGCCGCTTACGGCCCTCAGTCGGCATTCCCCACCTCCATCGGCTTTGCTTTTACTGTCCAGCCCCGATCCAGCCCCGATCCAGCCCCGATCCAGCCCGGCCCCTGCGCCACGGCACCCCGAGACGCTTCGCGAAGAGTCGCGGCTCAGCCACGCTGCACATGTCACGCCATGAGGCGCGCACCAGCTGCTAGGCGATTTGCTTGTTACTATGAAAGGGCAGGTGGTATCGAGGCGTGGCGCAACAGAGTTTAGCGGGCGTCGCGAAACGCACGTGAGCGTCGGCCGAAGAGAACGTCACTGGCAGGAGTAGCGTGTCAAGACCGAAGAGTAATTGGGTGGTGGTAGTTTCAGAAAGTATATTTGAGAATTGTCGCGGCTAGGCTGCGAGATAAGATGGAGCATGTGGGGAGGGTGCATGAATTGCGGTCGCTCTTTCATCTTGGGTTCTGCCGCAGCCGCAATGGTGTGGTTGCTGTGGTCGCTGTGGTGTCAGCTGGATTATGTCATCGTCCTGTGCCAAAG
>JALNQF010000143.1:0-82500 GCA_028456385.1 Ophiosphaerella korrae | reverse complement strand
TCTCATCGTAGTTGCAAGAACGCAGCTCTACAGCCCACTGCGCGAGATGAAACCTATTAAAAAAAAAGAAAAAAGGGGGGGTGAGGGGGGGGGGGCAGGGGGGTAAGGCAATAATCAACCCATGTTGATTGTGGATTGTGGAGTGTAGAACAGTATATACATACATACGCTGCGGCTGTTCTGCTGCCTTGCAATGGTTTAACGACCTGGTTTGTTGAGCAGGAAATAATGGCCTCGATTCAACACCGCTTTGCCACACTCTGTCGAGACTTCACTGCCCCATAGAAACGATAGACTTGTGGTTTTTCGGGGGGGGGGGGGGGGGCGCGTGGGCGGCTAGAGGTTGGGGCAGGGATAGTAGAGGTGGTATCCAGTACTGTAGAAGACTCACACTATCACGGTTGTGGGGTGCGGCGGCAGTGCATTATCGAGGTTTTATGTAATATTGAAAATGGGGTTAGAGATGGGTAGCCGGGACTAGGAGGAAGGGAGGGAGGGGGGGGGGGATTGGCGAGTAAGATCATTGCCGGAAGTAAGATTATGTGCATGGAGGGTGTGGACGTGGGCCCAGTTTGTCGGGCGGTTTTACGCTATGGAGGGGAGTGGTGCGAGGGTTTCTGTGGCTGGGGTTGGGGATAGTGGGATATAGACAAGGAGGATGGAATATATGTAAGATCATGTAAGGCTTACTCTCATAGGGTTGCAGGGTGCGTATTATCACTTTATTGAGCTTAGGTGAAGAGTAGTTGTGCAGGACCAGGGATGCGGTGTGCAAGATCATCATATGCATGGTCAATAATATATTGTGGCATCGTAGGATGCTCGTAGAAGTAGGAGGCAGGTGGCGACCCGCAGTCGGTGAGATGAGTTGAAACATATGGCTTGGGTAGCTACATGAGGAGTTGGTGTCGGTGGCTATCTCCTCCATCCGATCCTACTCAAGGCTCCGCTTGCGGAGCCGCTAACCCAGTGCTTACTGATCACGTGCAGTTCTACTACACCACAATATCTAGATGTTGATAGGCCGTGTGATGGATGTAGCTAGGTGGAGATGAGTAGCGAGTTGTAGATTTTCGTGGAATTCAGAGATTGTATTGTAGGTGGTAGAGTGAACACTTTCTATCTTGTTTGTTCGTCGTGTGTCCTGTGATATGGTTTAGCGCCAACCACATGAGCTAATTGCTACTATGTGAGATAGGATATTCGTAGGTCAAGCTACCTAACATTAACCTATGCACCTAATTCAATCATAAAGATTTCCAAGAGCCGCATATCTACTCAAAGACTACAAATGGTTTACCCCTTATCCTCTCCAAACACATAGATAGAATCAAATCATGAATTTACCTCCGGTAGCAACAAGCACGAATACAATATACTACTCAATTATTGACACCTCACTGCCACATAACAACAATAGCACTCAACACCACGAAACTCCAAACCGCCAATGGCGACTCACGCCATCCTGCAGCTGGCTTGTCCGGCCCTGCCTGGCCCTGCCCGCCCGTACCAACAATCCGACACAAAACAGTAGGTCCACTCTGATTCCCCGCAACATTACCTTTATTCTGAAAGTTCAGCACAAGGACATGCAAAGCGCTCTTCGCCCGATCAAACATGGTCAAATTGCCAGCCGGATACGTCTGTGACGTGCGGTAGTACCACGTATCCCCAGGCTTCACCGGCGCAATCGCAGAAGTCACGTTCGAGAATCTTTGGGTGTTGGGATCTAATGGTGGGTTAGCGTGACTACTACATCTCCTGGGATAATCGAACGCACCGAAACCGCCGGCAACGCTGCTGCCGTAAATCTCATCGCCGTCGATGGCGAACGTGTTCTCGCGGCCCGCGAGTCCCGCGACTCTGAGAAGCGTGTCTTTAGCTGCGGCATCAACGAGTGACTGGGTGCACTGCGCGCCGAGGATGGCGGTGCAGTTGCCATTGTCCTTGTCTTGGTAGCGATCGGTGATGTTGGCTGGTTTGTTGGAGATGAAGGCGCGGGATTGGATGGCGATGTTCAGCTTAGTTATGTAGGACTGCAAGTCTTTGGAATCGTCGGGCCATTGCAAATCCCATTGGGTATTTGCAGCGTGAAGGTTGCGGGAGTTGGCTGAGATATTGCGGGCATCGTAGTAGGAGTCTGGGACGACGAGGTCGGTGATGTTGACTCGCCAAGTCCAAGTTTCGAGCGTGTTGTTTTGTGGCCGTGTGAATTTGAGTGAAGTGGTTGCATTGGGGTTCCGGCCGGCGTCAGAAAATATCTTATATGCTTCTGGTCCAGTTCCTGTTCCTGGCTTCAGGGGACCAGACGATGGGAAGCGATAGTTTTGCGCTAAAGAAAAGGATATGAATAGCGACAATACGGGTATACCGGTCTTCATATTGATATTTTAAACCAATATCCTGGACGTGAGTAAACCGCCGAAAGTAAATAGAGTGGAGCAGATGCTTTGTAGTATAAATCTCTCGACCTCATCGTGGCGCAGTCTAATCGAGGCTGTGTACAAGAAGCGCATCCTGCGGATATAAAGATTGTGAGATTGAGTAATAATCCGAGGCGCCATTGCCGCGAGGCCGTCCACTGTAACTACTTCAATCTTTCAGTGCAATTGTCTTGAATCCATCGAGATGGCTAGTATAATTTGTGAGTAGGGTATCTAAGCTGAGTATTTTTTGTTCAATGCCTCTATGCGACACGGCATGATCATGGCTGTGGTGTCTCGTAGCAAAGGATACGAAATGGAGTGTTAGGCCTCCCAGCTCGTGTCCAGTAAACCCCGGAAGCCTTGAACAGGAATCGCGAAAGCTACTGCATAGGTTTACGAGATCCCTCTTTTACCAATGAGAAAAGCGTGTAACTTAATCGATCGTTTCATTCACCGCTGCCTGCTCAGGTATCTCATCTCTTCTGTAAGTGGCTTTGCCGACTTCAAACCTTCGAAAACTCCAGATGATTGTCCAAATCCCCGAACTCATATTCGGAAGAAAATAAATTGTTAATTGATCAAATAAAGCCATGCTCTCTGCGCGAATATTTCAGTAGCAGTAATGCAATTTCGTTTGTGAATTATGACTGAATTATGACTAAATTATGACGCCATGGCTACTTTGTGTTGATGGCGCCTATAGCCATGCCCATCTATATCAGGAAGAACGTGTATCTCCAAATAGAGTGTGATCACCTACACTAGAAACGTAATTGTAAACGCGCAGTTACCGCTTGTGCCTTAGAGAGCGACCCTCTTGCACTTGCATAGATTGATTTCCATGTTTTTGGCCTGTTAACCTTATCTATTTCCAGGGATGTTCCACGATTACTGAAGTTTTCACGGCAGCTGGAATATTTATTGGGTGCAAGAGATAATAAAGATATACAACTCCTTGTTGAGAGTTGTAACTATTGTTTATCAAAGTGATGAAAGGGATTAGAAACGATTATGAGAAGATCAGGGGACCCTTAGAACTATTTTCCAAAGATTATAGCTATTATTTAGATTGCTATAGTTATAGTACTATACTATGCTGCAGCTAAAATCTTAATAATAAACACACTTCCCGATATATCTACAGTGAAAGCTCTATGTACAAATCGAGCTTAATCTTTCAACACTATCCCTCGATTTCCCACGCTCTAGTTAACCTTAGCCTGGGACAAGCTGGTAATTTGCTTAGCACCGTCCTGAATCTTGCCATCGGGTGTCTTGAATCGGCACAGAACACCGGAGCGTTCCTTGACGGCGTTGTCGCACGTCAACTGGTTGTTCGCAACGCAGTTCAAAGCGCCGTTGCCTGGTATAGGTCAGCATTGCTCCGTCATCTGGTGGACAAAAATTCTGCAGAACGCTTTTTACTTACAAGCAGCAGGGCCTCCGGGCACACACTTGCCAGCGGCACCGTTGACGGTGCAGGCATCTTGCTTCAGGGACTTGTTGGGGATGCAGCAGGCGCCGTTGGCCGCCTGGCGGGTTTCGATCTCGCTACGGGCGACGCTGTAGACACCCTCAACATCGGTGATGGCGGCAGAAGAGACGGCGATGAGGCCAAAGAGAACGGCGGTGAGGGAGAACTGCATTTTGGCTGAAGTTTATTTGTGTGGTGTTGTAAAGATTGGTGTTGATGTACGAGAAGTGGTTTGTAGTGAAAGTAATCCGCACAGCGGGAAAGAGTGGATGAATGTAGACCTGAAAATTGGAGTTGAAGACTGGCTTAGGAAAATCGAAGAAGAAACGGCTGCTTAGGTCTATTTATGCTACAAAATACTGCACGGTCTGAGCAGCACCGTTACTGAGTGTCTCACGAATCGCTAGGCAAGTGGCTGTGTCCGCATCTGACGGCAACTATTGTGCACCGTGTAGGCCCTTGGCCCGGGCTGAAGCTCCTGATCCGAGTGAAGCGCTTCAATCGACCCGCAATAGCAGGGGTATAACCGCTCGAACTATAGAAATGGCCATCGCATTATGTGACAATAAGTCTAAGCGAGTTATGTGGAGTATGCCACATGACTGGGAAGCTGTGGCTATAGCTTCTACCGAATGCTGTGGAATAAAGCTTGTACTGAAGCCTTGGGAAACAAGCTTAGCAAAATCGATTTTACAAACGGGAACGACGAAATTTGTGAAAGTTGAGCAACCGGACCAACCAAAGAAGCGCAATTCGCATAGCTGCTGATTAAACCCCAAACAGTGCGCATTGCGTGACTTGAGACGTTAGAAAATCTGAGGCACGCTAGGATATCGGCAAACCTGAGGCGAAGGCGAGACAGAACGGACTAGTAACACAAGAAACGAGCATCGAAGGGATACCTAAATATCCTCCCGTCGTGCACGTGTCCTGCTGCGTGTTCTGCTCTCCCTCTTATGTTTGTCTTCTAGCATACCGTTCACAACGTAAAATATGTCACGCTCTCTCGTTACAGTAGGACGTAGGGGTATTCAGTACATGAGCAGTACCGGGTGGTGCTTGCGCTATAGGGATATTAGTGACTCTAGCAGTATGCTCAGTATAGGGTGTTCAAAGGTTTGTACTTAGTAGAGAGGTTGAAGTAAGGTGAATTTTGATGATGTTAAAAAGCACCATATGAGGGGCACTTTTCCCTGAAATGGACAAGCGCATCCAACAACATTATTAATCTGTGCACCCGCGTTAGCCTCATCAGCCAGACCATGCCTCGAGTGGGCCATGTTAAAATCCAGATTCTCTTCCCATTTGCTCAACACATTTCGGTGGCTGCGACCGTGAGCCTCACACATTGGGCTTTGCGGTTGAATATAATTTTGCAACTCCTCTGCTTCCAACGCCTTCACGCTAAGACCGAAGATTTGCTTCCCCGCTATTGTCGGACCAGCGCGGATACAACCCATAAGTACGGTTTTTAGCCCGATTTTGCTCCGATTCGGCGTGCGTAGAAACGGAATTGTGGTTGGAGATGGGTTTGCTGTGAGGGTTTGGTTTCCTGGCTAGGCGCGTCTCGCTAATTCGATCAAGTGCTGTTGGAACGCCGCTGGAGTGGCCCGAGGCACAAAAGGTTGCGTCCCATGTCAGGTCGTGGGGTATCGAGGTATGATGAACAAGGAAATGATAGTATCAAGAGTGATAGTTTTAGTAGCAACTGCTTGCGATATGGCAGAATGCCAAGGGCAAAGAAAGAGATGCGCTGCTTTGGGGAGACGAGGTACATCATCAATTCAAAGTGTGATGAATAAGACTGATCGGCGGCTAGGTCGAGTACCTGGTGGTTTGCTACGATGAAGCCGGCCATAAAGTTCGGCTATCTCTCAGACAGGCAGATATCTTAGCAGCACTTGCTACGGATGAAAAGTTACTCCAGCAAGGGGGTGGAGTGCCTGATGTGCAAACTGGAGATGCACAGTGAGGACTAGAACTACGCTGAAAGACGAAGTGTTGACTCGTATAGGGGCCATGAAAACCCTGCACCAGTATTCCACCCGGAGTTTGGCAGGTTCATGCTCGAAGCAACTCCTGGAAAACCATGGGGTATTGGATTCAAGGATCTACTAGACGTTGAACCGAACATGAAGTGGAGGTAAAAAGAAGCCGCATAACAATCTCAAACCACATACTCATCCTCTCCACAGACGAAAGATTGCCAAGGAGCACATGGCAGCCTCCGAGTTTCCCATCACGTTGACAACCTTTCCCCGTCTTGGATCACCTGACTGCATTGTGCCCTCTTTCCCGGTTTCCGGGCCAAAGCTACGCTCTCAATTTGTCCCAGACGAAATAGCAAACCCGCACATCCGCTTCCCAACCCTCGCAGCAAACATCCGCTCCCGAAGAGGAAGAAAGGTGGAAGTCAATGTGCCTGTTTTCAGGGATGAAAACACACCATGGCCATGGAAAGACCCCACTGTCAACTACGATCTACACAATTGGCCAGAGGACGACGATGTTCGAAACGGCGCTGCAAAGGATAACTTCATCCACATGGACGCAATGGCGTTCGGCATGGGAAGCTGTTGTTTACAGATTACCTTCCAAGCGAAAAACATCGAGGAGGGACGACAAATGTACGACCAACTTACCCCCCTGGGACCCATCCTCCTCGCCCTCACCGCCGCCACCCCCATCTACAAAGGCTTCCTCGCCGACACCGACGTCCGCTGGAACCAAATCAGCCGCGCAGTCGACGACCGCACGCCCGAAGAGCTCGGCGAAAAGGTACCCATTCCACCCCCAAATGCCCCGCCCAGAACTAACACCCACAGCCCCTCAAACACAACCGCTGGCGCCTCCCCAAGTCCCGCTACGCCTCCAACTCAACCTACATCTCGCAAGACCCCCGCCTGCGCCCGGAATACCTCGACCCAACCCTTATCGTCGACCCAGAGCTCAAACAACGCCTGCTGGACGGCGGCATGGACGACCTGCTCGCAACCCACTTCGCCCACCTCTTCATCCGCGACCCCATCGTCGTCTTCGCCGAGGACCTGCAAGCCCTCGACTGCACCAAAGCCGACCACTTCGAGAACCTCCAGTCTACAAACTGGCAGCACATGCGCTTCAAGCCGCCGCCACCCGGCTCCGACATCGGGTGGCGCGTCGAGTTCCGCCCCATGGAGATCCAAATTACCGACTTTGAGAACGCCGCGTTTGCCATTTTCATCGTGCTGGTTACGCGCGCGGTGCTCTCGTTTGGGCTCAACTTCTACCTGCCGATTCAGCGCGTGGCAGAGAACATGGACACGGCGCATGGCCGCGATGCCGTGGCGCGCGAGCGCTTTTGGTTTCGCCGCGATGTGTTTGCCGGGGCGCATGGGGCTAGTCGGCCGGGGACGCCGGAGGGCCCCGTCGAAGACGAGTATGCGCTGATGAGCATCAACGAGGTGATCAATGGGCAGCCTTCTGGCGAGTTTCCCGGGCTTGTTCCGCTCGTCGAGTCGTATTTGGACAGCGTAAATGTGGATGTCGAGACGCGGTGTGAGCTGGCGACGTATCTGGATTTGATTCACAAGCGGGCGAATGGCACGTATTGGACGGCGGCGAAGTGGATTAGGGAGTTTGTACGCGGGCATGAGGAGTATAAGGGGGACAGTGTGGTTGGGGAAGGGGTGACGTACGATTTGGTCAAGGCTGTGGAGCGGATTACGGTGAATGAGGGGAGAGATGGGATGGGGGTTGAGATGTTGGGGAAGAGGCGGTGATGAGGTAGTCCTGGTTGCTGGTGTTGTATGCTGACGGTGCATACCGTGTTGCGAATAAGACGTATATATAAACTTGTCGATTGAAACCCACAGAAACACAGCGCGTGCACTTTTGAGCAAAAAGTAATATTTCATGAATATACGATCCGGCTATGCACAGCGACCAGACGTGTGTGTGTAACTCTAGCCCAATAATCCACCCCTAGCCCAGCACCACGCATACCATCACATAACCACACACTGCGGCCCCCCCATCGGCCTCTTAACAATCGGGCGTCTCAGCCCCGCCTCGTTCTGTGCATCTACCTCGCACGTTGTTCTCCTGATAGTGCTTATCGGCTGCACGACGCCTTTGTCGAAATGAGGCACAACGGGCACAGCTGATACGATGGATATGAAAACGTGCAGCAGGGCCAGAGAAACGAGGAGCGTCATTGTGTTTGTGCTTGCGAGCATCGAAGCGTCTGGCTGTGATGTGTTTCTTGTGGTTGTGTAGAAATTTGGTATGTGCAGGTCGATATCTTGTATCAGGCGTTGAAAAGAAATGGTTGCGTTATGGGTGGTCTGGGGTATCGAGGGGGGTTGGTGTGCGGAGGTATATATATGGGCGACATTATTTATCCATTGTCGCTCTTACTATTATACTCAGGACATGGGGTGGGAACAATTGGGTGGGTGGGTGCCTGCTTAGTATTGTTGGGTGTGTTCACTTGTTGGCATTGTTCACTGAGCAAAGGTGGGGTGAGTGCAGGTTATGCAACTAGTGGCAGCAGTATTATACGAGTGAACGTGGGATTCAAGGGGATTATTTGGTGGCGTTGATTGTGGTGATGCACGGTATGGATGGCGAGGGGATAGGCTGAGCTGATGATAAATGTGAGGTTGATACGATATATTGTACCAGGTTCTACGCACACGTGTACAATTGAGCACGAACCTATTTAAGGAAGGGATTACGTGTAGTTGAAATTGAGTTGTCCGGCAGGCGACAGGTGAGGAAGGTGCGTCTTGGGATTTGCCACGGACACGTGATGAGTGTCAGGTCCACGGACATGTGCTACAAAGTAAGATGTTATTCCACGCCTTGCCAATACGAGCGCGTAGACTATTGGCTGGCGGGAATGTAAGTATGGCAAGGAGACGACAGGATGGAATTCATAGAATTCAATGCAATCTACCGGGCACATACTACGCAGTAGACTAGTCAGCTGCTACAGAGGTACAGCAGTTATCGCTATCTATCAAGTATCGGGTAGGGCTGGCAGCCGGCACAACCGTCGCGAGGATCCTGGTAGGTGGAGATATTGATCGTCATTGATTACCAAGGACCGCCTCGGTAGAGCGATGCATGGCCTGGTAGATAGCACCATCAATCTATTGTCGACGTTGAGGCGTGGCAGCCTCCAGTTCAGTGGCTCCGAGTGGAAACAGGCGGCGTGATGATGGGCAGCGTGTGGTGGGCAGGATAGGATTGAAACAAGATTGAGCAAAGGTTGTGTGACTGGTGCGGCATGACTTGGGGGTGCCTGAATCAAAGATTGGGGAGCATGCAAGGGGCTCCCCGTCCCCGCGCGCAAGCAATGCAAGCATCGACGGTGGGAAGCGGACTTGGCAGGCGTTCCTGCAGGGCCCTTGCTACCGAGATTGTGCACATTAGATGAGACGGTTGTGACAGAGGGGCAGCCCGAAGGCTCCGGAAGATGAAACAGTCTGCAGTCACCAACAGGCCTGCATAGGACAAGCTGGAGCAGATGGATTGACGTCGACTGCAGTGGCAAAGGATCAAAATCGCCGAGCTGCAGGCTGCAGTGCGGCGTGCGTGTCAGACCGGGGCTGGGTGTTGGTCTTGCAGAGTTGGTTCTGGCGGTGGAGAGACGGACTTGGGCTGGGTGAGCTGAGGCGAGACCTGGGGCTAGGCCGGATGGGGACGGGCGTCGCAAGCTCGCGCCCCTGCAAATACGACACGCACAGATTCATGCTTTGTGTGATCTGAGCAGGACAAGTGGCAAGAGCAAGCAGGTAGGTACCTGGCCGGCAGATGGCAGATGGCAGATGATGTTCGTGCCATGGCTGCTGATGGATGTGAGATAATTGTTGATGCGGCTGCGAGGTGTGCGCGTGTGTATATTTAGACGTGGCTGAAGACAGGGCGCCGGTTCGCCACGTGATTGGCCGCTCGCAGGTGAACATGTGCCTGTCTTGTGCGTAGCCGCCGTTTGCACGCTGGCTGACGGCCAACGACTGGCCCACGGCGCCGGCATAGACGCTATCAAAGTCGCACAGCGGGTCTTGCGGTGTGCGCGAGCAGAGCCGGCCGAGCAATGAGAATGTCCTGTTTCAACGACAATGTTTCGCGCGCTGGCCTCCCTTGCTCGTCGTGCTCCCGAGGTAGCAAAGGCAACGAACGCATGCTGCGCGTCGCTAGATAGCACTGCTGGATTCGCTACGCGTACGCCCTCGTTGCGCATGAACAAAGAGCCCGGCGGACAGGCCAGGGCGCGCTCCTGGAATCCCCAATCCAATGGCCCTTGGCTGCCAGCGTTTCAAGCCTGCCTCGATTGCTGCAGCCTCCTGGAGCTAGCCCCGCAGGGATACCATACCTGCCAAGCCCCTCTAGCCACCCTCCCGCCGTCCAACCATCGCGCCCTTTCATAACGAGCACCTGGCCCGCCTGTCCCTATTCCTCGCTCGCTGCTCGCTTCTCGCTGCTCGTCACCTTTTCTCCTGGCCCCTCCATCTCCCATCTCGCATCTCCTCCATCCACCCTTCCTCTCTTCCTCGAGCCCTCTCTTCACCGAGCCCTCTCTTCACTCTTCCTGCTCTGATTCTTTGGACCAGCTTTTACTATCCTAATCACCACTGCACGAGCGCGCCAGTATCGTTGCTCCCGCTCTGAGAAGACTCCTGCACAGCCAGTCGCATCACCCTGTCTACTTATCTTCGCCGCTCCTGCCAACCCACCACTCCTCCCATTTCTGGCCTCTGCGACCAAGATCTTGTTAATAGCTCCAACTACTTCGCCCGTCGGCCGCCTTCACACTTCGTCTTATAGCCAGATCATTGCGATCCGTAATCTCGTAATCTCCAACTCTCTGTACAGCCACCGCTTTCGTCTGGTCTTTGATCGCTGCCAACTCTCCTTGGACTGCTCGCCGACTGCTCTTCGACTCGCACTATCCGGATATCCTCTTCGCTTCTCTATCCTTTCTCTGTTTGTGCCCTTTTAGAATAACAAAATGAGCATGGACGCTGGCGGTCTTGCTCAAATGTCATACAACAACTTCCAATCCCAGGGCGGCATTGGCATGCCTACCTCGAGTTTTGCTTCTCGAGGCAAGGGTGCCGCTCTGAAGCGCCTCAGCCTTGCTTCTCCACCCAAGGTTGCTCCCATTGCCGAGGACTCGGTGGCTACTCCTCGCACGAGTCGCTCCCATCTTCTGGCTGGTCTCCGCACTGCCCCGAAGACACCGACGTCTGCTCAACCTCCTGCGTCGGCGCCCTACTCGCAGAACCAGCATAACCTTGCTGCCGCCAACGCTAACGCCAACGCCCACCGTTTTCCCAGGCAGAACGTGAACCGCGCCAACCAGGGCGTGCCCCAGACGGCCATTGGCAACAGCTTCCCCGGTGCCAACCAGTACAACCAGCAGCCCCAGGCAATGGTGTACGACCAAGTTCTTGCCCCTCCGTCTGTGCAGTATGACGATGCTGAGATGGACCCCAACATTGCCGCACAGTTGCTGGCCACCGAAATGTACCTCGCCCAGAGGCAGCAGCAGCTCCAGCAACAGCTCCTCACTCTGACTGCGCAGCAATTCGGAAACATGAACATGAATGGTATGCGTCAGCAACAGTACTCCAACCAGTACAACCCGCAGATGAACGCCTATGGCCAGCAGTTCCAGAACCCCCCTGCTATCCAGGAAACTGGACAGCCAGGCTTGTACATTGTCTTCAATCAGCTTACTGGCCAGTACCAGTACATCATGGACCCCAGCTTCCAGCAAGACAACGGTGGCGATTTCCAGAACCATAACGGCACTTCCAACCTGTCGCACTCTCCACCTCCTCCAACCCCAAGCTTTACAGGCTCCCCACCAAAGGTTGATACTCCAGTGCTTCATGTGTCTCCCCCCAATGAGATCAACCCCAGCCCATGGGGTTCGCGCAGTGCGTCTCCCCCCAAGAAGCCCAACACGCCACCCCAAGAGGTCGTTCCACTTCCGCCGCCATCGGCCAACGCCTTCCGCCGCGGTCACAAGAAGAACCTGTCGTCTCTTGCTGTTGATGCCAAGGCTCAGACTCCTGATGGACCTAGGTCTGCCTTTGTGCGACCTGTTGGTTTCCCGGCCACACCGATGACCGGCACTTTCGGCCCCGGCCAGGCCCGAGCTGGAGAGCACCCTGTTCGTCAGCCACGCGGCCCACCTTCGATTGAAGACTTGAGGGAGAAGCCCACCACTAAGCACGAGGGTAGCAAGAACTTTGCCACTCGCCAACGCCGACAGGCTGTAGGTAACCTCGTCCGCGCTGGTATCGGTCGCCGCACGCAGCGCACCAGCAGCGGCAGCGCATCCCCCGAGAGCGACACCTTTGCCTCCTCTGACAACGACTCTGATAGCGTTCGTAGCGGAGGAAGCGGCAGCCTGTCCGGCAAGCCTAGCATCGGCAGCCTCCGTGCTGTAGCCAACGGCGCAATCGGCTCCGAGCGTAAGGCGTCCCAGGAGCGTTCATGCGACCGTTCTTCCATCAACCGATCCTACACTGCCGACAGCGTCAGCAGCGACGACGGCGCCTCCATCGGCGGAGGCTTAGTCGAGGTTCGCCCCGCCGAGCAGCGCCGCATGCCTAAGCTCGTGCTCACCAGCGTGGAAAAGCGCAAGAGCACCATGTTCTAGCGTAGCCAAAAAAACAAAACAAAACAAAAAAACATTACCAGGATGCATCCATCCTTTTGTGCATAGTTACGTCGGCGTTGGAACTCACCCGCCGCAGACCCTTACGGCCCTTACGACCCTTTCCCAGTCTAGTCCTGCTTATCTATCTGTCGTGTCTTCATTCTTTGCATGTCACCTGCTGATCATCAGCACTATTTTTCTGTCGACGACCAGTCGTCAGGGCCCTGTGCCGCCCTTTTCTTCGTGCTCGCCTTTTCCCCTGGCCCTTTTTTTCTGCAATGCGTTTTTAATGAGTGGGGGCATGCAAGAGCATGCAGTGTTCATACCTGGTTGGGATTTGGCGCCGGTCGCGCCTGTGGCGAGGCTGCGTGCTGGGTGTTTGGTTGGTTTGGCGAGGGGATATGCAGGATCAGAGAAATGCTATGACACTCGCTTGTTACCTCCGCTCCGCTGTTCTGATGGTGATGTGCTTGGTTCGACGCGGCAAGCTACGGGTCATCGTCGTACCGTCCCGTCCACTCCTTGTGCCGCTATCGATAAGCGCCATAAGGCTGACCACCCTACCACCAACCTCACCCCTCACTACACACTCACATCCACATA
Organism: Ophiosphaerella korrae; assembly: GCA_028456385.1. NCBI lineage: Eukaryota > Fungi > Ascomycota > Dothideomycetes > Pleosporales > Phaeosphaeriaceae > Ophiosphaerella > Ophiosphaerella korrae. The sequence goes on along the minus strand of JALNQF010000143.1, from coordinate 69,335 downwards.
TACCGCCAAAATGTCCACGCACCACACCCTCCCCCCCCCTTTCTCCCCTACAGCCCTCACCCCAATTACCCAAGGCGCCGAAGCCCTCGTCTTCAAGTCCACCTTCCTCACCCCACACACGCCCTGCATCATCAAATTCCGCCCGCCCAAACCATACCGCCACCCGATTCTCGACGCGCGCCTCACAAAACAACGCCTCCTCGCCGAAGCACGCAGCCTCGTGCGGTGTCGCCGCGAGGGCGTCCGAGTCCCGGGCGTGCTTGCCGTGGACGTGGACGGCGGGTGGATGGCGATGGAGTACATTGGGGGCCAAACGGTGCGGGCGGCGCTGGAAGCGCGGCGGGACACCGGGGAAGACATAGGTGGGCTGATGCGCGCGATTGGGCGCGAGGTGGGCAAGTTGCATGCGCTTGGGGTTGTGCATGGGGACTTGACGACGAGCAATCTTTTGCTTGGTGACGACGACAGCGACGACGACGGGGGGCAGGTGTGGGTCATTGATTTTGGGCTGACGGCGGCGAGCGTGCAGGATGAGGATAAGGCGACGGATTTGTATGTGCTTGAGCGGGCGTTTGGGGCTACGCATGCGTGGGCTGAGGGGAGGTTTGGGGAGGTGTTGGAGGCGTATGGGGGGAGTTATGGGGGCGCGAAAGGTGTGTTGAAGAGGCTGGAGGCGGTGAGGTTGAGGGGGCGGAAGAGGAGTATGTTGGGGTGAGGCGGGGCGCGTTGTCTACGGATTGCCTAGGGAGGGGAGGAGGTGTGGTGTTATAGCCGCGCTTCTTCGCTCTCGCTGTCGAGCCCGGCTAGGAATCCGACGACGCGCTGGACAAGATCCTGTACCACGGCATCTGGGTCCCCGTTGAGGTTGTGGTGCGCGCCCGGCACCACGCCGCCGTGCACATCGTCGACGACACCGCCCCCATCGCGCACCGCCTTGGTCCACCGCGCAACCAGCGCTTCCTTATCCACTGCCTTGGGCACATACGGATCTTCACCCCCTAGCAAAAAACACACACGCGTGCGCGCCCCAACCCGCCCAAACGTCCTCGCCAACACCTCGTCCCCCAAATCCGAGCTAAAGTAATCATCATCCCCCCCAACCGCCAACAACGCCACCGTCCGATACGCACTCATCTGCGCGCCCAACCCCCCCGCCACAAAATTACCCTCAACATCGACAATCTTACTCCCCTCCCCGCGGCCCACCATCTCCCTTGCCACACCCAGTATCTCGTCGAACTTGGCGCGTTTGGTAGGGGAAGAAGCAAGTTGCTCGCCCCACGCCTCGCGATCACTCACCCCACCCTGCAACACAATCCCGTCCAGCCCCTCCCCCTCCCGCTCCGCACACCCAGGCCCAACAGCATACTCCATTGCCCCCTGCGCGCCCGTCGAGTGCCCCATCAACACCACCTTTCCCCCCCGCGCCGCCCGAAAGTACCCCGCGCACCGCGCCACGTCCCGCACGTCGCGCGCCAAACTCCCCGTCGCCCACCCGCTGCCCGTCGAGCGCGTCGTAACTTCTGCTAGCGCCCATGTGGCCGGCAGCGACGCCGCGAGCGTGGCCGCGTACGATACTGAGAGTAGGGTGTCGCCTAGGCCGGGGAGGAAGAGGAGGGTGTGGCGGGGTGGGGGGCGGGTTGGGTGCGGGGTGTGTTCGAAGGCGGTGAGGCGCGAGGTGTAAGGGTGGAGGGTGCCTTTGTAGGGGGGCATTATTTTTATTTTTTTTACGCTGTGCGCGTCGTGTGTTGTGGTGGATGTTTTTGGGTGGATGTTTTTGGGAAATAAAAATTTTGGGTTGGAGGGATTGGGAGTGAGAACTACTGGTGGCTAGTCGGAGAGGAGGGGCTCGGAACGACTTCCGAGAGCGAGCGCGCGCGATATGTCACGTGGGGAGGGGGGTTGTCTGAGGTCAGTTGGCAAACGCACGTAGATGTGTGATGGTAAAACGCTTTTCTAAAATTCTACGCTATCGTAAGCTTTCGTTCGATCAAACGCTGCACAACAAACCATACAATTTCTCATAAACACACGCATTCATTCCCCTCTCAGCACAAATCTCATTACCCACTCATCCATCTCATCTCAAACCAAAAAAAAAACGCCACCGCAATGCAACAAATCCACACTCTACACCACCTGCCCATCAAACCGAAGCTTAACAACCCACTCCTCCCCAAACCTTACACCCTTCCCCCCTCCAATCCCCGCATCCCTCCATGGCCGATCAAACCCAACGTCAACAACCCACACAGCCCATGCGGGATCCCTCCCATTTCCATTCTGCAGAGCCTTGAGGAGACCAGAGCGCGGCGCGCCGAGGCAAACGATGTACTTAGCGCGGACCTCAAGGGGCTCGCCTTCAAGGATGGCGACTTCGCCGGTGGACCCGCCGACGCCCGACGGCATTTCGACGGCGAGGCAGGCAGCGCGAGATTTATTTGCCCAGCCGACAATGGCAAGGACTGCGCGGCGGTCGTGGTCGGCGAGGGCGTCGAATTCCTTGTGGCGGCCGAGGAGGGCATCGATAATGAGTTCAGGGGGTGCGTGTAGGCGTTTGAGGGCGTCTTGGGTGTCGGGCCAGGCGCGGACGGAGCCGCCGAATTTGCGGAAGAGGTCGACCTGGCGGCGGACGTCTTTGTCCCAGTCTGTGGCGCGCTCGAAGCCGAGGAGAGCGACCATGACTTTGGGGCCGCGCGCTTGGAGGTGCCGGGCCGCGGCTACGGCGCGGGCACCGCCGCGGTGGTTGCCGGCGAGGACTACGATGACGGGGCGGGCGTTGGGGTTGTCGCGTGCTAAGCGTCGGCCGCCTGGATTGATGGCCGTCAGGGCGACTTCGGCGATGCCGCGGCCAGCACTCTCTGCGACTATGTCTTCAGTAAGACCGTAGTCCACCTCGGCCGTCTCCTCCAAGGCAAGGATACCTCCAGGTGTAATGACATGGCATCGACGATCGTTTGAGACCAAACGCAGACAGCCCCGAGTGCTATTTGACAGAGGCGAGTCGGGAGGAGTTGCAGTGCGGCCTGGTCTTGGGCTACCAGTGGCATGTGAAGAAGCATACGGTCGGTTTGTCAAAGATCGGTTGGCACGTGTAAGAAGTCCGGAGCCTGTGAGGTCTATCTCTGCCTGTACGGAACTGCCTTGTCGAGCTGGTGCTCTCTTGACTGATGCGCGTGACATGGCTCGCCGCGAATTCCGACTGCTAGCAATGTCTGAATCGTCCTCGGAGCTGGTGTTGGTAGTGCTCTTGAGCTTCCGGTCCAGCACGTTCTCTGACGGATGTAAATTCTTGCCACCATGCGTACCAGGCCGTGCTACTCGGTTGTGGCTGACTAGACGATCTTCATCGGCAGTCGTGTCTTCATTCCGTATCTGATTAAATACAGTACGTTTGTCGAATTTCGAAAGATTGCCCTGGAAATCGAACTCAGGCATATCTTGGATGTCGGTCGCATCTTCAGTAGCCCACCCGTTAGTAGCATCAAGTGCCTTTTGCCGCCGTGTCTTGGTCTTGGAGGCGTGTGCTGCCGCCAGACCAACCCTACCCCCAATGACGCCTGGTGTTCGTGCAGCGGGTAGCTCGGCATCTTGAAGGATAGGTGTATTTCTCCAGCCATTCCCTTTTCTGTCAATAGTTAGCCTGGAACCAATAGGCATACACAGACCATGACATACCCTTTCCGCCCAGCATCAGGACTAGTCTGCATATCCGCACCATTCTTCCTCTCCTGGGCAGCAAGTTCCTTTTTGCGCGACTTGCCCCCTCTCCGTGTCTTCTTGCCACCGTCATCGAGCTTCTGCGGACTTGTATCATCCATTGGCTTTCCCGTTCTTGTCTTATTGATGCTCGCCCTCCGTATGCTAGGCTGCACTGTCTTTGTCTCGCTGTCAGCCTCTTCAGCATCAGCAATATCTAGAGATGAGAACGGCCCCTCCAGCGTCGCCGCACTTGGCTTCCTAACATTATGCCCCTTCACACGGCTAACAAAAGGGGAAGTGTGTTTCGGCAACGCTGCAGCGCGGGCCACAACTACAGGCTTAATGGGCGTAGCAGGGGCTTCTTGCGGCGGTGCAGCGAGCTGATTTGGAGCAGGTACGGTAGAAGTGCGCTTTCCCATGCTCAGAATAGCAGGATCGACAAAAGAGGGCGGCTGGGCAGGTGTTTGCGTGGCCTGGATCGGACGCTGCGGCGCCTGGTGCTGAACGGGAGGCCTAGCATTCTGCGACCCTTGTTGCACAATACCAGCAGGATGCTGCGAGTACGGAGGCGGTGCGGCAGCAGGCGCAGGCATATTAACCTTGATGTCAGCGATCGCGTGCCCCTCGACCTGGTATGTATTGAACCGCTGTCCCGTCCGTGGAAAAACAACTGGGGTAAACATCAGTCAAGTGGTATACCACCAGGCAAGTCAGCGCAACCTCACCATTCTGGAGCGTCAGCGTCGCAGTCTGCGCATTCACGGCTGCGACCATACCTTCCACGATCGTGTTCGGCGGGTGCTGCAGCGTCACTGCGACGGGGATGCCGATGAGACCAGACGCCATGCTTGCAGGCTGCGCGCGGCAATATCGAAAGTATGTTGTTGACTGACCCCCACTTGCAGCAGTTGGAGGTGAGGGCGCCCTGTCGGTCGGCCTTCTCCAAATCATTTGAAGTTCATATGCACGCCAAGACGCTAGTCAACGGCCGCCGATGTAAGGCCCCTATCGGAGGCGCTGCGTCTATCTCGTCTCACAATCCACACACGAAACTCTCCGAGACCACCCAGTACATGAACGCGTTGCAATTCTATGATTAAATTCGTTGAGCAGTCATTATTCCTTAACATGCCCGCCCAAACCCCAATGCAGCCTAAATTCCAGGGTATCTGATATAAGAAACCTCGGCCATTAAACCAGCTCCCACATACACAAAACCCCAAACTGGCACGAGTAGGCCCTCTTATTGTTCCACGTCTCGTAGCTTAGCCCCCTAGCATTCTTGTTACAAAACTCGGTCACGGCGTTGACGGAGATCTTTTGCCCAGGCGCTCCGAGCTCGAGGCGTTCTACGTCCAGCCACCACGTGCGCCCATCTGTGTTAAACGGTAGATATTTCGTATTGCGCCCGTCGCGGCCTGCAACACTGAGTAGCATGACATATGGCTTGCCCTTGCCATGGCGTTCATGATCCCAGTGTACGCATAGCGTCGAGAATTGGAAGCGGAGGACCGGCGGCGCCTGTGGGTCGTGGACTTTGAGCTGGAGTTGGGCAGGGTAGATGCTGCGTTCACCGACTCCATGTTCGGCACCACAGTCACTCATGACTTGGACCCGGCCGCCTATGTCATCGCGCTTGAATTCTTCGAATGAGAGGACGCGGCCATCTGTGCGGAACTGATGGGCGTTGTCAGATGGGAAATGCTTCATGCCAAACTCATTGTTGTCCATTGTGAATTGCGATGCGTTGAACTTTCGAACATAGCTGGGATGCTTAGCAGAATTCGTTAATTTGTGTGCCAATACATACCCTTCATTCTTCATCTGGCACCCAAGATGCCCGGCACCCCAGCAAGGGTCAATCAGCTTCCATTCACCATTATCAATACACACAGCATTCCACGCATGGTTCGAGTCGAATGCGGGTAGTGGCTGTCCAGGCTCCAGAGGCGTATGCCCATAACCTTTGCTATCTCCTGAACACACAAACGCTTGCAAACCGGCCTTCAGCGCCAGCGCAGCAAACAAGCCAGCATAGCCTTCACATACAGCTAAGCCGCTTGTGATGGTCTTTTCAGGAGTCGTAGGCGAAATTGTCCCACTGAAGAATGAATGCACATCATAGTCAACATTATAATGCAGCCATACAAAAATAGCTCGCGCCTTGTCGGTCGGAGAGGGGAAGGGTGAACAGAGTTGATGCGCAAGCCAGCCCACATCAGAAGATGGAAGTTGTGTCCGCGGGAAACGGGCAGCATGTTCATCAGGACCAGAAAAGTCTCGGCATATAAGGCAAGATCCTACGGCTCCAGGCTTTGGCTTGGAAGCCATGATGGCATCTAGATTGGGTCTTGAAGCTAGCGGAACAGGTGGTGGTGATGCCGTAGCAGGGGCCGGTGAAGGCCGATTCTGAGGCACAGGGGGCGGTTCTACGGCTTTGTTATTGAAACCCAGCTCCAGCGCTGACTTGCGTGGCGGTGGAGCTACTATTCTACTCATCCTGGGCGTGGTTCCGTTGCTCTGAGTAGGCCTACTGGGCAAGGCTGGTGGCAAGGCTGGTGGATCCTGAGTGGTTGACTGCCTTGGTGGTAGCGATGGTCGTGCCGGGAGTTCTGGCGTCTTGGGCAGAGCAGGTGGTAGTGAATGACTTGGCACATAGTCTCTCCTGCTCTTCATGGCACTTCTAGTTGCGCTCTTTTCTTCTGATGCTCTTTTCGGTGGCAGTGGTGGGAGTTTTGAGGGATCGTATGCTGGGGCGCGAACTTGGTATGTTGCGCCATTACTGTTACTTGTGCCGGTCCTAGAGCCCAGTGATAATGTTGAAATGCCCGAAGCTACAGTGGATATGGACTCGGTCGATTCGCGGCGATATAGGCTGCGGTTGTCTGAGGGCCTTCGTGGCGGTAGAGTAGGAGTCTGTCGTGGAGTGCCATTGTTGCTGGTGTTGTTTCGTGGGGGTGGGCGCGGCGGCAGAGCAGGTGAAGGTCGGGGGCTGGGGCTTGGTGCAGCTACAGGCTGATTGCCTATTTGGCGTGCACTCGTAGGGGCGTTGCTCAGAATTGGGGGATTGTTAACTGTTTGCTGTCGCTGGTATGCTGGCGGGCGCTGACTCGGAGGAGGCGGGGGCGGCTTTTTCTTTGTAGTGACGACATCGTAGCTGTATGCCGGCTTTACATCCGGAGCCGGAGCATGAACTTCTTCAAGGTTGAGGGCGGCGATGCGAGCCTTGATGCTTCCTTCAGCCATGACACCCAAAGATTCCGGCGATCTGCGAGGTGAGGCTTGTTGCTGAGCTACTGGTTACAAGTGTGGCTGCGTACGAGGGCTGCTGAACCAAGAGGATAGAGCAAAGCCACAACAGCGAACGAAGGAACGCAAAAGCGCATTCTCCTCTGCGCAATGCAAGGCTGTTAGACGACGAGAGGAGAGCGAAGGATGCGCCCCGTAGTTACTTTATGAGACACGGTTGATCCTCAGCTCCATACCAGCACAGCCATCGGTGATTCGCCAATCCTGTAGGCGTCCTGCCGCAGCCACACTCTGCCCCACTTCACCCCGTTCCTGGCCCGCTAATAATCCAACGCCAGTTCGTCTCACCCAGAATAGCTCAACCTCGACATCCTTGACATGATTGACGTAAAATATGATGAGTATTGTCAGGCTCTCGCCTTAAATGCCTTGATCAATCGATCCAGTCTTCCAAAGATATATGCACAATCATGTTTGTTTGTCAACGTCATCCTGTTTCGCCTTGATATGCAGTGTTACGTTGACCAGCGATTCTCACCGGTGGTCGTGCATGTGCCAAATCAAGCACACGACCTCACTAACCCTAGTACTCTACCATCAACTTGCACTTGTATAGTCGTTATTGAATATCGTAAGCTAAATATCGCTATTGTCAAAAACAGGTCGTAAGCGAAACAAAAAATAAATAGAAAACGCTTCTCCGCCGCAAACAACGCGCCAACTGATCAGACATCCAGACCCCAACCTTGACCCTGTAGCCATATACCTACCTACCCTCCACCATGATATCCACCAACGTCCCAGTCCCATTCCACCTGTAACTCCATGTCAATTTTCAGACACCCACTCATCCCATTCATGGCGATGCTGAGAGCAAGCGCGTAGATGTATGTTGAACTTGCTAATAAAGAGTGACGCGGGAAGATTCCCAAAGACGCGCAACGCAATGTAGTATCCAGAATTCCAGGTACTGTCAAGCCGTGTAGGAAGCAATAACGAGCCGGGAAGAATGTCGCGAACCAATACGAGGAATGATATGAGCGACATCCAATGCTCGGCGAGATTTCGCATAACAAATGGGTAACGATGTGTTGTTACCTCTTGCGCTTCTTGCTCTTGTCAATGGAGCTAGCACTTAGGATAGGATGAGCAGTATCCATAGGCACATTGAAATCGTGCATGGGCGGAGGTGCCATCGAGGTCGTCGGGGCCGATGGCTTCTTGACAGAAACGCCCATATGGCGTCCATAACGCCCCTTCCTACCGTTGCCTTCATCTTCACTCACGCAGCCATCAGCACCGATACCGGCATCTTTGCAACGTTGGCAAGGTCTCTGCCGGTCACAGCCTTTCTTGCTCTTACGGCATCGTTGGCAGCGAGGCTTGCTCGAGAGATCTTCTTCATCAGCGCCAAGCTGATGCTGGAAGTTGAGTGAAGCGCTTGAAGTCTTGCGCGACTGCGTGGGCAATGAAGTTGGCGACATTGGTGGCTTGCTGACACCGTTGACCTTTGGCTTGCTCTTTGAGAGAGAGCGAGGTTTGGCAGGCTTGCCAGATTTGCTAGTGACTGATGAGCGAGCTTTGACGACGCCAAGCTCGACTCGCTGGTTGTTGTGCTCATCCGGCACCATCTCATCACTTTCGCCCTTGAAGGAGCCATCCCTGTTGTCTTCATAATCATCACTGCTCTCTCCAGTATCATATCCACGCACAGCCTCGTTCGTTCGTCCCAAGTCGTATGAGAGAAGAGGAAGTCCATTCCCGTCGTCGCTTCCGTTATCAGACTCATCGCTAGAAGATGCAGCAGCTTTGCCGCTCAGAGCATCATCAAGGGTGGAAGTGGAAGTACGGCCATGGGTGGAGAAGTTGGATGCATCACCCAGGCGCATAAGCTGGCGCGCAACGTCCTCGTCAGAGATGACACTGACACTTGCCAAGGTTGTGTCTGGAGTTGGCATAACCCCACTGCCTGAGTAGCGGTATTGTCCATAGTGCCCCGAACCCCGAGAGCGTCCCTTGTACCCTTGCGCAGGGTTGCTCGAGGCTGAGTATGGCGTCGCCAACCCAGGGAGATACGAGCTATCCACCTGCCCATAGCTCTGTGGAGAAGGAAGTGGATGTGAGTAAGAGAAGGTCTGCTGGTTGCCGATCGAATAGGGCGAGCCTGCAGTGTTACCACTGACGCGCCGCTGGGGGGAGACGGATGAGAGTGAGGCAGTCATCGGGACCTGAGGAGGAACAAACAGAGGTAGCTCCTGCAAAAGGCGCCAATGTTAGATACACTGCGCAACAGCTTCCATACAAGACCATGACTTACCGAGCTGTCAAACTTCGCGCGCTTTCGGCGCCCACCCTCGACGATGTTGTCAACACTAATATCAGCGCTCGCAAGAGGCTCCTTACGTGAGCGGCGGGAGCTTGTAACAGAGCCCTCGCCGCCATCGCTGAGGTCGCTGTACCCGTCCCCATGAGCTTCTACAAAACTACCATGGGAGCTATTACCACGGCTCTTCACAGAAGGGCGATTGCGTTTGGCATGAGTGCTAGCAGAAGCACTCCTCCGTCCTCGCCCAGAATGGGGAGAGTGGGTTCGGCGCCCGTTGCGAGAGTCAGCGCGCGCTGTAGCTTGGGGGTAGTTGATGGGTGGAAGCATCTGAAACGCCTCGTCCAGGTGCGGGCGAGGGCGACGAGGAGATGCCGTGGGCTGGCGAGGCGCAGGCGAGTATTCTTCCACTTCGAGGTCTACTATTGTAGCTCGTACGTAAACTACCATGTCATGCTCGAAGTTCTCGAACCTCGCGATGAGCGTGTTGCCGTGACGGTCTTCGAGTATGACGCCACGGCAGCGTGGCTCATACAAACCGTAAAAGTTCTTGACGGTTGTAATAATTGACTCAGTCGTATCATGAGGGTAGATGTTCACCCGCATAGGGAGGCGAGCTCTGTGCTGTGGAGACTGGGGAAGCAGGAGCTCGAAACTGACGTGCTTGGGCTGGACCTGCTTGGTAGGCGACAGCGAATCATGCGCCGAAGCCGTCTCCGTACTAGGGTAGACATCCATAAGGCTTGAATCAGCGCTCTGAGCAAGCGTATCATAGTCAGGTGGTGATTCTCTGGCTTTGTGCTGCTGGCTCGCAAGGAGCTCCTCGACCGTCTCGGGATAGCGCTGTTGTGCGCCCGATAGCAGAGAGCCTGACAGCATATTGGAAAGTTGCATATTAGGTCTCCTGGTATGTGCTATGTATGGTATAGTGTTTGCTATGCGCGGTGCGGTATGCGTCGTCTGGGTAGGCGGCACACCGATCCCGCCGGTGTCGCAAGGGCTCAGAGCGAATGGCGGTCGGGGAAGGATAATCGATTGTCGGGCCTGGGATGGAATATGTCAGTTGATGGGTCTTGATGGTGGTTCTGGACGATCTCAATGCTTCTCATGGAGACGCGGAAGTGGCTCAGCGGAAGGGAGGCTGTGGGGAGGTGGTCACCGCTGCCGGGTAGATGGCGTGCAGGGAGCCAGCAACGACAGCAGCCAAGCTCGCGAAGGCCGCCATCAAAGGCATAATGATGCATCCACGTGGTCGCATGGACATGGGACAAAGGTATACATACCGACTGCAGTGATGGGGACGCCAGTTGCTCTCAAACGAGGTGCTTCGAGCTGATTCCGTATACCGCCGCTGGCTGGCAACGTCAGGTCAGCGGGCAGATGCGCAGCGGAGCGATGGGATCAGACGAGCACCAAAATGCGGCATCGGCAGTACTGGAGGTGTAATGGGCGCTCGGGGAGAGGACTTACCGCGAGTGTCGCTGTGGGGGTTAGTTGAGGGATGTGCGTGGTTGAGGAAGAGAGGAGGGCGCATCCTATTAGCGAAACTACATGAACGACTACCGGAGACTTGGAACCGCTTCACGGCAACCACGCACGCTTCTCGTGCGCCAAAAGCTGCGAATTGTTGGTCGCCAGTGCATTCAAAGCCTCTTCTAGCTATATTGGTACTGGTAATAGCACATCCTCCGTCCAGCGCATTCCGCATGCCTATTGCATGGCACTGCGCTGCACATCCACCCAGCATCCACCGCGCCTTGAGACTAAATGCACTTGCCCCAGGTCGCAAAGACGGTGAGATAGAATCCCAACCGGCCTGAAGGGCTGCCAGGACTTGGTGCTGTGTTTGGTGCATGCCACTTAACATCGAAACATGGGCAGACTCCGGGCGCCAGCTATGCGCCCAATCGTTGAGCCAGTCTAGAATGCATGCCACAAGAAGGAACAACGCTTGTTGGACATCAGGACATATATCCACACAAGAAGTCCTCAATCATGCTGCCACAGCGCTCGACAAAACATCAGACCTGGCCAATCAGCTGCGTGCCACTTTGCTGGCCACATGCAGGCGCACGTTAACCTCCCATGTGAACAAGGCGAGCACTGTGATGCGCAACCCCAACGTCTTTAGAGCACTCGGTAATGTCCAAATCTGGATCGCCGCTCGATAAGAATATGGGTCAAGTGCTCAAGAGGTCTCCCGTCCCCCAGATTGCCTGAAGCGCTGGGTTTCATTGGCAGGTGGCGTTCGGCGCCTCCAGGAGACAAGTTTGTGCGACAACGAGTGCCAAACATCTGCTCACGAGCAACACCTCGCAGATAGTCACTATAGGCCTTTCGGCAGAGTATTTCACTAATGTTGAGAATGCCTATTGACAGCGGCGCATCTCGGTGAAACATTCGGAGGTTGGCTCAGCGTCACAACTCCTGCAAGGACCAATGGGACGGTAATCAATTTACATCATAGCAGTCACAATGTATTGAGTTGGCCTGCCATGCCGTGTGCGCAGCCTTATTTTTGATGATCTAAGTGGAAGCGTGATTGACAGTGGCGCACGTAAAACTCGGCCCTGCATGTGCTGGAACGAGCTGTAATGAACGTTTACGTAGCGCTGTGTGTGTGGTTCGTGGTCTGTTCCATCGATAGCCGTCTAGACTCATACGTGACGACCCCTCCATGTTGTCCATGTGCGCACACAACTGGCGCAAGCAATTTTGCAACTGAATCGCAGTCGCGGACCCAGTAGCAATCAATTTATCGCAAAATAGGCGTCGTGCATGCACGTCGCGGGTGCTGCCGGTCCCTACAAGTGTCGGTGAAGCTGTGGGCTCGGCATCCACGCACGACAAAGCAAGCGAACAAGGCGATTGACTAATTCCTCCAAAGTGCCCACACTGGTGACTGGCTTTGTCCAACGCGGAACGGCTGTTCTAGGATGATGTGAAGCAATGGCATGATCTGCAGGGTAAGGTGGGCTACAGTCTGAAAACAAGCTGCGTCGCACGGAATGATAGGCTATCGGCAGCGCAGAGTGGGCCGGATGAGTGATGTCGACAACAACAATGTGATTGCGACCGCATTCGAGGCCATGCGCGAGTTTGGCTGAAGGCGTACAGGGGTTGTTATGGCAATATAGACTGTGTATAGAGATGTTTCAGTGGGGTCGGCAGATGGTGTGGGGCACGTGACTTCGTAATACCAGCGCGACGGGCTGGACCGCGATCGACGCGTTGAAGGTGGGGTGGGCAGAACATACGCATGACGGGAGAAAAAAGCAGAAAAAGAATCGGATTATCTTCAGAGCATATGTTCAAAGGCGCAGCTGATTTACTGTGGTTGTGGAAGCCATGTGTGGCGTGGCGCATGGCAAAATCGCTTTTTGACATTCTTCTGATGCCCGCGTTCTCACAATAATGACGTTATAGTGCTCGGCTAGTCGGCGCGACGGTTGCCCTGGACGATTGGGACCGGGGTGGCACAGGCTGGAACGCTCCGCCGGTTCTGGACTAGCGTCTGCGAGCTCTATGAGCTGCTTCGCGTTGTGATGGTAAACATTACTCACGTTCGAGCTTTATAGCTTCTTACACCCGCCAGGCCGCCGCTTGCTACACCACTTCTCTTGTCGCCTGCTTGCCCGTAGCTATCCGCCTGTGTATCTCATTAACGTCAAAGTTAGATGGACAGCTTCTTTATACCGGCCTCAGTTTTGTAGCGCTTCGACACCGCGCCGCCCCTATCGATCACATCGCCGACAATCTTCCTGCATCAGTCACTCTCACTGCGCATCTCTTCCACGAGCTCTCAATATCAATTGAAGACTCAAGCACAGCATGGACGCAAAAGTAAGAGCCCTGTCACCGCCTCCATTCCGTGCCCGCTGCAGTGGTACAAGTCGACTTCCATCACAAATTTTATCGACAAACGCACCTTCACCAAGAACACAAGTCAACATGCGCTAACCGAGCCCTGCAGCCTCAACGTCCCGCACGCACGCTGCGTATACGCGACGAAAACGCGCTCCCTCAGCTTCCCACCGGAAAAGCCCTTCACCAGCGTAACAAGTCAACACCTGTACTATCCACACTAATGCAGGTAGGCGGCATTAAGGCGGCCGCGGCCAAGCGAACTGTTTTCGCAGATGTCAGCAACACCCGGCAGCCTGTTGCGAAGGACGACATTCAGGTTCTCGGCAAGAAGAATGCCGCTGTCCTCAAGGACCCGGCCGTTGCTTCGATCAAAGAGGTTGCAAAGTCTGGCGCGTTGCTTCGACCTGCGCAGCGTCCATTGGCAAACATCACTTCGTCACAGGGCAACATTACGCTTGCCAGCGATGGCGCATCGGCCGTGACCAAGCCAGCTACACAGAATGTCAGTCAACCCGCCAACAACATCCGCAAGATCCTTTCCAAGAAGTCCACGGCTGTCTTCAAGGAATCCAAGGTCGAGCCTGCTTCAGACACGTCCATTGCATCTGTTCTGTCGCGACAGCCCCTTGTCTCCCAACCTCTCTCATTTCCCAGTGTGGACCGTGCCCCAGCACAGGCATCCGAACCAGTAGCTCCTATTCTAGAGGAGGTTGCTGTGAAGGAGGAGAGGGTTGTAATTGACAGCAAGCATGATGCTGCCCACGCTGAGCCTGAGGACAAATATGAATACCTTGATGCCTTAGAGGAGCAGGCCCGTGTCATCGAGCAGGAGCGCAACGAAGAGATCGCACAGTCCCTCGATCGTGAGGATTACTGGGAGGAAGACGAAGAAGAGGAGGAGTACTATGACTTCGACGGACACACCACTGTTCGCTCCTTCCGATCGCGAGGTGATAACACCACGGGTGGCGTCACTCAGGTCCTTGCACCAAGGGTTACAGCGAAGACCCAGCGCGAACTCGATGCCGCACGCCTGTTCGTCGAGGCCAATCGGTCTGCAGAGGACGTTGAAGACGAGTCATGGGACACATCAATGGTTGCCGAGTATGGCGATGAGATCTTTTCGTACATGCACGCGCTTGAAGAGCGCATGAAGCCCAACGCCACATACATGGATCACCAGGCAGAGATTCAGTGGTCGATGCGATCAGTGTTGATGGACTGGCTTGTTCAGGTCCACAACCGCTTCACGCTTCTCCCAGAGACTCTCTTCCTCGCCGTCAACTATGTCGACCGTTTCCTATCATGCAAGGTCGTCTCCCTTGGCAAACTTCAGCTTGTTGGTGCAACCGCTCTCTTCGTGGCCGCCAAGTACGAAGAGATCAACTGTCCCTCGGTGCAAGAGATCGTCTATATGGTCGACGGTGCTTATACTGCCGATGAGGTTTTGAAGGCTGAACGATTCATGTTGAGCATGCTTCAATTTGAACTCGGTTGGCCAGGCCCAATGAGCTTCCTCCGTCGTATCAGCAAGGCTGATGACTATGATCTTGAGACTCGTACGCTCGCCAAGTACTTCCTTGAGATCACTATCATGGACGAGCGCTTCGTTGGTTGTGCTCCAAGCTTCTTGTCAGCTGGTGCGCATTGCCTGGCTCGCCTGATGCTGAAGAAGGGTGATTGGGTATGTTGTTGTCTATCCGTTCAAACGTATCATGCTAACAGTTTTTAGTCCCAGGCTCACGTTCATTACTCTGGTTATACCTTCACCCAACTTCGTCAGCTTTTGTCTACCATTGTCGAATGCTGCGATAATCCACAAAAGCATCACGCTGCCGTCCACGAGAAGTACACGGACAAGCGCTATAAGCGAGCGTCAATCTTCGTCGAGGCGGAAATTTCCAAGGGTTTCTCGCTTCCTTTCATGTCCAGGGACAGTCTTGCTACTCAGACGTGGAGACGGAAGTGAATATGCCACTTGTCTCTGCATGAACCTGGCCTGGCTGTTTCTGACAAGACCGCAGGGACCGTTTGATAATGCATCTTCCTCAAATTGGTCAACCATACCTGTCTAGTAAAAACCACCTATCTGGAATCACACAATCCATTTCCAACCAGAATCAAAATCATCACCAACATGGCCACCATCGAAATCTCCTCCATTCTTGCTTATTGTTCACCGACAGCACCCGGCGCTTCAGCGGCTTTTTGGACCAGGTTCAACATCAGCAACATCCTCAGCCTTCAGCAGCTCAATCATCGTACGGGCAGGCGCACGGCGTTTACGGTTTCCACCTCTAGCTCCACCTTGGTTTCTATGCCCGCTCACTCGCTATCCAACCGCTCTATCACCTGCGGCGAAGCACCTGTACCACCTTTGACTTCACTTGTATTTTCTTGCATCAGCGCAACCTCTTTGGGACTCCTTCACGACGCCACGAAGTCACGACTCCCACTACTAGTCTAATCCTCTCCCAGCGACAAAGCCCCCAGTTTTCCTTGCATGTTTTTTTTTTTTTTTTTTTTACAGTCCCCTGTTCTGGCTTTTTCTTTTGTCTTGGGTGGCAGCGGTGCTATGGAGTATAGACGGGCGATTGCGCTTCTATGCGCGTGGTTTGACGGCGTGAGCTTATACCCTGTGAAATCGGTAGTTCTTGAAAGCACACTAATTTTTGCATGTTTAATTGTGGGCTTGACTATTGTGTGATGCGTCGTTTTGTTGGTGATGTTGTGATCAAGGCTGTTGGCACGCTTAGAACTGCAGAACAGTGAGGATTGTGGAGATGACGAGGCGCGTAGTAAGCTTCCATTGTTTACTCCTGTTGCTGAGTATAAGGTAGAGTGTACTTTGCTGTTAGACTCGATGTAACTTCCGACTCTGCGAATTCTGAGACCGTGAATCACAGAGGAAATCTATCGTAATGTATTTATTGTTCGTAGATGTCTGCCCTCACGCTGCTAGTATTGCTTCAAAGTTGCACATGCATTCCCCCATTTTCCTCGCTTTTACCGTTGTCTTGCTTGGGTATCTCAATCACGACTGAGCACATCGCCTCGATGATATATTGCCGCCATTTTCGCCCTCTGCTTCACTCATCGTGCTATTTGTCCCGTTTGACACCGTGTCCCATCTCTCGCTGAGTATGGTTGTGGTGTAGCTCAATGCGTAGTCCCGTCAGCCGGTGCGATCAGAACGACCGAGTCTCCTACACCACTGTCAGCCCTGGCTACCATAATTCAGCATCACCTCAAATGCGTACCTCGCACAAAGAGCATTTCACTCTGCTTCTTGACTGTCCTGACGCGCGGTTCCTGGTCCTCTTCTTCCTCCTCAGCAACGAATATTGTTTCCTCGACGTCCCCGAGTACGAGATTGCAATGTGAGTCATAGGCCTGTGGTATAGTCTCAGCCTCTATATATGAGTCATATGTCTAACGTATGGCAGCTTTGTAAACGCACGTGTAGTCTTCCTTTCAATTCGCGATCGCCGCGCAGTTTTACGACGACGATTTCGTCAATGCACAGGCGTACAAGATCGAGAGGTTCGTTTGTCTCTTCTTTTTCTTCCATGGTCGAAGCAATTGTGGAGGTCAGGGAGGTTTGGTAGGGGAGCTGGCAAGGCCAATGTTTCGACGCAGTGTGCTTTGGTAATGAATGGAGCTGCGATGTCTTGGCAAAGGCGGGGAGCTAGTTGAGCCACATAGTGCACTAGTTCTCTGTTCAGACTAGTGCGGGCCGGGCTGCGGTATTGCGTCAAGTGCCAGTTCCAGGTACTCTCTGGCCAAGGTCCCGCTTGCTACTTGAGGACATCAATCGATACGGTTGACGTCTCACTCCAAAACCCAGCCACCAGATAGAGAAAACATTGGAGCATATCTGATCATGGCCGAAACCCAAACCAGTGCTCAGCGAGAGAACCCCCTTCGTGCGGCTCGGCCGCCAGCGACAGACCCTATTACCTATCTCACTATCGTGGAATACAACCTTTCCGAGGAGAATCTTCCAATCCTACACGAGGTTTTGCAAGATGTTGATTTGACCTCTACCATTGGTTGGGACCTTATCCATCTGCTACTTCCGCTTCTGCCGGCGTCCGAGGAATGTTTGCAAGATATTGCCACAAAAGGCAACCCCAGAGAGTGTATTCTCAAGGTCACGGAGGCACTAAGACTTTTGGAATTCGAAGAAAGGCAAGAGACGGAAGATGAGGAAGAAGAGGGCGAGCAGAAGCTCAAGGTCCCAGAAATTGTAGTAGGACAATCAAGTACGAGCCCAGGATTCCCACCAACAATACTCCCGCCACTTCCAGTATTGAAGTTCGAGGTGCTCCTGGATTTGTTAGCGACGCTTCATCGAAGAGTCAAAACCAAATATCCAAGTCGATTTCTATCAACTAGCTTGCAGGCTACGCTAGTCGCTTTCAATAGAGCAACTGCTCATATCGACGAGCTCACCCTGTCCGCTATCAAATTCATCAAGACGCTCTCCGGAACTAAGAGACCGCATTTGCCTCCTAGGCGTAGTAGTACTAACCTTCTCCGAACCAGGACCAATGAGTCTGAGCCAGATCCGGAAGCCCAAAGCGAAACGCCAAATAATGACGAAACGACACTCATCAACAGACTTTTTCAGTCCTTCATCACACATATTCTGGAAGACTATGTACTATCATTGACTTCGGATGAAGATGTTCCTGGCTTTTCGTGGTCAAGTCGTTTGATGGAAAAGTACGAACCTCAAAGAATACCAAACAAGCCTAATTATCGAAAATATGCAGATCGATTTGCAAATGATGAAGACTTAACCAGTCGAGCTGCTACCCTTGGACAGATCGTCGCTTTAACACAGGATCTCGGATTAAAGTCGGACGACCTAGTACGCGCGGTACTTGACGCAGAGACCGAGAAACGTGGTGCTCCTGGAACAGAAGATGATCCCCCAGCATCCGCCGAAGATATTCCATTATCAAGTACGGGCTCGCTGCTCCTTCTCACGGCACGTACTGTGAAGCAAGAGCTATATGCATCGGCTAATGACGAATCCTCCATCATAAACATCTTCCCGCAACATGCGACCATCTTGCGCAAATTCGTGGGTGCCGTGGGCCCACAAACAGTGGGCCTTGAGCCAGAAGCACTTCTCGATGCGATACTCGCACTTGGCCTCATCGCTCTCGAGAAGAACAACGTCGGTGAGCCAAAAGATGACGAGTCCTTCGCGCGCTACTTACAAACCATCTCACTCATCTCCGCCAACACTCCCTCTCCAAGCCTCCGCGGCCACGCCCACTACCTCACATCCACCGTCCTCCGCTCGCACCCCCACGACCTCGTCCGTCTAACCTTCATCCGCGACACGCTTGAGCACTGCCCCTATGAAAACCTCAAAGCCAGCGCCGTCTCCTGGCTCAAAGGCGAAACTCTCGAGGCAAACAGCCCCCAATCCCAATCCGACGACCCCGCCCAAACAAATATCTTCGCAACCCCCGTCGCAGTCTCCACCGTCGCGCCCTTCCTATGGCCCGATCTTACAGCGCATTACGCCTCGCTCGACTCAGACCTGCTCGAGGCTTGGACCCAGTTCCGTCAGGAACTCGGCTTTTACGTTGCTGCGCTCAATTTTTACTATCTCCTTCTGCAGGCAGGCCATTTGCGTGAGAATCTGGGCGTCAAGCAGCTACGCCTCGCTGCGTATATCGAGCCGCTGAAATCAGTGACGGAGCAGTTTCATAAGGAATTGGCGGCTGGAGGGGCGAATTTGGAAGTTGAGGGTGAGGGGCTGGAGCAGGCAAAGGCAGATGTTGGGTTATTGGAGAAGGTGATTGAGTGGGTTGAGGGTAAGGTTGGGACATTGTAGGAGGGTGTGAGTGAGGTGAGAGTAAGGTTGGAAAAGTGTAGGTGTGGGGTGTGCGTGATGTTGAGATGTGGATAGATGTGTATAGATGGTTGCTTTTGGTGGGGATAGATGGGATAGGATAGGATGGGATGGTGGTAGGTGTATTGCAGGTATTTCCAACCGACATGGTTACTTTCTCATAGCTTGAAGTCACATATAAAACGCACAATTCTCAACCGAAGTTGTTTTCTACCTAAATTTTGCATGTAACGACTGGATCAGCATACTTCGCAACTCCACCGAGCTCCACCCCTTCTCCTTCATTTCTCCCCTTCCTCTCCTTCAACCCCGATAAGACGCAACCGCATTCGCTGACCGACCCCCATCAATCCCATAACAAACCCCATTCTGGAAGCCGCCATCACCGCCATCAACCCAGTGCACATTCACTGCGGACGTGAGGTCCCCGCAGTTTCCTGGAATAAAGAAGTACGCCTTCTGGTGGTTGCCGCCGTAAGTATTGGGCCGGAAGGACTTGAAGCCGCCCATCCACGCTGCGCAGGTGTTGTCCCACACGTTAACGGAGCGGCTGCCACCAGAGCAGTCGGTGGAGTCGTAGATGTCCATGACGAAAGCCGAAGTTTGGGTTGTCAGGGCGAGGACAGTCGCAAGGGCGGAGACGGGTGTGAAGCGCATTTTGAAAAATGAGTTTGGGTGGTAGGTGGGAATTGTTTGCAAGTGTAGAGAAGGTGTTTGGAACTGTGGATGAAGTGACTGAGTTCTTGTGTGGTGCGGATTAATGGCAGGTATCATGGACCTTTATATACACGGCGAGGCAAAATAGTCGGAGGCATTTTTGCTTTGAAGAATCCTTACGGATCAAGTGTGGTGTTGGTGTTGGGGCTGTGACTGCAATTCCCTTGTTGGTGGTTGCTGATAGCGTAAGCACTCCTAAATTATTTGCCTCCCTAGATTTATTCATGATCCATCCATGACAAAGGTATTATGAAGCCACAGCTGAATGTGAAATTTATTATGAAGCTATGAACCCGTATTGCTGACCGGTTGTTCCTGTTAAGCTAGGCTGCTGTCCTCTGAGGTTCATGTACATGGTACTTCACCTTACGCCTATTGGGTGCTGCAGGTTGAGTACCGGTACTTTAAATTATCTTTTTCCATTTTTCACCACGCACGGCGGTTCGGTGGTATTATTCTAGGGGAAGCAGTGGACGATGAGGCGGAAATATTACAAAGATTTCAGCTCGCTGAGCAAAGGGCTGGGAATAAATAGACGGCCAATAACGAGATCGTGGGGCGCGATGGTAGTGTAACTCAGCCCTGCCTGCCGAATTAGCTTTAGTCTAGCTCCATCGTACAACTCACTTTGCATCAAATCATAATTTGTCTAGCTTTCCATGCCATGAAAATGAAGTATCATTTGCTGCTTCGCGAAATTGAGCACCATTGCAGTGAGCCTTCATCAAGATTTTAGGGGCCGACGAAAACAGTAATACAGAATCTGGAATCAGCCCAAACTATTTCAAGTAGATTGAATGCATCCTAGGCGTCAGATCCCTGCCTCGAGATTTTGCTTTACTAGACCCTTTTACTTGTGACCAGTAATGATACAACAAAGCCTTCACTCGTAAAGATGTCTTATGTGATAGTAAGCCTGGAATTTCAAAGAGTTCAGATGAACCAAGTAAGCGGTTTCTATATTTTAAGGCAATTTACGTAATACGAACTTATTCATGTGACGAGGCATAAAAGTGTATGGGAGGTTAATTCAGGTTAGCCATCCAGGCGCTTCGATGCAGATGCAGATGCAGCCCATTCAGCCGGGTTGGAAATAGAGTCATTTCTAGGCTAGCCTGCGTCTTTAACACTATTAACAATCATCCCTGTATATTGGATTAGGATTGGGATTGGCTACATGCGCCACTGAAGTTTGAGTCTGAGCTTGATTTTCTACCTGGATATTTTGGAACCTTTGAAGAAACTTTGAATATGCTTTTCCAGTCGCTACCATGTATGCCAGCTTCTAAGGAAATAAGAGAGTCCGGCATAGTGTGCATCTCCACCCTTGACTTAAACTCTCGTTATCCTAAATTTCACATGAGAATCTTCCTTCCGGCCTCCAGATCCTGAATCTCTTTTCTTAACTGGGCTCGCTTCCGCCTCAGACTAGGGTCTTCGCCAGCAACTTCCTGGAGCTGTTCATGAGTGAGACTTAAGACAAACTTGGAAGAGAAGAACTTGAGTGGTGTATCCGGGCCATGAATTAGATGATAGCCAGCGGCATGCATGTACACATTGTCGGTGAAACGCTTGCGTGTAGCCTTATAGTAAGCACACAAGATATCATGAATATTACGGATAGCATGATCCGCATTGTTCATGGGATTATTTCGCATGATACAATCAATGGGGACAACGCGTCTTGATCGACTGTCTGGTGTAGCAACGGACATCATGGCAGTCTTCAAACACTGCTGACGACTAGGCCATAATTAGTTAGCAATAAAACAAAGTAGCATGATATGACTTACTGACCATTTCTCAAGGCTGTCATTGGAGTAGTAGTTTAATGTCATGGGCATTGATGAAAGCTCTACATTGAGCAGGAACTCGGTATGAGTCAAGCTCTTCTTATACCTATCGAGTAGTTCATCTAGAAGCAAGCTTGATAGCTTCTCCGATAACTTCTCATCGCCAGAGAGTGCCTGCAGTGACTTAATGATGAAGTTGTGAACGAGTGCAACTGCATTGTTGGTGTAATCATAAGATATTGCTTGCCATTTGCTCGACTGTTGTCGCATCGCTACCGTTAGAATGTTGGAGTTGAAAGTGCCAAGCTCAAAGCCTCGAGACTTCCTGTACAGTTCATCTAAATATTCAAAGATCGGGAGTTTTGATGGGCTCGGAATGTCGACGTTCTTATAGAGAATCTCGTCTAGCAGATTTCAGTCGTGACATGCCTGGTACTAGCATTTTGTTCATTTTTCTTTCCACTTTTAGCCTTAAGATCTTTAGGTGACGAAGCGGGTTGATTTTTACCGCAGTAGACTTCTTTTTGGAATTGAAATTGGTGGCCGAACTCTTGAAGGTCTTTAGCAAACCCCTCATAGCCGTTGATGAGAAGTGCGGCTAGTCGAAGATCAGCAATAGCGTCGAAGAGAGGATCGGCTCCATAATCTGCTCTGATGGAAAGGTCTACAAGTCGCTGGAACTTGATCGCAAGATCATGCAGGTACCTAACCCGACCATCTGCAGTATCTCGTTCCGCGCCAATTGAAGCCATAATGTTTTTGCACGCGCTCAACTTCTTGCTAATCTCGGCTTTGACCTGGCTAGCACAGTTAGAGATGAAAGTAAGTCTTTCTAAGCAAACTGACCTTTGGAAATTCGCGACGAATATGTTGGGTGAAGACGTCTTCTAAACGGATCCTGAGTGAATCGATACCTCTACGCTCTTGGGGTAGCGACTTCCAAGGAACTGTACATTTGAAGAATCTTTCTTCGAGTGTTATTCGGTCCATCGTAGAGTCATCAAGTTGTTGCTGCCCTGGGTTGCGAACGATACTACAGTCTAGCTGGACCTCCAAGCTATTTCCTTCAATCATTTCCATAACCTTACGTTCCGCGCCCTTGACGACGAGATCTGGCTTTGTCAACACGCCGATTGTGCGATGAAGGCCAAGATCGACTTCCTTTGCCATCTCCAAGATCTCCTGCGTAGCAGGGTCGGCATTAGCAGGAAAAACTGCAAGCATGACTGTTCTTGTGTTTCTCATGTAGTTTCCACCATAATCCTGACAAGCTCCTTATCCGCGGTGGTCGTAACACCAGTGGTAGTAGTTCTGAAGATGCCAGGAACATCGATGATGCTAAGATGAGCTTCATCTGGGCCACAGATTTCGAGGCGAAGGACGTCATTGGAGAACGTCTTCTGAAGGTCAGATGATTGAGCTTCGTCGTTGGACAACCCCATCACGGTATGGACCTAGGGTGACCTTTAAAAGTGACACCTTTTCATTCCTAACGATCAACTCACTTCGCTCATAATTTTCCCAAAGGAAACCGCATCAAGCTGTTCAATATCAGATTTAATCCATCTCTTCATGCGCTCTTGGTGTTCTTTAGTGGTATCTGGGCTAGGCTGGATGGAGACCTTGATTGAATAGCTGGTCGCCCTTCGAAAGGTAATTTGTGTGGCGAATTTTGTGCACAATCCGCTGTCGCGGGGAAAAGGAAGTCGCGTCAAACCTTCTAACACAGAACTCTTTCCGCTAGACTGATCACCAACGACGACCAGTTGAGAAAGATCTATGTATTCGCCCACATTGCAAACGAAGAGTTTGTCGATCTTGTCTAACAAGGCAAGATCGCCAATCTTCCTATATGCCATCTCGGGCGCAGCCTTCATGGATACTGGCACCTCTTGAGGCCATCGGTATTTGTAAGTGGTGGTAGGGAAGTATGTGGTTAGGAGGCTTCATTTTTCAAAATTCTATTTACTAGTAGTCACGTGTGCTGACAGGGGCTTGTGAAGATTGCTGCCTAGAGCAAATTCACGGTGAAGTGAACAGATATAATCACGTGAAAAGAGCGGCAGCTCTGGTAAGACTGGAGTGCTAAGGCAAAAATGACAAGTCCTCAGCCACTGGAAGCCTCGCACCCACCTCCAACAGGGCAGTAGTTGCTGTGATGTATGGTCTCCCAGGCGCTAGAAAACAACTCTACTAAAGGAGCTCATGCAAGAGCTCGGTACAGTCAAGCCTACATTCTTCGAAGGACCTGAAGTGATTGACTCATCGTCAAGGACGGACTGGGCGCACTTCAGCAGTTGGCGCAGAAGGAACAGAGACAATAGCGTATAGCTGCTATCGAGAAGATTGGGAGCGACTGCACCGAAAGCAAAAAAGCGGGAGTTATCATTACCTATTACACGTTCTAGCGAGAAGGTGATGGGGCAGGGGATGCGATGTGTACTCAACATGGCCTTAACATATTTACGCACGTACTCTACCTGGATACTCCTGCTAGTGTCATCGCGCAGTGTCGTCAAGATGATACCACAAGAAGCCGATCACCTACATCCGTTGCTCATCTTGCTAAATGGCAAAAAGTAGAAATGGGTAAGCTGAAAGCCCTCTATCGTCAAAACGACATTTTATCCTTCCCTATACACTTGCCCATATCACCACCAGACCCTGAATCGGTTCAAAAGACGGTTTCGACGCTATTGCGGGATTTCCGGCGTGACAACAAACAAGACTATCTACCCTGGGGCCAAAGCAGGTTAGATGCGATTATCGCCGGCCAAACCTAGCGCGAGACCGTAATGGTTATGGATGCGGATAAGACGCTGACCGCAGTGGACACTGGTAATATATTCTGGAAGAAGGAGCGAAAATGACCCACTGAAAGCACTTTTTGGTGGTCCTCTGCGCAATTCTCACAATTCATTTCGTCAAGTGATCTTGCTCTATGAAGAGGCTACCGATGACCAAGAGTATGATGCGCTTTGTACAAGGTATCTGCAGAGGTGATGATGCACCCAGAATTCGTGTCGTTACTCCATGCCGCAGCCGAACAAGAGCATGTTGGTGCCATGGTAATCACTTCTGAGTTGCGATGAATCTGGGAAAAGGCGCTAGGGCTAGAGGGTTTATCTGAAAAGGTAAGTGTGATCGGCGGAGGACGCATCGAAGCTGGTATCGTTGCTACTCCTGGCGCAAAAGCTGCTCTGGTTGATCACTTGCAAAACGTCTACCATTTGTATGTCTGTGTATTCGGAGACATTCTACTGGGTATGGGTATGGGTATGCTTTGCAAGGCCAATCATGCCGTCGTGGTGGCCGGGGAGGAGGAATCCAGAAGCAAATCGATGAATGCTTTCTTGACAACGGCCATAGAGAACGGTCTTCAAGCACGTCAAACCCTACTTCCTAGCAAATCTACATTTCGGTTAGAGGCTACTAGGCTTCCACTAATTCAGCTCACGCAGCTTGATTTTTGATTTTTTTTGACTCCGTTTTCTGCTATCTGTTGCTTCAAATTTGTCATGCTACCGAGAAGAGCGTGGTAAATTACTTATGGCGCTGACGCGAGATGCAAACATAATTGACGCAACCCTAAGAAAATCGCATGCGCACATTGGGCGGTATTTAGCTATGGAGTACTTGTCTAACATAGTTGGCCTTGAAGAGACCCCGGTACGCCACGCCCAGGGCCATGACGTGGATGGGCACCGACTTCGCCACGAGAAGCAAACATCAATTGTGGCGCTCATACGGGGTGGCGCTCGGTGCCAGCGACGCACTTTCGCTTGCAATATTTATACATGCTTCTGGCTCTGAAGACGTCAAACTCTATCATCTAAAGGGTCAGAGTACCGCGGTGCTGGTTGATTCGGTCGTCAACAGCGGTAAGTCAATATTGGAGCTTGTAGAAGCCATTTGAAAGCTCCGTGTTACTATTCGTATTGTAGTAGTTGCTGGCGTTGTCCAGGACAAGTCCGTGTGCGAAGGCATCATTGAGAAACTTGGCCATCGTAGGAGTTTTAGTGCAGTTGCTCTCCGCATTTCTGACAACGAGTTCACTAGCTGCCGCACTACCGACACCGGAAATCGCTTGTTCAACACGATGCACCTGGATTGATTGTATTTCCGTCGCACGAAAAAGGTCACAGGGTCGACTTCTCAAGCTCGGTTCCATTTTCAGCTGGTACAATAGACGTTACTAGAATGTGTTTTCTTTGCTAAATTTTGTTGTGTTACTTCCATGCGACGTGCTATTCAGGAGCTGCAGCAAGAGTTACTAGAATAAGTTTTATTATTGGCTTTGCTTGGGTTGTTTTCATCCGACATGGTGATGTTGCGCTCTCTTCTTGATACTAACTCTTACGTCTTGTGCAGGTCGCCTTACCCCTGTGCCAGGTCTCATTTCTGGAATTTTCCAAGTACCGTCGTCTGCTGGCTGAATGTCCCAAAGGCTAATTACCGCTGCCCCAACGCAGAGAATTTCCTTCTCGGCAAACGTCCTGCCCTTACACATACCAATGCCAGCGCCCCAAGGTTTGAGCCTACCATATCGAGCAACCCTTCTACCTGTAGCCTGGTCTATCTCGATGAATCTATCTGCTGTAAATGAATCAGGGGATGGGAATATTGTCGCATCGCTCTGAACCGCGTGATGTGGGACTGATATCCATGTACCGGCTTGGATCTTGTGCTCGTGTGCACCATCTGGAATGGTCATTGCCCGTGCTACGTAGCGAAGTGATGTAGGGTCATTAACTTTTCGGAAAGTTTCATAGAGTGTCGATTTTAAGAGGGGGCTTTCATTGTAAATGGCGTCATATGAAAATGAAGTTATTTCGTTGTCAACAACGTCGATGTGAGGCGCTATCTCCTCACGAAGAGCAGAAAGGAGGCCAGGCGTACTGTAGATGAATAAGGTGAACCAAAATATTATGGGCTGCGTGTTCCCATTTTGACCCCAGAGAAGAGCGAAATCAGTAATTCCGCAATGCTGAGGAGAGAATTTGTACTTATGAAACGCAGTATTGCGGGCTAGAGCCACTTGAGATACATCGCTCATGTCGGCGCCATGTTCCACAAGGATACCTTTTTGATACTGATCAATGCGCTTATAAAGAGCCTCAACTTCTTGGATGATTCGTGAACGTGCTGAGAGACCCTCTTTGAAAGGCTTTAGAGGCATCCAAGTCGGGATACCTAGCAAAAGGAGAGGAAAACTATCGTGGTCGAATTGCCATAGATCTGTAAGGCATTGAGGATACCTTTCCAGGAAATCGTGACCATACAATAATGGGATGGCAATACATGCGCCGAAATCTCTCATGAGAGTTGCCAAGTTTGCTTGCACAGTATCCGGCTGGACCAATTTAACATCTGAAGAGCGCTCCCAAAGCTTTAGATCTTTTTCGCTCGTTGTGAAATTGACCAGAATTCCAGCCTTCTTAGGGATGATTGCACGGATAACCGCAGAAGAGGCACCTTGTTCGCTCAGGAAGCCACGTTCAACAGAACTGAAAAGCTCCTTCCTGGCACATATGAGCTTCTCTTGCAAGTCCTCAAGTTTCGATGCTCCAAAGACCCTTTTGTACATCGTCCAATCGACCGGGTGATTGTCGAGCGTATGGTTCGGCTGTGAAAGAAGCTTGTCAATGTTCTGCACATTGCAAAGGACCTGGTGTTTCATAGAAATTCCGAATAAGGAGCCACCATATTTTCGAAATGATAAACTAAATACATGTTGTGAGATATTGCTTTATTTGACTTTCCATAAGGCATCGCTGTTCGTACCGGAACTTTCGTGCGATACCGCCTGCAGAAATACAGGCTGCAGTGATCGCGATTTCTAAAGGCACATATGCTGGCAGGAGGACTTCAGTCTTCCTAGTTCTTCTCCATGTGTAGAGTAGTGCAATGGCGCCAAAGAATGCCAGTAGGAAACGCAACTCAGAATCAAAAAGCGATGTCATAGACGAAGCCAACGGATGAGAATTAGAGTTTTTCCACCTCAAAAACTCAAAATTCAGCTCTTTGACGAACTGTGACATCACAATAATTGTGTGTGAAATGGTGGATGAATGAGCCTGTTTGATATGCGAGGTATGGACACTAGTCAAATTTTTCTGAGGACGAACGGATTTACCTTCAAGATCACCGCAACTAAAAAATGACAACTGTGGCTGCACTTCGGTCTAATTGAATGCGGACTATACAGTGAGCTACAAGTACCATACTAAGTTGGGTGTTATCGCGTGATCGTGAATCGGTCCTTACTACGAGTCAACAGCGTGAAAGATAACTCACCTTCTCCGTTGCATCTTGTTCGAAGGCACGGCCTGTAACTACAAAGAATTGTGAGTGAAACGACATGCTGGGCGGTGTCACGTAGCAACGACCGACGTCGACCCACCGTACCAGTCTAGTAATGGGAAAGTAGCACTTTATTGACTGTCATTTTCCGGTTGCACCTGCTTCAAACACTCACATAAAACTACATGTAGCTACAGGGAGTCATGACTTGTACCCGATACGCTGTGCCGGGGAGGTAATACATAGTTTCGAAATCAGTCCTTGGCCAAAGAACAACGTGGGAAATCTAGGACATGATACTGAATTACATGGTCAAAGATGTATTCACCAAGTCTCTTTATTCATGAGATCCAAATGTATCTACCTCTTGAATGCTGTATGTGTATCATGAACCTCTCTAAATGGAGGCCATTGTCCAAGACAAAACTCTATTGGCTCATTAAAACGTTCCAGAAGTGCGGAGAGACTTTTCTCGGTGTAGAGGGCCGTGTGTTGAGCTGTTTGGCTGGGTGTGTAGTCTATCAATCTAATCCCGTTGACAAACATCAAATATGGATTCGATGCAGTAAGAATCTACAACGTTACATTGGAACGATTTTTAATATAATGATCTAGCAACTCAAGGCTCCACTGCTGCAGTATATCCTAGCTAAGCGATCGTGAGACCTGGTTGATGTATCCAAGTCCAGCAACAGGCGATCGTGCCCAGGTAAGATCGAAGCTCCAGATACAAGTTTAAAAACTGATCATTCATCTTATGATTTGTTGGAGAGTTGATGATCCAAGACTCAGATCCGTGGTCCTTCAGACGCAGCTAAGAGTCTCCCCCAAGTATCGGTGTGATCCGTGGCCCTTCATACGCAGCCAAGAGTCTCCCCCAGGTATCGGTGTAATTCGGACGGCGACCACGGGTGAAACAAGTAGTCCACTTATATGGAAAAGGCAAGAATTTGCCGTTCACGATGCAAGTAGCCAGCCATCAGTCAGAATTTAGGTAGCATTGAACATCATAGGACTACGTATGCCCATGTTCCATGTGAGGGTCATGTTGAGGCGATATGAAGAGAGCAGAATAAGGAGCCCTTTGTTTCCTCAGAAATTTATCGAGTATCAGACTGGCAACTGAGGTGCAATATATTTCACAATGTTTGTTCATCTTTTGCAAGTATCCTTCGCTTTTTCACTGTTCTATCTCATATACAAGATACGAACATGTGGATCCGAGATACCTCCTCATCTTCCTTGGGTAGGTCAAGATGTCAAAGGGCCATTCAAGCGATCTCGTTCGTATATCCGAAGCATCTTTGGGACCAAGACGATGCTTGATGAAGGATATGAGAAATACTCAAAGCATGAGCTGGCCTTCGTCCTACCGAACATGTTTACCGGAGCCGAGATTTTACTCCCTCCGTCGAAACTTGACTGGTACATACCCTCAGCCTTTAGAAGTCTACCAGACCACTGATAATTAGTAGGCTTCACAATCAGTCAGAGGATAACTTCAGTGGTCTGGAAGCCCACCGACAGTTCATGCGTGGTGACTATACGCTCCTGCATCCGCTCATGTGCTCGGAGCACGTATTTGAAGACGCAATCAAGAAGCACCTAACACGTGGTCTTGACGCTCTTGTACCAAGCCTATGGGACGAAGTTGATATAGCTATGAAGAAAAATGCGGGTCTGGATACATTGAACTGGAAGGAAGTGGACTCGTTCAAATTCTGGAAGGGAATTATGGTCCAATCAGTGAGCCGCCTTTATGTTGGAGCACCGTTGTGTCGTGATGACGCATATCTCAGCAGTGCTGGCCGGTTTAACCAACTAGTCATTTTCAACGCAGGCATTATTGGGGCCATACCAAAGCTCCTGCGACCGTAAGTATTCTTGGCCATCTCACCGACGCTTCTAACTCACCGAAATTAGTCTCTTAGCGCCCTTAATTCTCATTCCAGACAAGATCCGTCACCGCAACACTGCCAAATTGGCTGCACCTGTGATCTCTGATCGCGTGCGCGAGGTTGAGCGTATTGTAGCCACCGAAAAAACTCCCGACTTTTCAAAGCTTCCTCATGATCTTATCACTTGGTCCGCAATTGATGCAATTGAATCGGCTGGAGCCATCCCGGAAAAGGCTTCTGTGGATTTTCTAGCCCGGCGCCTTAGTGTTATGACTTTTGTGTCAACCGATAGCACGACAATCACTTTGGGAAACGTACTTTTCGACATTTTGCTCGCACCATGTAACACTCTTGAATTCAATCTTATGAATAGAGTTCAAGAGGAGATCGAGAATGCGTATCAACATTACTCAGAGACTGCATTCAAGGAGGCCGATGCTGCGAAAACCTTTATTGACCAATCCCTACCATTGTTCGATGCCTGTATCAAAGAATTTTTCCGCCTTCGCAACTTTATCTCACGCGGCCTGGTCAGGACAGCGACCAACCGCTCAAGTGAGATTGACGTTCCTGGTGTTGGTTATGTACCAGAAAACGTCAAGGTCGGAATTCCTATTTGGGGTATTCACCACGATGAAAAGACATACGATGATCCAAGTACATGGCGCTGTGACAGGTGGCTTGAAGAGGGTAGCCAGAAAAGGTTAACACCTATCACTGGCGGTGGAAGTGCAGAGATGGTACGGGCATACCTTCCTTTTGGCTTCAAACGCTTTTCATGCCCTGGGCGGTTTTACGCAGTCCGACTGGTGAAAATGGTTCTGCTCAACTTCTTACTGAATTACGACATCAAATTAGCCGGAGAAAAACCACCTGTTCATTACTGGTGGGGGATCTCCGTTAGCCCGGCAAGAGAAGCCGGGTTTATGATTCGAAGAAAAAGGTCGGAGAGCTTGAGAGCGTTCTCGCAAGATTAGGTGGTATGTCCTCAGTGAAAAGGTATTAAGTAGAGATACCGTTGTGTTTGTACCTGCTCAACCACCTACGTGGTAAAGTGGTAGAGGAACTCCCCTTTTTGGCTCAATCTTCTGTAGCGTTTGTGCTGGCCACGGAGTTAAATACAATGTGTACGAGAATGGGAATTCTAAGCTTGTAGAAATCGAGAAGTTCTACCGTGCTTCAATGCCGCTGTGATTTTGTTAGAGCTACAGCCGCACTGCAGCCTGTAGTTAAGAGCCGAAGCTACTGCCGCGGGCATGCAACACTGTTTATGGGTTGATCAGGTGTTATTCTGACGTTATAATCTGGTTACTTTGGCTGTTTGTATCAAATCTGAATTCAGCCCTAGTGGACGATAGCAGAAAGTGGAGTCGTAATAGGGTCCTGCACTGCCTGTGTTTTACAATAATACTGCATGAAGCTACAAATCCCCTCATGCCCCCCCTGATGTAAACAGGTGCAGTATGCACACTGAATCGCACCCCCGTAGCGTAAGTCTGCATTTTGTCGAATAACAAGGCCGAACTCAGCGAGGGTAACTCTTGGTAAAGTGAGGGAGGGGCCCCTTTGCCCGCCATGGTTGCTCTAGTATCTAAGGGGGACTCTCCCGGCCTATTGAGGACGTAGAACCTGCTTTAAACGAGAACGGTGCGAGAAACAGGCATTATAAGGTTTTGGAGGTCTTCGGGATTTCATTAGGAAAGTCGTCGATCTGGGGAACCGATTTCCTGACTCAAGTATTCCAATCATAACGTGTATACGCTGCTTGTACTTAGCACCAATGTGCCTAGGTACGTACACTCCCCCTTCTGAAACGATTGAACTGAGTTACGGAGGTCCGTGTCATGCTCTATTTTATACCAAAAACTACTCAGGTACCTAATGCAAATTAGATATTACGATGCAGTAAACAAACGGAGTTGAACACGTCTTATGCCAAAACCCAGAGTGAATAAGACTCCATGGGGTGATTCGGCGAATGCAAAAAGTGTCTGGTGGACATCAGCAAGTTTTCGGGATTTTACCTATGCCTTTGAGTTAGTTGTTGCGCAGTCCGTTCCGAGCACCGTTAGTGCATCAATAACGTCCACATCGAGCAATGCAACGACCGAAGAAACTCTGCCAACTTTCAGTCCTTCCGGTAACCCGGAACTCAAGTATTCAAGATCCACACCGGCTTTACCGATTGAACATATGATCAATGCCATTTTGACAATGGCACTTGAGAAAGACTATTTATTTAGGGGGGGTTATAGTATCAGGACCCTTTAACTACGGGCCGAATGAATTACTATGATGTCAATGGCGCACTTCAGTGATAACAAGGTAAATGCACTAGGTGCCAGTTGTCATTCGTAAACTCTACCTATCGATCACAAAACATCAGAGATCGTTCAATGTACTTTAGAGTCTCACCGAAGAACTATACCGAGCCGGGCCGATCCCTCGGAGCTCAGACGTAACGTCAAGATGAGGCACGTCGGTAGTGCTCGGGCTTTGCGGATTCCGGGCTATTCCCAGAACGCGTAAGTCATTCAGCCAAGTCCGCAAGACTCTTGAGTGTAAGAAACATTACCTTCCTTCACCCCAATCACCTCCGGTGGAGGTCAGCCGTAGTTGTCCGTTTCTTGGCTAGATTTCGTTCTTAGTGATGTAAAAGGAGTGGATCAAAGCGGACTAAACTAGTGACTATCTGAATTACGTACTCAGCTAGAGCTTCTTGCATACTATATACACTAATCTCAAACGGAATGCGTATACCCAGGGGCAACCACTGCCTCTTATCCCTGCCAGGAGCAAGGCTAAACGGCACAGGTGCCGCCTGTCACTCTGACTCTCGGTCAAGCGGAAAAGCCGGACGTTGTACACTTGAGATATAGCAGTCAGAAGATATTCAGCTACCCAGAACCTTTTTTATGATGAATATTGTGGAATTGTATTGAACTATCCTATCTGTTGGGGCAGCTAATTATATAGGAGTGACGTAGTACTAATCAGGAATGTAAACAATCGACGTCACAATCGACGTCTCTCCTGCCTCTTCACCGCCCTCCATTGCCATCTCTGATGGGTCGGGATTGCTCCCTTCAACATTTTATATGTATGGCTAGGGCAATCCAAGATTCCTAGTCCGATTGTTTAGTAGTATACTATCTATTGTATATATTTAGCTTTAACAAGAAGAGAGTGGCTTTCCCACTTTCTCAGTTTACCGACAGTCTAGGTAACTGCAAAAAGTGATACCGTAAAAATCTACCAAAGTGGCCGCCAGCTAGTAGGGGCTTTAGTCTTAGCTACCGATCAAAACCTAAACGTGGGGTCGCAAGTGCTCCACTAGCGGCACGCTAGTAAGCGCCGAGTAACGTCAAAAAGTTGAAAACCCTCTAAACATTGATTATATGGACTAAAATTGAGCTTTAAAATTAATTTAAGTAATAATTAAGCGTTGCGATAGACTTGTAAGAATCATGGTGATGTAATTTTGTTCGTAAGCCCCATGTGACGCGTCATCGCAGCTGATTCAAGCTTGTCCCGCGATCTGCAGAGCCCCTACTAGCTGGCGGCCACTTTGGCAGATTTTTGTGGTGCTCGTCTTTACTCTCATCCTGCTGAACTCATTCGGGACTTGTCAGTACCAAGATGAGCACTACAACAGTCGTATTCACTATCACCGCTGCAGTAGCAATAGTTCTCCTTGTATTCAAACTGAGAAAACAGCGACGTCTATTCAAAACTCTTGTTAGTATTGATCTCTTCTCTATATACCAGCGCTGAAACTCATAGCCTCAACCACCTGGCCATGACCCCATCTTCGGTCACGCCAAATTTCTGGGCGAGCTTGTACAATCACTTCCACGTCGTCTGCATCCTCAGATATATCCGTTAATTATGTACGAGCGACACCAACTCGGTAAAGCATTTTATGTCGACCTCTGGCCAATCTCGCCATCCTGGCTCATGATACGAGACCCAGAGCTAGCTGATCAAGTGATTGTGAAGCCCTCTCTACCAAAGTTCCATGGGTTAAAAGCTATGTTGAAACCGTATATCGGCGTAAATAACCTTGTCGTTCAAGAAGGGAGTGAGTGGAAAAAGTGGCGCACATTATTTAATCCCGCATTCTCTGCTATGACGCTCCGCGAGCACACGGCAGATCTGATATACGAATGTAGCAAACTCTGCGACCGTCTAACAACCTATGCGCAATCCGGGGCGCCTCTAGAATTGGAATTGGCTGCGGTGGACCTCACGGTTCAAATCATTGGGCGGATTATTCTGTGAGTCTTCCATCCGCACATGATATACACAGTTAGACTCAGAATTTCCAGTGGATCGTCATTTGCTAGCTCTCCTGATGGCAAGCAATATACCCAAATCCTTCGAGACCAGGCATACTGGGTTGCAATTGCATCAGAGCCAGGATTTGGGCAATTAAGAAGATTAAATCCATGGAGAGCGCTTATGATGACATTCAACGAAGCGCGCATGAATAGAGCGATCAAATCCGTTGTTTTAGGGAGGTGGAACGCGAGAAATGACCATAAATATGTGCAAGCGCCGATACGATGCAAGCCCGCGATAGACATCGCACTCGATTCTATTACTGAGGACAGCCCGGGTTTGGAGAAGGCTCCTGGCACTCTCAACGAGGGATACTTGACTGTTTTGGTGGACCAGATGAAAACTTTCTTGTTTGCAGGGCACGACACGTCAAGTGGAACTCTATGTTATATTTTCTGGTTACTTCATCAGAACCCTTCTTGGTTACAGAAGGTTCGTAACGAATACAGTGAGGTGCTTGGCCGCGCTGCCGAAATACCAGGAAGGCTATCTGCTCAACCAACTCTATTAAACGAGCTACCTGTAACAGCAGCAGTCATCAAGGAAACACTTCGATTGTTCCCACCTGCCAGTAGCATTCGCTCGGGGTTATCGAATATTCCCATCATCGATCCTGAGACTGGTGAGACATACCCAACAGAAGGTTTCATGGTTATGGTTGCTAGTTTTGCCTTGCATCGCAACCATCTATACTTTCCTGATCCACACTCCTTCAGACCAGAACGTTGGCTTCGGCAACACAAGGCAACTATGGACTGTGAACCGCTACCGGAAGCAGAAAAGGTACACAAGCATGCCTGGAGGCCCTTTGAAGTTGGTCAGCGCAATTGTTTGGGCCAAGAGCTCGCACTTATGGAGCTTAAGCTTATCATGGCATTGACTATTCCGCGATTCGATCTTATTCCCGATTACCACGAGAAGGATATGAACGAGTTCAAGTACTTAGGGGCACCTGCATATCCTATCTTATTTGGTACTGGGAAGCCATATAAAGGCATGCCGATCAAAGTGGTTGAACGAGGTTCGGATAAAGTGGCCGAGAGAACCTTGGAGACTGATAATATCTTTTAGAGGATTAAATGTCAGAATGGAAAAGCGAGATGTTAGCCACTCAAGATGTAGCAGCCAGCAGATAATTAGCTACCTAGAACTATTTTTCGAGTTATCTATAGGTTTGGCTCGAGTAACCTAGGACCCCTCGTTGAACCACTTAGTAGCTTATTGTTTATTGCACTTCTCCAGTTTACCGAAACCAAAGTATTCTATAACTTATTGAGGCAAATTACAAGTTTTCATCAAACCCATATGTGTTGTAGCCTAGACTGATTTCTATCATAGATGATGGGTTGTCATAAATATCACCGTACAGCAGGGTGCATAGAAAATCTATATCAAGTCACCCTGCGTAGACCTAGTGTTTATGATCGACTTCCCTCGGCCTTGAACTTGAATGTAAAGATGAGGACTCGGACTTTGGCAACCTGAATCCGTGCAAGCTACCATAATTGATATGAAAACTAATATTCTCAAAATTATCCCTAGATTCTGATTGGATAGCGTGTGAATTCGCATGTTTTTCTACGGCTGTTGACGTTAATTATTGTCGTTGCGGAAAGGCGCTATGTAGGTAAATAGTTGTGATTAAGTTCCTAACGCCGCACGCCAGTTCGAATATGGAAAGTTAGACATGGTTAAAACTCTGTTGTTCGTCTCCCTGGCTCTGGTACTTGTTATACTAACTTGATCTATTGCTTCATAGCGGGGTGCTTGATGCTAAATATTTGAGACTACTGACAACTCTTTACATTGATATCTCTAGCTTCGATAGAACCGTAGCTCACTCATTATTCAATTACGTAACCTACAGCGCTCGTTCATCCTTCCACGCCATCATTTGGTTAGCTTTGCTTAGTTGTGTTGTAGCGAAGTGCTGATTAAAATAATGGTCAAAGCGTATGGGCCGATAAAAACTTGATAGCTTCTTGGACAGTCCGAGAATAGACCGCATCCTCTAACATTTGCGATCCCGGGAATCATTAAGTTCAGCGAAGACAACCGAGCTAGGAACGAACCGACCGGTAAGCACGTGGAGTAATTTCGAAGGCTTAACTGATGACTGGTGTTTGGTACCTTTTTTGAGTCTCTTCCCGGTGACCATCCCCTCGGGATTCGCCGTGGTAAGCAGTGCCGACCGACATTGCGGCACAGTGCAGATCGCTGTCTGGGACAATTGCGGCGGTACGCAATATACTTTAGAGTACCATTTTTAGAAAAGCGAGTATTTACATAATCGGGCCATATACGTATGTTCGGGTTGCTTGGTACCTACAAGTGCGTTTTTGACCGATGAACCACCTGCATCGTTCTGGCCAGCAGACTGTTTGAATTATTCTGTAGATGGCGTAGTGTAGATATAGTGCATGAAGCGAAAACAATCAGATGATTTCACAATTTTTTTCTCCTTTCACAGACATGAGTGAGCTTCGCCAATTGTTGCGCGGTGGCGGGAGTTGATGATAATAGCATACATGTAGCGCACTTGCAAGTACCTACACAGTATTCTAACGAGGAAGACTAATTGTATTGGTTTGCCACTAGCAGCCACGATGATCGAGAATGAATTTGTCACCCGAGATATATATATTGAAACATGCATCAAATAACACTGAGCATACACTCTTCATACACAAGTTTAAAAGAGTAATAATCTAGAAGTTCAACTTGATATACCAGCCGGCTTCTTGAAAAACTTGAAATTGCTCCTTTGACCGAGAATTTCCATAGTGAGCAACTTCGTCCACTTTTCCTTGTTGTAACGTTCATTGATCTCACTGTTGAACGAAACAATAACCGGAATACCTACCATTCTGGACCCGCCTCAAACCGGAAACCCGATATCTTGCCTCATAGATACCCAAGTGTGCCAACAAGAACTTGGAGAAAATAGAAAAAGCTCACAGTCAAAGACCGTGACTCCCAAAGGTAAAAGCCTCTATTCGTGAGACAGATGAGCTTTGTAAAACATGAATAGTCAAGAAATATAAATATTAAGCTATGCTTCAAGCAAATAATCGCACTGGCGTTCGAGGACCACTGCGATTTTCCCATACCCAGGGAAGGGGAAACAGCTCTGATCTGGAGACCCCACTGGAGCTACCCCTCACCATCCGTCAATGACCCCACCTCCCGAACTCCACTTGTCGAATCTACCAAGAGGCAAGGTAATATGTATGCGGCACGTTCCGTACAGCCGTGTAAGAATGAGAGCGTGATGCGTTACACATGTATCGTATGATCGCGAGACCTAGCGTGTTCACCTCCTTCACCCACTCCTGATCCATATCGTAACCGCGCTGAAAGCTCAGAACCATTCAGTATGTCATGTACGTATGTCGCAATACATAGGGTCGTTCATTACTGACTCCCGCATAGCGAAACACTTCATCCACGACCCAACACACCTCGTCACCTCCGCGCTACTCAGCATCCCGCACACTAATCCCTCCGTGCAATGCGACATTGCAAACAAAATCATATACCGCACATCCAGCGCGCCTCAGGTCTCCATCATATCTGGAGGCGGCTCGGGCCACGAGCCGAGTTTCGCGTCATTTGTGGGCGCCGGGCTACTTTCTGGTGCTGTTGCGGGTACAATCTTTGCGTCCCCGAGTGCGGAGCAGGTGCGGCGATGTATTTTGCATCGGGTGCCGAAGGAGAAGGGCGTGCTGGTTGTGGTGATGAATTACACGGGCGACGTATTGAACTTCGGCATGGCGGTTGAGAAGGCGAGAGCAGCGGGGATAGAAGTGGATATGGTTGTTGTTGGAGACGACGCAGGTGTTGGGCGTGCGAAAGGGGGTAAGGTTGGTAGGAGAGGGATCGCTGGGACGGTGCTGGTGCACAAGATTGCTGGGGCGTTGGCGGCTAGGGGGTATGTATTTGATCTGTTGAAACTGATATGGGCAGCTAATGTGGGCGCAGTGCAAGCTTGAAAGATGTGACGAGGATTGCGCAGCTTGTGGCTGACAACACAGTCTCGATTGGATCGTCGCTGTCACATGTGCACGTTCCTGGACGCCGTGAGCCGGAAGATGATGCATTGAAGGAAGGCGAGGTTGAGATTGGAATGGGCATCCATAATGAAGCTGGCTCGGAGAGAAAATCTATTAATCTACCTGGGCTGGTAAGGACAATGTTATCACACTCTCTGGGCACGGCAGACCAAGATCGAAGCTTCTCAAGTATTACTGAAGAAGACCCAGTTGTACTCCTTATCAACAACTTGGGTGGTGTCAGTCCGCTTGAGCTGGGTGGCATAACGAATGAGGTTGTTGAGCAGTTGGCCCAACAGTTCAAAATAAAGCCAGTGAGGATATTAGCAGGAACCTTCATGACAAGCCTAAATGGTTTAGGCTTCAGCATTAGTTTGCTAAAGGTGACGGACACAGGACCAGTGGGAGTTTCCCTGCTGGAATTATTAGATGCGCCCGCTGAGGCAAGTGGATGGTCTACAGCAATCAGTAGCAGCACATGGGCAAAGCGAGGAGAACCGAAGCAACAAGAAGAGCGGACGACAGGAGGCGAGGTTCAGCCGAGTAATCTGAGAGGTAAGGCCCCATGATCTAATTAATTACAGCGCTAACACTTCACAGTCAATCCAAGTCAGGCCAAGTCCACTCTGACCACAGCACTAAACAGGGTTATTGCAGTTGAACCTGACGTCACGAAATACGACACAATTGTTGGCGATGGCGACTGCGGAATAGGACTAAAGCGGGGTGCGGAGTGTAAGTACGGTTCACGTAGATGGCTGCCTAGTGTTGACATCGTCCCAGCAATCCTCAAAATGCTTGAAACAGCAAAGGAGACCGATGATCTTTTGATTCTTGTGAACAGCATCATCCAAGTGGTTGAGATCTCTATGGACGGAACATCGGGCGCCATTTACGCCATCTTCTTGAATGCACTGGCGCATGGGTTGCGACAGAATTCGCCCGACACCCCACAACCGGTCACCCCGCAAATATGGGCCAAGGCTCTTGAGTCATCACTGCAGTCACTCAGAAAGTACACGCCAGCTCAGCCTGGCGATCGCACGCTAATGGATGCTCTCCATCCATTTGTCCAAACGCTGTTGAAAACTCATAACGTCGATGAGGCAGCGAAAGCGGCACAAAATGGAGCGAAGGGAACAAAAGGTATGAAAGCCAGCTTGGGACGAACGGTTTATGTCGGGGGTGAAGGTTTTCAGGAAGTTCCGGATCCTGGTGCACATGGACTCGCGGAATTGCTGTTGGGATTGAGCGATGGTCTAAAATAGACTTCATGCACTATCCAGACAACATGGGGTTATAATGCCTAGGATAATAAGACAAGGATGACTGAATCTCCACGCAAGAATCTGCGTTTTGTCAGCGTTAGTGTATTTTTGTGTAGTATAAAGGCCACATACAGCTTTGAGATAAAACGGTCCTTGTTTACTTTGCGACCTTGCTGACCGTTCGATGTCCGTGGTGTCTCCGTCCACATCTCCTTGGCATTCTCGAGAACCATGTTGCAATGCCGGTCGAAAGCCTTCACGCGCGCCAGGATCTTGCGGTTGTTGCGGCATGAAATGAGTACTTGTGTACGGCTGCGAACAGCGGTCTGAAGAATCGAGAGGGGACCGGTAGTGAGCTCATGCTCTTCGACCTGGGCAACTTCATACTCACTGGGCACCGGTTAGTGCATAAATTTGTTTAGGTTGAACGAAGTCTTCCGTACGTTAACTCTGAGCGGGGCTTTGCAAGCATTTCTCTGCGGCAAGTTAGTAGTCTAATATTATACGTCGTGACAACACCGGTAATACATACTGGATCTTGGCGTCGACCATCTTTGCGGTGTATTATGATGAATTGGTCTGGGAGCTTGCTGTTAGCTTTTGTTTCGCCAGCTTCTGCCTGCAAATATTCTTTGCGCAGGTGAGAGGATCAAGAATGGCTCAAATGGATGCACAGACCAGAATGAGGCGCACTTAGTGTGAGCGCAAAGTACCACGGCAACGCGCTTGGATGAGGTGGATCGATCGGGGATGGGGATATGGGAAACAAGTTGAGGTGAGGGAGCTTGTCTGCAATTGAGCCCGGCCCCCAGTTTATCCGGCCGCCGGGGCCAATCAGAGGGCGCGGCAATCTGGCGTTCGGCAGCTGCGTCACGCGTAGTTGGCTGGCGGGAGCTCTAGTTCCAAACCTCCCAAGCTCGTGCCGTGCCTTTCGGCTTGACCTCACCACAGCTTTCTCCGCCAGTCTTCGTGTCCTACGTTCCCTTTTCCTTTGTCCGACGCGTGCGGCTGCCTAGGCTAGCTTTACCGTATTTATTCGCCACATTTTCCACGTAAATAATTCGCTCGCTCCTTTAGTTTGACGTTTTGGTGCTCGTTCTCTAGTTCACCTGCAACGCGCACCGCTATGATCAGACGCCAGCCACCGATCGCCGTGTAGTATCATTCACCTCCTTTCTCTGCAACGCGATCTCGACACACCTTCACGACCCGGCTCGCCACTTTGTGGTCAACTTTGACTGCGTTCATGGGCAGCCATGTCTACTCCTACTAACGCCGTCATGGAGGGCGGTGTGCAGCAAACGTCCGCCTTTACCGCCGCCGATGAGGATAGCACGAGCGACATACCACGAAGATCAATGCGAGGCAAGCGCGCCTAATTCTCTTCACGCTCTACCATTAACAATTCTGTGTTTACAGTGAAAGTACTCTACACATTCGATGACCAGAACAAGTCAAATTGCCTTGCTCGTCTGCCCAACGCGTTGAGTGTCCCCGTCGTATCCTTGGACGAAAACACGCAGGTAGGAGTCATCGAGCTCAAGACATGCATTCAGGCTATAGTCGCTGCAAGGTATGTCCCCAGGCGCCCTGATTGGTGCTCAATCGCTGACTACTTGTTGTCACAGCCCCGAACTAGTGGCAAAACTGGGTCATGATTATACTGTCTATGCATACGACTTTTCCGAGTATGAAACCCCTCTGGTCGGCCAAGGAATGTTATCATGGATTCTCGCCTCGGCCTCTACCACCCCGAACGCGCCAGCCGACGAATCTCAGACAATGGTCACCGGCCGCGTGTGCAAAAACATTCTAGGTCTCTTTGGGAATGGCATGAAAGAGACCTTGGAGGTCAAGCTGAAATTGGTGCCTGTTCCGACTGGTATGCAGCAAGAATATGTCGAGAACATGGAGAGGTACCATAGTCTAAGTCAGCTGATGCCTGCGGGATTCGATTACAATGCCTGGTCCGATTTTCTGAAAGCAAACCCGGCTCTAGACCAGCTAGCCCAGCCAATACCCACCTTTCCTGCACGACAGCACTCCCAGCGCTCATCCATCGGGGGATATGAGCCTTTCCATCAAATGCTCACCCGGAATAGCCCGTCACAGGAACCTTTGCGAAACGACTCCTTCTACGACCAATCAAACGTCTCCTTCGATACCCATCCAACCCGTGCTTCCAGTCCCGCTATGAGCACTCTGTCTTTCCATCACTACCAGTACAACCCAGAGTCTCGACCAGCATCCCGTACTTCTGTAAGAAGTGAAGCAACCCAACCGTCTCAACACTTCCAACCTCAGGAACAGTACACTATGGAGCAGCAAGAGGAGGGCCCAGCCAAGAAACGTGCTCGTATTGTTCAGACTAAGAGACCGAAGAAATCTGCGTTGATGGCACATCAGGATTCGCTACGGGTCACGGCTAGTACAGCGGCATCAGTACGCCTCCATAGGCCTCTCGCTGCCAATCCAGCTGCCACACTAGCCTCTGCGGAGTTGATACCTCGTGCGCCTACACCACGACCCGGAGATGCGGCATTTGGCCAACGGGGACTGCGTCGCCCACCTGCGCCAAGTGCATTAAGGCACGCTTCGATGGATGAAGGTCGCCCATACATGTCTCCTTATGACACGAATGCGTTTTCAGACGCCATAGACTCTGCAGATGATGAAAGAGGTGTGAGTCCTGGAGATACACCCATGGACATTCCATCCTCGCCGCCAGTAGCACCTCAACGTACGGCATCCCCTGATGCATCTAGCCCACCATTACCTATCCTGTCGTTGCCCAATGATTCTGGTTTTGTTAGTGACATGCCACTAGGTTTGGATGAAGAGAATGTAGATCTTGGCAGCAACATGTGGGATGGTAGTGATCTACCCATTGCACCCGAAGCGCGCATTCGTAAACGACAAGATAGATCAGGAAATCCCTGGCAGCAGGTTAACCCAGGACCAATCGATCGACTCCCGCAATCATAC
The DNA here is from genome assembly GCA_028456385.1 of Ophiosphaerella korrae. Taxonomy (NCBI): domain Eukaryota; kingdom Fungi; phylum Ascomycota; class Dothideomycetes; order Pleosporales; family Phaeosphaeriaceae; genus Ophiosphaerella; species Ophiosphaerella korrae. Next base: position 26,962 of record JALNQF010000143.1, on the reverse strand, counting down.
GTACCACGACCAAAGCAGCACTATCGCAAATCAACAACGCAGCCGATTGCTCAGAGCATCGAACAACAGCCATCGAAGGGCGAATATGGCTACATGCAGGGTAATAATGGCGAATTGGTTACTGGTCGTTCGGGCCCCTCAGATTCCTGCGCGTTTGGATCATTCCAGCAACAACCTAGCCAAGCAACGGCGAAATCAGTTGCGTCTAAAGCAGATTCTCCTAATGCGCCCGTCTCACATGTATCACCTGTCAGTGAGAGTGATACCCAAGCATATAGCCGCTCTGCTACGCCAAATATACTAACGCAAAAAGCCAAGACTGTCCGCGGGAAGGGACTGAGCCGGTCACAGACATGGTCTGGAACTGGCGAGCCCATGTCAGATGCACCGATGCCTTCTGACCCAGCCGCCCCGCGAAGCGGGTCAGGCGCCAGGAGAAAGAAATATATCAAAAACAGGATGGAGCAGGCGATTGCTGCTGGAGAATTACCACCACATTGCAAACACTGTGGAGAGATTGATACGCCAACTTGGAGAAAAGCCTTTACTCGGCTTGAGTCTGGGTCGCCCGATGGACTTGAGGTATCTAAAGATACAACAAGCACAGACATAATTGCTTACGAGATTATTCAACCTGAAGAGAACGGCGACCTATCATATCGTGTTTTCAAGAACAATGTGACACGAGAGGAAAAAGAAAGCAAGATTTTTGAGGAGCTTAACCTCTGTAATCCATGTGGGCTTTGGCTTATTAAGAAGGGGTCCATGCGACCACAGAAACTGTGGGACAAGTCGGAACGCGGAACGAAGCGTAAACGCCAGGCAGCTTCGCGTACTAAATCAATAAGCCAAGATGATGATCTAGTCTCGGATGCGGTTGTGCCGCAATCTGAACTTGCTATGCCAGAAGAGCACACGCGAGCTGCTACTGTGGAAGGCGATTTCAAAGGTGCTGTTCCCTCTGCGCCAGATCACATGCCTCCCTTCCAAGCGCCGGCAAACCCTTCAACGCTAGACAAGGGAACGGCTGAGGAGGCTTTGAGGAGAGCTATTCAATCTAGCCCGGCTGGGCTCCGGGGCAGTAAGCACTCTCCTATAGACGTTGAGCCTGACCTAACGCCAAAACCGACACGGCGATTGCTTTTCCCTTCGCCTCATAAGGAAGGCAAGACAAGATCCACATCTCCGAACCCACTCGAACCCGTGACGATCTCGCAGGATACCAATAAGGATGCAGTGCCAGAAAAACCACGCTGCCAGAGATGCAAAAAGTTGCATAGGGGCTGTGACCGTGAAAGGCCATGTGGTCGGTGCGACAATGCTGGTATTGGCTTCGATGGGTGCATCCCTTGTGAGATGCCGAGAACCAATTGGTTTGAGTCACCCGTTGTACACATGGCTAGTATTGAGGAAGACAACCCAGATAAGGAGAATTGCCCACCATCACCACGTCAAGAAGCCGATGACTTGGCCCATCTCTTTGAAGACTCAGCCTCTTCGAAGACCACCCCACAAAAGGACCTGCTCTTCCAAGACCTACTCAAGACGCCAACTCCAGGTTCTCGCTGTAGGAACGCTCTAACCCCAAGGCGTAGTGCAGATGATGCGGACCTTCTCAGGACACCGTCTCGCACAACACCTTCACGTAATATATTCACTCCCCGAGGTACACGTGCTGCTACCGTAGCCCCGGATACCCCCTTCACACGCCAGTTTAATGCCTTCCTATCTGAAGGCAACTACTCCTCTCCATCTCACGCTATAGATTTTTCGACTTTCCCAACCTTCAACACACCAGGTCGCGTGCAATTCAGCGATTTCATGCATGACGACTTCCTGTCAAGCGACGTTCCAATGACGAGCTCGCCACCGAAGAACGGCCCGCTAAGTCTAGGCTTTGAGCTCTACGAAGACCCCACCACTTCTACTGCGGGTCTGTGGGCCGGCGTGAATATGTTTACGAACGACGCTACGATGGCTACATTTGACGGCTGTGAAGACCAGTCCCGCATGGACCTACACGACGGCCCGGAAACAACCAAACTCCTTAAGATGAACGTTGGCGGAGTCACCGTCGACTTCACAGCCATGATTGAAGAAGTCGTTGCTGACAGCAATGGCGATCTGCGCGGCCAGGAGACGGCGAACAGCACTCAGCTTGACGACCAGGGCCTCGCGAATACGCCTGAGGTCCCTTCCGTCGAGTGATTCGTCACACGATATGACATGCATCTGGGAACGGCGTTGTAACATGGGCTTGGATGGTGCCACTGATGATTATGCATTGTACTTTTAGCGATCTTGACTTGGCATAATATGGCACAGTTGGGATTGGGAAATGAGTCATGATATGTGTCTGTCGATAACGACGGGACGAACTCGAGCGGGTTCGTAGATGCTTGAATATGAAAGAAGTTATACCACATATCACAGTCTTTTGTGATGATGCAATTTGTACATCTTGTGCTTTGCCTAGTGATGTAAGAGGTTGGTATCAAGCTAACGCACCCCTCCATCAGTGCCCAGTTTACAGCCATTCCTCGCACTCCACAGCTCAAACACCATGCCATAAAGCACACTCCCAGCCGTCCTCTCACCCAGCCAACGTCCCAAAACAAGTTCCCGCAAACAGCAGCCCATGCAAAAACCAAGCCCAAAACCTACCCAAAAAATGAGGCCGAGGCCCAGCACACACACACACACACACCGTAACTAATTTCCCCCCTCTCGGCCGCTCTACTACTCGAAATTGAAAAACGCATCGTCAAATGCCTGGTTCTCTGGGTTCTCGTACTCGTCCATGTTGAACAGGTCGTCGAGCGTGTCCGTCATCATGTCGCCCATCAACTCATCGTTCGCGTTGTCAGCCGGGAGGCCCAATTTTGCTGGCTCGGCGGGCTGCTGCTGCTGCTGCTGCTGCTGCGGTGGCGGTGGTGCTGGTGCTGGTGCTGGTGCTGGAGGCGTAGGCTCCTTTTGCGGGACGGGGGGTGGGATGTCCGGCATGGGGATGTCAATGTCGAGCGGGGCGTCGGGCTGTTTGGCGAAGTCCTCGAGGCCGCGGAGTAACGGGGGCTGGTCGAAGGCAAAAGCCATGTCGGTCGAGGCGTCCATTATGTCGTCGGGTGCGGCCGCGGACTCGATGGCGTCGCCGAAGATGGCGTCGAAGTCGAAGTCGGTGTCGGTGGGGTTGGCGGTTGTGGGCGTGCGGTCGAAGAGCGGGTCGCGTTCGGGGGGCTGCTGGCTTGATGTCTCGATGGGGGGGGGGATCACCTGTTCGACGGCGCGGCGGAGCGCCTTGGGAGACGCGGGCTTTAGTTGTGGCGGGGATGGGCGCGCAGTGGGTGCGGCGGTGGGTTCAGTCTTGATAGCTTCGATCGCGGCGGTGCCGGCGGTGCGCGACTCGGCGGCCAGCCTGGCCTTCTCTGCTTCCTTCTGTCTGGCGGCGGATTCGCGCTTTTTGCGGTCTTGCTTGAGGAGCGCGCGGTCGCGGCGCAATACGACTTGCGCCAGCCGCACTTCGTTCTCCAGCTCGTCCAGGGCGTCGTGGAAGCGCTCGGCTGCAATGGGCACGGATTGTCGCAGGGCGAGCTTCATACGCCCTGTGCCGCCGCCGGATTGGTGCTCTTTGATGAAGCGGCCCGAGGCCTGGAGCAACATGTTCAGCATGCTCTGGATGGTGTCGAGGTCAGCTCCGCCGACGACGGGCGGGCGCTTGGGCGGGTCTTCCTGTTTTATGGTAGCCATTGCGGCCGGCGTGGACGAGTGGGATGCGGTGCTGTGGAATACGCCGAAGCGAATGGTGGTGTGTGGTGGTGTGTGGTGGTGAGTATGGCGCAGCCTTGTCGACGCGCAGGGTGCCTTTGTGCAATGGCAAGGCGGAGCAAGGCGGAGCAAGGCGGAGCGCAGCGGTGCTTTGACATGTGCGCGAGGGCCAACCGCGTCTGCGGCCTGCATCGAGCCTAAATTGGCGCTCTACCAGGCTTTTGCTGCCGAAGGCCGCCCACAGCCGTTCATTACGCGCCAAGGCTGGAGTTTTTACTCGTTCCACCAAGCCTCCCGCATCTTGGTCGAACCCCTCATGTAGCGATGATAGGGGGCACAGGTCGAGGTTCCAGCAGCTTCCATTCGCGTCGTCTGTGCCATGATGCTCCGGCATGCTCTCTCGCCTGGAGCAGAACGCGAGCCAGAGCCGGGATCAGCTCTCGCCCCGTCCATCTCTCGCTGGCTCGATGCGATGCGGAAGCAAGTCGGTGCAATGGGTGATGGATGCATCAGTAGGAAGGGGGACAACAGTGGCACCATCTGGCTTCCACGTGCCCGTCCCAGAAACAAAACAGTTTATTAGTCATGCCGCATATCAGTGTCCTGCTATGCCCTCCACAAACCTCCAGCGCGTTTCGTGTATATATCCAACCAACGCCTGGCCTCACAGCACCACCTCTCTCCCAGCTCCTCGCGACGACAGCCTGGCAGCACACCCATTCCGCAGAAAAAGCCGGCATTAGCTGTCCGCAGACTCGGTACACAGTCCCTCGATTGGTGCTTAGCTACGTAAGCGGGCTGGTAACAGAGCTACCGTGGGCCAGCTAAAGCCCGGCCCGCCGTGCATTCGGCGCTTGGGCTAATTCTTGCTGCTCGTCCTTCGCATCTCTCTCTCCTCACCCCCACACAGAACCTAGCCCATACCAGCTTTCCGTTGTTCGGCGTCGGTTCTTTGCCTGTCTTCGCATCTCTTTGCCCTCTCTTCCTCTGTTTCTCTTTCCCTTTCCTTGCGCATCTGCATTTGCTCGCGCCTAACGACTTTCCTTGCTGCCTGCCTCGCCTCGCCCTCGACCCAAATCATCCGTCCTCGTGGCCACGGTTGTCGGCGCTGCCCTTCTGTGCACCTCCGCCGCCCGCCCATCAATTCTTCGTTTCTTCCGTATACAGACTCACTTAGCCACTAGCGCTTTTTGCGACTTTACCTCGATCCACCATGGCCGAATCGCAACAACCTGGCGCTAACCTCCCCCCTCCTCCCGTCTCTGGAGGCGCTCCTGGCTACGATGGAGCGCATCAGGGCGTGCCCCAGCAGCACATGCCGCCGCCGCCGCTCGCCCCCGTTGTCATTCCTCAGAACACGAATCCCATTCCCACGGCCATGGGCTCGCCACTGCCAGGTGGGCCCATGGATGCCATGTCCCCCAACACCGGCGGGCCGGGCTATGTCCCTCGTCGCGCTGCCCCCGAACCGAACAAGCGAGCCCTATACGTTGGAGGACTGGATCCTCGAGTCACCGAGGACGTGTTGCGCCAGATCTTCGAAACCACTGGCCACGTCCAGAGCGTCAAAATCATTCCCGACAAGACCGTCAGTGCTCCCGAAGGAAGATATGCTCCCAGTTGTTGTTGTCCACAGCCCTGGGTTTATCTTACATTCCTCTCCCTGCTGGATGAGTTGGGGCTGACAGCGAACAGGAGACTTCCAAAGGGTTTAATTACGGCTTTGTCGAATACGATGACCCTGCAGCGGCCGACCGAGGCATGGCGACGCTGAATGGGCGTCGCATCCATCAGAACGTAAGGCGACAACGTGAATTGGTAGGGTCCCCTAAGGTCTGACTTGAATAGGAAATCCGCGTCAACTGGGCTTATCAATCGAACAACACCGCCAAGGAGGATACATCCAACCATTTCCACATCTTCGTTGGCGACCTGTCCAATGAGGTCAACGATGAAGTACTCCTCCAGGCTTTCTCCACCTTTGGCGCAGTCTCTGAAGCTCGCGTCATGTGGGATATGAAGACGGGCAGGTCACGTGGTTACGGTTTCGTTGCCTTCCGCGACCGTTCTGATGCTGAGCGCGCACTCAGCTCCATGGACGGGGAGTGGCTCGGATCCCGCGCCATTCGCTGCAACTGGGCCAACCAGAAGGGCCAGCCCTCCATCTCCCAGCAGCAAGCCATGGCCTCGATGGGCATGACGCCAACGACTCCTTTTGGCGGCCACCATCACTTCCCAACTCATGGTGTCCAGAGTTACGACATGGTCGTTGCGCAGACTCCCCAATGGCAAACCACTTGCTACGTCGGTAACTTGACACCATACACTACGCAAACTGATTTGGTCCCACTCTTCCAGAATTTTGGTTACGTCACTGAGACGCGCTCCCAATCCGATCGTGGGTTTGCTTTCGTCAAAATGGACACGCACGAGAACGCGGCCATGGCGATTTGTCAGCTTAATGGCTACAACGTCAATGGCCGACCCCTGAAGTGCAGCGTAGGTTTAATGTGTTTCCTTTTTGAGCTCTATCTCAGCTTACAATTTTCTTTTTAGTGGGGCAAAGATCGTCCTCCTACCGGTCAATTTGAAGGCTACTCGCCTGCGGCGGGGCCTAACTCTGCTTATCCCCAGACTCCAAGCGCGTACTTCCCGCAGTACGGTGGTGGTGGCCCGGGCGGCCCCATGTCACCCTCAGGTGAGCGGCACCGGAGGAAGCTGCAATATCGCAAAACACAATCTAATACGCGGGCAGGACCTAGCCCCGGTGGACAACCCTTTGCCCAGCAGCAACAGGGCTTCGGCGGTCCTGGTATGAGCTACCAGCAGATGCAAACTCCACAAAGCGCCGGTGGGTACGGTCGCGGCGCTCCTCAGCAGCAGCAATGGGGTCAGCCCCAGCAAGGCGGCTTCAACCAGAACGGATTCGGCGGCTATCAGGGTTGAGCATGACGTGCTGAACCATTTTTTCTTTGCTCTGCATTGCCTGGCCTATTCTTGCGATACACCTGTTTGTATACATGGGTACGTTGGTTGAATAGTCCGCATTTCCGGACCATCTCCTTAGCTATTTGCCCATATCTATTCTGAGGGTCCTATGTTAACTTAAAAGTGGTGTGCGAAGTACGAAGGTGGTTATTGGGGGGGTTGTTCTCAAAGTTGCACATATTCCCGCATCGGCCCACCCTCTCACGGGCAGGCTGGAGTGGTTTCTAACGGGTTGGTCTGCGGGAGGGCTTTCAATGAATTTCCTTTACTCCCTATTATTGTTTTGCTTGGCTGGCTGATTGGATGATCTATCTCTCCTTACGATCTATGTCATGTCCGTTTGATGCCTTGATCATACTCCTAAAAGCATTTGCTCTTCTTTACTGTTGCCTATCCTCGGGGTAATACTGGATGGCTGCCGTGGTTTATGCTTTGTCTCAGCGTTTAGCGATTCAGATGAGTTCTCCTTCCGGGTTCCAGACAGCTCGAGCGTCTGACGGTTTATGTAGCTTGGACCGTCAGATGTATTGTTAGCGCCAGATACACCCTATTACTACCTATTACTACCTATTGCTAGACTACGAGAGAATACTGATAAGACGGCATGAGATATGAATGACGACACGGAGGGAATTAAAAAGTAATTATTATGAACATGCTTAGATGCCGGATTTCTTGCGGTGCACGCTATTTTGGTGATTGGGGAGGTTGATGTTGGCGTGTACCAAGTCGCACACAGGGTTTTGTACCTGCGTGAACCCCACCTCCAGGTAGATCTTGATCTCAGTGCTGGGCCGACATGAGCACCGTAGTGTGACCGAGGAAGAAAGCATCCGGACCAGCAGACTCGACTCGCGTCATCACGTGACCCTGCTAAGCGAGAAGACAAATCGTCGCGTCAGGGTTCGCGTGTGTGTGGGTCAAAGTCACTGTCCGAGCGCCACTCGTAACTCTTCAATGTTTGTGGGCATGTGCCTGCTCGACCATCTTCCACCGGTGATTGCTTTTCTTGTCGCGACCCTAGCTTGCTGCATGCTTCTCGCTCTGGTACGACTGGGTGCGTCGTTGAGATTGTGTCCTCCCAAGGCATCGCCCAAGTACCTGCTGCACCCTCCCAAGACGCACCTGTCGCGAACACGCTTCTCGGCCTTACCTTCCACCACGGTCACCCACCAGGCGCCTCAATCCCCCACGTCGGCACCAGCACACTACGGCCGGCTTGCCCACCACCCACAGTCGCCACCCACCATGTTCAAGCAAGCGGTGAAATCCCACAATGCTGCCATTCCTCCAAACCCCTCCACAACCGACGTCGCGTCCAAACAGCAGTCACTTGGGACGTCGTTCGCTCGAGCCGGATCAACACAAAACAAGACGACGCGCCCTTTGGCAACCGATACCAACCACAATGGCACCAAGCAAGGGCTTGGATCATCCCTACTTGGACCACGCAATCAAGGCACCAAACGAATGTCAAGTGGATTGGCCAAGACTTTGAATTCCCAGGAGGGCCTCTTCAATTATCCGACCCTTAGTATCTCGGGGATGAATAAGGAGAATGAGTTCTCCTCACATACCTCGACGACACGGAGTAATAGCACCACCAACTTGGCCACCGCATTATTTGATGACGACGACTTTGATAGCGATATTGACTTGGATGTGGAAGACCCTGCGACTAAAGGCACTGTTTCGTACCCAACGCTGCCCACAAGTAGTGCTGCTACTGGAAGAGATTCTGGTTATCAATCAAGGCTGCAGACTGCCCAGCCAGACAGCAGCCAGCCGGTACCGTGGTCATCATCTCCGGTCGAGCATCACGAGACGCCCCACAAACCCAAGGTGCCCAAGCCCAAATCGAAACGCGCTTTTCTCCCGCCGTGGGGACAGAGCCAAATGGCAGCCGCTACACAAGTGCCTGTCCACCAGATAGAGGACGACGAGATTACACGCCCGAAGAAGAGGCAATCCATTGAGCCAAAGCCTGCAGTTGCCTCTACACCTAAGCCGAAATCAGAATACCAATGGAACACAACGGCAAGCGTTATAAAACAGCAGCAGAAGAATCTGCGTGAGCAAAACAAGAAGCAAAGCAAAGACCAGGAGGTTTCACTCGATAATCTCACAAATGCAGCTAAGAAGAGGAAGAAGATCGTCCCTCGAATGTTCCTTACCGAAGAGCAGCAAAATGTGCTCAATCTTGTCACCGAACATAAGCGGAGCGTCTTCTTTACTGGTTCAGCTGGTATGTGCCATCCACGACCTTGCCGAAATGGATTGTGAATACTAACCATGCTAGGTACTGGTAAATCCGTCTTATTACGAGAAATCATCGCAGCTCTACGTGTAAAGTATTTCCGCGAACCAGACCGGGTCGCGGTGACAGCATCTACCGGTCTAGCGGCCTGTAACATTGGTGGTGTCACTCTGCACAGCTTTTCAGGAATCGGCCTCGGGAAGGAACCAGCAGAAGATTTGATCAAGAGAATCAAAAAGAATCAAAAAGCCAAGCAGCGTTGGTTGCGGACAAAGGTGCTTATCATGGATGAAGTCTCAATGGTGGATGGCGACCTTTTCGACAAGCTGGAACAGATTGCGCGTACTATTCGTAACAACGGCAGGCCATTCGGAGGCATTCAACTCGTCATCACGGGCGACTTCTTCCAATTACCACCAGTTCCTGAATCTGGACGTGCCTCCAAATTTGCATTCGATGCTGGGACATGGACAACTTCCATCGACCACACCATCGGCCTCCATCATGTGTTCCGTCAAAAAGATCCTATTTTTGCGGGTATGCTCAACGAGATGCGTGAAGGGAGGTTAACCCAAGATTCGATTGCTCGGTTCCGACAACTGGATCGACCGCTACCAGCTTCAGACGATAACATCGAGGCTACAGAGCTGTTTCCTACTCGTAATGAAGTTGACCGTGCGAACACTATACGTATGCAGCAATTGCATGGCGATGTCTTCGACTTTGAGGCAAGAGATGGAGGTTCGATCGCTGACAAAGCGCAACGTGATCGTCTACTACAGAGCTGTATGGTTCCGGAGGTCGTGCATCTGAAGAAGGGCGCACAGGTTATGCTGGTCAAGAACATGGATGAAACCCTCGTCAATGGCTCACTGGGCAAGGTGGTTGGCTTTATGACGGAGCAGATGTTTGCCATATACAAGGAGAATGAAGAAGCTTTCCTCGAGGGTGGATCGTCGGATCAGGCCATGAAGGAGATCGTAAAGAAGCAGTTGGGTCTCAGCACTGCACAAGTCTTTCCTCTAGTGCGGTTCGCGATTGCAGATGGCACAACACGCGACCTGCTTTGCAAACGCGAAGATTGGAAGATCGAGCTTCCCAACGGAGAGGTACAAGCGTCACGGAGCCAGATCCCGCTCATTCTTGCATGGGCACTATCTATCCACAAAGCACAGGGTCAAACACTAGAGCGAGTACGAGTCGACCTCGGAAAGGTCTTCGAGAAGGGCCAGGCGTACGTTGCGCTCTCCCGTGCAACGAGTATGGCCGGTCTACAGATCCTACGATTTGACCCAAAAAAAGTCATTGCCCATGAGAAGGTCAGGTCGTTCTACAATGGCCTGAGTCGCGCAGAGCAAGTAGATGGCAAAGTCAAAAGCCAATCAATAGCAGCGAAGCTACAGGCTGGGAACGCGAAGTAACGTGGTGAATGATGGACAGGACGGAGTTTCATTTGGTGCTTTTACGGCCTCTACGAATATAATTTAGAAGGCATGGCGGATACCTGGCGCTATCTTTGCATTCGAGAGTCTTAGACGCAACCAACCTCCCCCGCCCCCCCTTTTTTCTTTTTTTTTTAAGGGGAATACTATACCGGTAGCCATTTTTGTTACGAGGATGCAGCGGCTCCAGAACTCCTCTCTGAGGTAGTGAATACCAGATTCAGATTAGCCATGGTACATGAACTGTGCACTTTTTTTTCTTCTTTTTTTTTTTTTTTTTTTTTTTTTAGGCTACCAATTATTGGAATAGGCATCAATTTACTGGTCTAGAAGGTTTCCCGATGGTGAGGCGGTGATTGACTGGAGCCACGCGATTCCGACTTATCGATAGCGATTTCGGAATCACTAACCCAGCACCACTTTCCATGTTTGCCCCACTGCGTACCTTTCGACAGTTCCCAAGATTACCATATTCGAGATTCTACTTGCTCAACTACTCAATTGCAAAGATGCATATTCTGGCAAGTCATTGTGTTCTGATTGCTAGGATTGTGTAGTAACAAGGTCTAGGTTACAAATGACGACGGTCCACCTTCAGACCAGTCTTCGCCGTATGTGCATTCGCTCGTGTCGACACTACAACAGCATGGACATACGGTTTCAGTCGTGCTTCCACATACCCAGCGCTCGTGGATAGGAAAAGCACATCTTGTTGGGAAGTCAGTACGTCAGCTTTATGACACTCAGGAGGAGCAATTGCTAGGGATGTACCATGTACGAGGATATCATACTTACTAGTGATACTAGGTTAAACCTACATATTTCCGCCCCGCACCGCTACAAACCACCCCAGAAGGCCGTCTTACAAACTCCGGCTCTACATCCAACACGCCACTACCAGCGGATAGTACTGACGAGGAGTGGATCCTAGTCGATTCTACGCCCGCCTCGTGCGTCCAAATCGGACTCTACCACTACTTTTCCTCGCGCGGGCCCATCGATCTCGTAATATCAGGTCCCAACTATGGCCGCAACAGCACAGCCGTCTTCTCCCTCAGCAGCGGTACAATCGGCGGCGCCATGGAAGCCGCCGTCTGTGGCGTCAGATCCATCGCCCTGTCCTACGCCTTCTTCGACCGCAACCACGACGCAGCCATAATATCCGGCGCATCCTCCCTCAGCGCCAAACTCATCCAATACCTCTACACAAACTGGGCGCCCGACACGCACCTCTACACCGTCAACGTGCCCCTCGTTGACAACGTCGCCAATCGCAAAATCCTCTGGACACACATGCTCCAGAATAAGTGGAAGTCCGGCTCCTGCTTCCAAGTCATTGACGTGCCGCCCGACGCCGACGCAGACATCGAGTTGCAGATCCGCAGACAGGAAGAGAAGCTAGGGAAGAAGGAGCTGCGCGCGAATACGCAGGGCCTCCAGGACGATGCTGCGGAGTCGGGCCAGCAGACGCCTGTGGGGGGGCCGCCGCATGTGCGGTATGCGCATAAGCATTTCAAGTGGGCGCCGGTTTTCAAGGATGTGTATCAGAGTGTGGAGGAGAGTGAGCCGGGGAATGATGGGTGGGCGGTTGCGCAAGGGTTTACGAGTGTTACGCCATTGAGGGCGAATTTCATGCATGCGGGGATGACGGAGGGGGAGATTAAGTTGTAGGGAGGGTGAGTTGGAGTGGAGCTGGTGATTAGAGGTGGAAGGTTGGATTTAGAGGGTGCAGGAGAGACATCTTGTTCTTGGCCAATCAGTTATCCTAGGTAGTCATTATTTAAGCTGCCTACTGGCTGTGTTAGAAAGAGCATTTGATCAATGCATTGATGCTAAGTAGCTTAATTGGTGAAGGAATATGCCTTATTCATCTCATTCTATTGCTACTTGATGTTGGCCAATCAACACTCACGAGAGAGCCATCAAAACGATCAAAAGACACCTACTAATCAAAAGCGTTGTATCTACATGGCAGTCTGACAGTCCCACGGTCGCAACACGCGCTCCAAAACATCCGGACATTTCTCGCATCTCCGACATCGATAGTGAAGAAGACTCAATCCCTACTGTCTCAAACCAGGAGCCCAATCACAGCACCTCCTCCTCCTTCCGACCCGAACGCCTTGCATTCGAAACAAACAAAAAAAAAATACGCGAACCAGTAAGCTAGACGCAAATACCCAGATACGACACGCAGGATTCCGAAGCGTAGAGCCGCAAAACATGCAAAACAACCCAGTCCCCTATTTCCGGCGTTGGAGCTTCGGATCCCCGCCCGCGCCCCGCTAGACTCAGTGTTTGGGGGGGTCGGGGGGGAGCAACGCAGCACCAAAATAGCTTGGGGCATGGAATATATAATAGAACGTGGAAAGCATGAGAAAGAGGGACCATTCCATTCCAGAGACTGCCCATCGCCTTTGTTTGGCACCAGAAACAGCATTTGAGCGTTGATAACTCCCAGCCAATAAGGACCATCATCGCCCCAATCTCCCCCGCACGTGACGCGCGCCCCCCCCCCCCCCTTCCCCCCTTCACCATGGTCATCACCGTCCCGACCGCCTCGCTCGAAGGCCAAGTGGCGCTCATTACCGGCGCAGGCCGCGGCATCGGGCGCGGCTGCGCCATCGAGCTAGGCAAACGCGGCGCCTCAGTCATTGTAAACTACGTGTCGTCCAAGGCGGCCGCAGAAGAAGTCTGCGCAATCATCGCGTCCTTCAACAACGGGGCGCGCGCCATTGCCATCCAAGCCGACGTCTCCAAGGTCCCGGAGATCACGCGCCTCTTCACCGAGGCAAAAGCCGCGTTTGGCAAAATCAACATTGTCATGAGTAATAGCGGGACGGAGAGCTGGGACAAGACCGAGGAGATTACCGAGGAAAAGTACGACCACGTGTTTAATTTGAATGCGCGGGCGCAGTTTTTCGTGGGCCAGACGGCGTACAAGTTCATCGAGGACAATGGGCGTATTATCCTCATGTCGTCGATTGCGGCGGGGCTCCTAGGCGTCAAGGACCATGCGCTGTACAACGCGAGCAAAATGGCCGTGATTGGGTTTATCAAGGCGTTTGCGACGGATTTTGGTAAGAGGGGCATCACGGTCAATGGGGTTGCGCCCGGCGGCATCAAATCCGATATGTTTACGCAGAATGCGTGGAGATACTTGAATCCGCCTAATCCTAATATCTCGGCTGAGGAAATCGAGCAAGGTATGGCTGCAGCATGCCCTTTGGGACGATGTGCTGTGCCTGACGACGTTGCACGCGTTGTTGCCTTCTTGAGTAGTGAGGATGGAGGTTGGGTGAATGGTAAGTGACTGAACCCGGTTCATTTCGAGAGCGCAATTGCTAATCAGACATCAACATATAGGCCAAGTTATTACTATCTCTGGTGGTTCATCACAGTAGGCCTGTATTGGACAGCGTTCATCTGAGAGAAACATAAATGTGTATGTAATGACTAAATATCTACCATATCATCTTCCAGTATCAGTAGTCACAACCCGTTCTTCAGGCCGCCAGCCATCCTAAGCAGTTTCTTTGAGTGTCTTTGCATGATTCACAAGATCGCTGAGCGCTTTGCCCGTGAGGTAGTGTGTCTTGCGTACATGGTCACTCAAGGCCGGTGCTGATTTCCAAAGTGTTTTGCTCTTATAGCCCTCCACAGGACATCTCTGCGGAACGATATCTACATGGCTATTTATTTTGTGGCGTGAGAGAGCGGTCAAGTTCTTGAATGGTCCTGCACAGGATGTACGTCCTCCAATAGGGCAGCGAACGGGTGTCTTGTTGTGCTGATCATTGACATGGCGCTTCATTTTCTTCTTGACGATCTCGTCCGAATCTCCTCGTGCAGCATACGAACACCCAGAGGCGGCTTCGCATGCTTCACTGAACATTAAATTCGCTTTAGCTGCCTCAGATTGTCGACGCTTGGGTGAACCATTGTGCCTCAAGCGCCGGCTCTTTGGTGATCTTGTTCTGAGTGTGCAAAGTTTCGAAGCAGTCTTTAAAACGTTGTTTGCCATTGTAAGTCAAGGTGAAAGAGTCGTGCTTGCAGCGAATTGCGTGAATAGTGTATTTGAGAGCAAGCTTGAGAGTCGACCAAGAAAGCGTTTCACGAGACGAGTAACTCGTTTGCGGTATGCTCAGAAGAAATCGCGCAACATGTTCACTAGTAGGTACCGAATCATCACTAGAACACATATGAGCTGTGTATTATCATTTTGGACGCTGCCCAAACTATGAGGCTGACCTCTTTTCGAGAACTACCGTGTAGAATGTGTTCCATGCGTTTCCCCACTGGGCACGCTGCATATGCGTAATTGGTGCTCCGTTGACTGATTGTAGCTGCTTGATAGCTCTTTTCGACTCCATACGGAGTTCAGACGCATGAGCACCATAGCATTGACCGATTGTGCACGAGCCAAGGCAAACCGATCTGGTGGTGCGGGATCACACTCGATATCGCTCGAGTCGAAGCCTGCAGGCACGATCTCAGATGCTCAATGCAGTGCGTGTTCGTGAGCGAATAAGTAGAGAGGTGGATAAGTGAAGAAATAATCGAGCAAGCGAGCGAGCAGGTAAGTAATTACTTATCTAAGAGCGGGGTTATGGGGTGAGAGCGATAAGGTGAGGGCGGTGGGGTAAGAGCAGGTAGGCCAGTCAGACGTATACAAATATAGAAGCCGCAAACATGCCACACGACGATACAAGCCCTCATCTGTGTTCTCAGGCTCCAAATATGTGTCCTTAGGGTCGATGTACCTATGCCTGACATTGAATCCGTACGATACAGAGTTGCTAATAAGCAGGCAAGTAAGTAGTTGGCCTCTGACATTATATCCCCGAATTGGCCAGCGGAGAAGATTGAGTCGTTGATGGCGAGCCATTGTCCGTTGGGGAGGTATGCGGTGCCGGAGGATGTGGCGAGGGTGGTTGCGTTTTTGGCGAGTGAGGATGGTGAGTGGGTTAATGGGCAGGTGTTGACTATATCTGGTGGTTCATCGCAGTGAGGCTTGGTAGAGTATGAATCTGACTTGATTGTTAAAGTACATGTTATGATGAAGGAAAATAGGAAGATAGCATAAGATAGGAGTATGCTTACAGTAGATCAAGTGGCGGTCGAACTTCTGAAAGTGTGGTTCGCTTTGGGCTTGTGGCTTATTGTCTCATATTGGTTGAGTGGGTTTACTCAGATAATCAATAGTTCTGATATTTTTCACACCTCGAACACACCTTATGATTGCAGTCATCATTACGACAAACTCGGCTCCAGGTCCAGCTGTTATCGCAGAAACACTGACAACATACCCAAAGATACTCTTCATACTCGGTATGTGATTTAGTAGTTGCAGAACCTTGACCTTGAGGCTCAACCAACCCCCGAGCAACCTTCACCTCTCTGCTGACTTCAGATGGAGAAGTAGACGTAAGGCTGGCGGTCTTGAGATCCATCTTATCCACAACCTGAAGACCATGCTCTTTGATCACAGGTGTGACGTTAAGTTCCTGGAAGAGCGGGTCGTCTTCAGGGGGCTGGTGCGGTGCATATTGATTCGGGATTGAAGTTGAGGACTCTCCGTGGATACCGGTACGTCGCAGTGCTTCTACCAGTGGGCTTTGCGGATCTTTTTTGCTGCTCTCTTGCTCCTCTGCTACTTCCACATCGTCATAAATAACAGCCCCACCTAAGGATCCCGAATTTTCAACTTCAGGACCAGGTGCGCTTTGAACGCCTTCAATCGGCGGTTTTGTATAAAAACGAAATAGGAGCTCATTCATGTTTTTGAACGTCTCCAAATTGGGGTAACCCTGCTTCATCAATTCACCCTCATCAAATGGCGACTCCAAGCTAATTCCATACAGGGCTTCCAAGGCTCTTAAAGTTGCCATTGAATCTTCCCAGGCATAGGCTTTTAGTCTGAATTCTCTGATCCCGAGCGACAAAGAGTCGGCTTTTATTACAAGACTTTTCAACCGAATGCTTTTTCCTGAAGAATCTACTCCGAACAAACGCTGGAATCCATCTTTGGGTAGCGCCCAAGTCTGATCTGCTTGTCCGGATTGATCTTGGAGTACGAATGAACCCGAATCAATTGAAGCATATAATAGTGTTGTAATGCTCAGACCTGGGATACCGTCTACATTATAAGGAACATCGCCGCCTATAGAGGCAATGATGTTCTTAGCCGCTTCTATATTAGAGTGTTGTTTTGCGGAGTCAAAAATGTGCCTTGTTGGAGCATCAAGCGGTTCGATAGAGCTATAGAAGGTACCTGCCACAGCTTGAGGATTCCTCCCATAGGCTTTTCGGGCAATTTCTAGTTCGTTATAAATAGATTCCGCCTCGCCGGTCTCTCGAAATGTCAATATCACGTTTCCGAGTTTGGGCGTCTCAAGACCTTCTAGCCAACCTCTGAGATGAACTTCACGCTTGGTGAGGGCTACTTTCTCAATATTTTCTTGTCTTATGCTCCAATGCTTTTTCTTTACATTGAGATGATGAGGTCCTGAGATATACAGGCACCCATAGTGAAACTGTATCGTAGTCCTCATGTCTTCGGGCAAAGTCAGTATCCCGGAAACACGGGCCTCTGTCCAAGTTGAGACTGCTGGCGTCAATGTTGGAGCAGGATTTCCGGTTTCCTTTATCTTGATTTCTGATGTGAACTCATCTTTCTCCGTTGGGGTTAGAGCTCTTTCCTTACTCTCCGTTTGTGCCGCAGAAGTTGGATCGTACGAAAGCTTGTGTTTTACAAGAGAATGCCAAATTGTATCGGCCTTGTTATCGTACAATGGCACGAGTGTGAGCCTCTTCTTGAATACCTCAACTAAATCTCCACTGGCCGTGTTCATGATCTGGCCAATGATTGCCTGGATTGTAACATCCTCAGACACATCGAGGTGTTCGATCCTATTGTAATAAATACAGTACGGGTTGTAATGTCCACCGAACAGGAGTTCAAAATGATTGCGATATGCCTTTAAACTGCCAGTGCCCATGTCGATGCCGTCCTCTTTGACTCCGATAGGCCATTCTTCTTCAATAGCTTGATCTACTGGCGGATATGCACTGGAGTCCCGATGGCGAGAAATGAATGCTTCCTCAATGATTTCAGACTCTAGAGAAACGGCTGGAACCCCCTTTATCTGCTGTTCGAAGGGCGCCACAATTTGCAGATAGACGGATCTTACTGTCCTTGCAGCACTTGATGTAAGTCTTTTCCCATGACCCAAATCGTAACCCAAATCTGTCCAGGTATGCCTCATTTGTAGCGTTGGGAAACCGCCATGGATTCTTGAAGCCCTTATGATCTGGCGTACGGTGACGGTCTTGTTATCAAGGTGAAACGGGTGTTCGTCGTCCACAAGTTGTGAGAACTTATCTCTATGGAACTCAATCATTTCTTCTACATAGGCATCCACTTCCTGTGTCAAAATAGCGGTGTTGAACTGCACGGCTTGCAGTAATTGGAATTGCTCAAGACTATCATATCGCTCAAGTTGGTATTCTTCACCGTACCAACGCTTGAGCTCAGACCAAGTGTTTACGTCAGGCGGAAGCGTAGATCTTGTACGTGGGTCGAGTAAAGTCGGGTCGAACATTTGGTCATCTGTGGCTTGCACAACAGACGGGTTCATGCGGAGTAGCTTCTTCGCCTCAATGAAACGAGGGTCACCTTCGTCAAATGGTTGGAGATTTCCGTGGACGATGTTGCGGTGTTGATTCAAAGCTTCCAATCTTTCGTCCCGGTTACCACTGAAAGCCTGGCCGCATTCGTTGCATGCAATATTCGACTGAGGTTGAGATCGTTCACTACCAGCAATACTAGAGTGCGAATTGTCATCTCCAACAGCTTCCTCATCCTCCAAATCTTCCTCCTTCATATGTGATGGTAGAGCGAATAGAGATAGCTCTTCGTGATGTTTACCAAGGTGACGACGCAGCTGGGTAAGCGATGGTAATTTCGAATAGCACAACTGGCACTCGGCCTCAGTATCCATAGGTTTCTGCCTTTCGCAGTTGCGAGCCAAGTCACCTATCCGCTCGCTCACTGAAAGCCCCTCGTGGTCTTCAATCAAATGCTTTTGAAAGCCATGAAGCGCGTCGAAGGGCTTGTTGCATCCATCGATGCATTCCCACCATTTGCGATGTGCTTGTAATTCATGTTGAAACCACTCGTGTCTTGACTCGTACGTGCGATCAGGTATCTTACATTCATTGAACGTACACACCTATACATGTTAGCAAAAATGATATAATATATGGCATATAGCTAATACCTACATAAGGCTGAAGGTCCCGATACACATGTTTGGACCACGCGGCTGCTTGTCGTATATATGTAATGCGAAAGCATAGTAGGCACTCAAATGGATTGCCATCATGGCCTGCCTCGGGTAGGGGAGGGGGATGCAGCTTGGCTGTATCGGTGGTTGAAGATGCATAGGATGTCTGTGAAAGCGTTTCCTCGTAGTAACCCTGTTCGTCCAACTCGGTTACCGAGCTACTGGATTTAACGGCTGGTGGTAGAGAAGACGCAACAGTACTCTCAATCTTCTCAGACCGAGCAGTGGCAGTGAATGGGATCTCTGTCGGGGCTGCGAGCTCCTGTAGAGCAGGCGCTGGTTCAAGCCCCTGCCCTAATTTCTTTCGATGTTCTTCACGATAACGAAGGTATTGCCTTCTTCGGGAAATTGCTTTGCCTAGTCGCAGTATCAAAAACTCATCAGCCAGTGGAAACTTCCCCCGCACATGCTCGACATCGAAAGCCTCGAAATGCGCAACACTGATTCCTGTCGATTCCTTGAACTGGTCATGGGGCGCTGGATTACGTATTGCCATAGATAATCGCATAAGACAGGTATTGATCTCGGTCAAATTTGATGCCAGCTGTGCCAATTCAGTTGTAGGCTCATCTTCTGATGGTTGGGACTCGCAATTAGATGACTCTGACTCTGAATCCGAGTCTGATAGATCTTCCCAAGGCACACGATGTCCAGTGATAATCTCCTGTGCTTCATTTAGAACAAATTCAAGGTTTTTTAGGAGCTCTATGACCCTGCCGCGGATATGTGACGCTTCTCGCAGCTTGTAGTCAAGCGAGCTTCTCCCTCGATGATGAGCTCCAATGTTACCAACCCATAATCGAAAGCGACCCAGAGAGTCGGTTATCGTACCCGGTGGTACTTTGAGGCGAATATAAGGTTCAGCTTTGGACAGGCTGTTACAGGTATTGTGAAACTCAGTCAAGCATTGCTGAACGTGAGTAGCGATTGATGACAGGCCATCTGCCCCACTGGAAGCCATGTTGGTCTTGCGCAAAACGCTCTGTGTTAAACTGGGGAGAAGCGCTACGATAGGCTGCGAATAGTGTACGAGCAGTATCTCTTAGTTATAAGAACGATAATTTCATAGCTACAATAAGAGGTGCTCGACCAAGTTGGTGGGATGTGCTGTTACTGTCGGCCGAGGATGTAGATGGTATTTGGGGGCCGGTTCTGCGGGCCGCATGCATGCGATCTTCCATCAGCTTCCTCAGCCTGGCCTGCATCTTCACGCTTGAAGCTATGGTGCCCATCCACGGACTCATGACTATATATCTGAGACGTGAAATTATTTCTCTGTCTTTGGTTCGATCCAACCGTCTTACTGATTGTGTCTAAATATGTCCGGCCTAGAAGTAGTAGGAGTAGTGTTGGGGTCATTGCCCCTCGTCATCTCTGCCTTAGAGCACTATGCGAATGGAGTCAACACAGCGAAGCGTTACTGGCGATATAAATCGGAAGTGAGGTCTTTGGTCCTTCGACTTGAAACTGAGAGCGGTATTTTCATCAGGTAAGGCCGTTAGACAAACATGGTCAAAGATTCCAGCTGATTGCCCTGCAGTGAGTTGGTCTTCATCTTCTACTCAAGCCCATGACTATATCATTGAGTGAATTTGACTGACTGTGGCCTTACCTTGCCTAGACACTCTAGAGCAATTGCTCGGTGGAATTGTGAGCATTGAAAATATGGCAAAATTCCTCTCCAACCCAGGCGGAGATGCTTGGAAGGACGCGGAGGCAGAATTGAAGATGCGTCTAGGAGGTACATATAACGCCTACTTTGGCAATGTTAGTGGGATGGAACTATCATTGAGGAGAATGAGGGAGAAGTTAGCGTTGGACCCCGAGGGGAAGGCACGTGAAAGCACCTTCTTTCTTTTCATCACTAATTATATACCAGCCTCAATTCAACGACCCAAGTCTCTTCAAGCAAGAGTACAAAAGATTGAAATTTAGTCTCAACAAATCCGAATACGCAGAGCAGCTCGGGGAATTGAGAAATCACAATCAGGCTTTGATAAGACTCACCAAACAGTCCCTTGACCTTGAACCATCTAGGGCTGAAAGTAAAAAGGCACGCTCCTGTCCCAATTTCAGCGCGTTGCGAAACTACGCGCATAGCCTTTTCCATACGCTCCAATCAGGTTTTCAATGTACTTGCGAGGGCCATGCTGTGAAGCTACGCTTGGAAAATAGGTGCAACAAAGCGAAGGACGAAGACGACCTATTGGAAAGCACCCCGTTCCGCGTCATCTTCACGTATGGCTGGACAGCAACAGCATCTCCTCGTTTGTGGAATGAGGTAGATATCAGATGGATCGCAGAAAAGCAACAGTGCATTTCCTTGTCTTCGGGATTGCCAGATACATTTGTGGCAACAAAGCTCACTCGCCATGTACGATTTGATCAGATGAAAATACAAAAATACAACGAAAACGCTACGGTAGCTCCTACACAACAGGTGGAGGTTGTGACTACTACGCCAGGACCAGAACAAATAGCAGACCTTTGCCAGGCCATTTCACAACTTCAGCAACCACAAAGAGACAAGTGCGCTGGCTATCTACTAGACAGCTTAAAGCGAAAGCACGGCATCTATCCACTGGATGCACCAGCTTGCCCAAACAACCAACAACAGTGGTCAGCGTACACTTTGCGACAAGTACTCACCAAGCGTGCTGGATTTGGCCGTCGCCTAATGCAGCATGATAAATTCAAGGTGGCCATTGATCTGGCGTCGAGCGTGTTGCAGCTTTACAAGACGCCATGGTTGGAGGACGATTGGAGCGACGATGATGTCTATTTCGTGCATCGACCTGGCGCTCCGCCAGCAACAATATACCAACATCCTTTCATATACCGCAAAATCTCGTCCACCGTCAGCAACCAGGGCGCAACTACTCAGCCACCAGTTCGAAGAGTCATTCGGAACCAGACCCTGTTCACCCTTGGCATTTTGCTAATTGAATTACTCTACGGCAAGGCGATCGAAGAGCTACAAACCCCTCGCGATCTCAACTGCGAAGGCACGCCGGGCGCTATTTGGTGTACTGCGGAAAGACTGATAGATGAAGAAATTGCACTTGAAGCTGGTCCGCTCTACTTAGATGCGGTGAGGCGGTGTATTCGGTGCGACTTCAATCATACGACGTCTAGTTTGGATGACCAGGATTTCCAAGAAGCGGTTTATAGCGGCGTTGTAGCGCCCCTGGAAACAACACTGCGGCGCTTCAACGGGCAGGAGTGAGGCGATGACTACACAATTGGGGAGCCGGCGTCAACTAGCAGCCTAGCGATAGGGGTTTTTTTTTGAAAGATCCTCTTACCACATAAAGCCCGAATTTGAATGAATACGATCTTTGACATCTACTTCAACATCGGCTACTTGGTTAATGATAGAGACAAAATTCTTACTCGACGCCTTCTGTCTTGGTCAATCACTCACTTGGTCGCAGATATGGACATGGCTAGCAGGACTATATTCTTGTATGACGCACGGGAAGCCGGACAGCAGAGGCTGGAGGGAGTGGTTTTCGGTGCTGAGCGAGGTTTTCAATGGATTTGCATCTGGTATCTACCAGACAGTACAATATAAAATGCATCACGGAGTCGCACGCGAACTGTAAGAAACGGATATGCCACCAATAGTATTCATGTATATATTTTCAGCCTAGCAAACTTTCTCCTGCCATCTACTACGCTTGTCTACGCTGCTTACAACCTCGGACATTAGTGCATCTAGATTTACTCAGGAGGTTACTGCACTCGGCAGAAGCTCAGTATCACTTTTAGAACTGGCCATAGCATACCCACCAATACCATCAATAACCCGTGAGGCGAAGTTGGCAGGGGCTAAGACGAGGGTTTGAGGTATAAACAGCAGCTAATTCGGTCCATCCGCACGAGCTTCTTCGGGCGTATTTTCTCCAGAGGACATTTCATGCACGCCACCCCTAATAATTAGGCTACGTAGCCACGCATCTTCCACAACACATGACCAGACGCAGCAAACAAGCCATCTACACGAGGTACATAGGGTTACAAGGCGTCTGTCAAACAGCCAAGCCGGTGGTTGTGAGTAAATGGGACCAGCTACTGCACGCATTCAGGCCCGCCAGCCCAAGTGTGGGGAAACATGCAGGGACGGTGGGCCGTGCAGACGCAGCACGCGGCGCTGGCGTACTACGTACGCATGTGTGCTCGACAAAAGGCAATGCATGAACAAAGAAGTTTCAACGGGCGCTGGATCGGGTAGATGGGAATAGGACAGAGGGCGACTTTGGGGCCCAGATTGGGGCTGGTGGGCAGAGCCGGTGCCTGGATGCAGGGCTGGGCTGGCTCAGGGTTTTCTTGGCCGACGTCCCGTTTGGGGGTGACGGCGGCTGAATGGGTGGGCGGGGCGCATGGCGAGTTGCGACCGGGACCCCCTTTTCGGTCAGATGCAGGGCTGGAATGGGGGCAATTGGGAGATGGGGATGGGCTGTGTGACGGGGATTCAGGTGCGCGGTGCATTCCTGCAGCTCCCTGGGCTGTCGGGGGGGGGGGGGTTGGTGTTGGGTGCGAGTGGTGAGTGCCGCACGGATGGGACCCATGGCGGCAACCCCGGCGGTCACGATCCAGTGGTCAGTTGCAGCGCAGCTTCAGCTTCAGCTTCAGCTTCATTGCCGGCTCCAGCGCCCATCCTCCTCCACGGCTCTGACGCGGTTGGCTGCATCTCGCACGCCGTCTGTCGCCGCTCTGCTCTTGACGTGCGCGATCAAACCGCGTGGCCTCGTACCGCCAGTCATTCCGCCCTAGAGTCAGTTTCCGGCGGCTGAAACGCTGCAGGGTGCAACCTGCGTCCAGCGGCTCCAGGACACGGACACGGTCCAGGACTCGGCGAGCCACAGTAGATTGCCAGGTAGGAATATGTATTCACGCTCTGCGCCGTCATGACTGCCTCTGCAAACGACGACGACCTCACCCGCCGCCTCCAGGCCATGGCTACCACCACCACTGCTACCACCACTGCCACCGCTGCCACCACTACCATTACCGACACCACCACTGCGAGGCGCCCGACCACGCCGCGCTCGCAGACTGAGCCCCCAGCCTTCGACTGCTCGCCACTCAACCGCCCGCAGCCGCGAAACCACTCGCCGTACTCGCGCTCCCATCTACGCTCGCAGAGCAGCTCGGCCTCGCTGAGTGCGCCGCCCATGACCAGAGCCCATTCGCTGCCTGCCGTCATGCACCCAACCAGCCACCTCTCGCTCTCGCCCTCGCCCATGCCCGCCGCCCGCCCCTCCTCCCCCTTGCGCTCGCCCAAGCGCACTCGCAGCCCTCGCGCCCCCGAGCCCCGCTCCTCCACCACCACCCAGGACCGCTTCGGCACCGGCATCCGCCCCGTCTCGCTCGGCTCGTATGGCGGAGCCCCCAGCGTGTGCGACATCTCCGAGGACGCCGAGCTTGAGCTCACGCCGCGCGCCGCCAGCACGTCAATGCTCTACACCAACGCGGCATCCACGCCGCGCCGCCGCCGCCCTGTCTCGCCGCTGCACCCCTTCGGCGTCCCGCCCGTCTCTACCCCAAATGCTAGCACGCCGACCTCTGCTGCCTCTTCGCCCTTGTTTGCTCCCGCCAAGTTCAACGAACACTATCCCTCGTCGCTGACCTCGTCTGTCCCCTCAACACCCACCTCGATGCGCTCCCGCAGCCCCTCCATCTCCTCGCTGGAAACCATCGAAGACTCGCCCGACGCCGAGGAAGAGGCTACCGAAGCCGACCGCATCGCCAAACTCAAGGCCGCAGCGGACCGCGAAGACGGCGGCGACATGCGCCGGTCCAGCCTCGACGTGCCAGACCGCGGGCGCGGCTTCGGCAAGCGAGATCCTCGCAAGCGGTGGAGCGTGTGCGGCGCAGAGCGGAGGGGCGATCTGGATCTCGAGACGATTTGGGAGGACTAGGCACATGACATTCACGGCGTTATGATTTCTTTACACCGTCTAGCACTTGCTGTCAGGAGTAGCACTTTTCGGGGACATGCAATTCTGTCTCTCGCTCATAATGATTTTGCTTTGGGGGAGTTACTGGTTGATTGCTGGCGAGGAACCTTTACGGCTTACTGTCTGTGCGAGCATGATACCCTATGTATATGCATTAGTCGGGCGCGCATGCGTCTGTCAATACAATATCCGAACTATGCAAGACTTGGTGCCACACGTGCTCAACCGTGTCCCAATTCGGCAATCGCAACAGTCGGCCAATCACATGTGAACTGACATCATACCTCGACGACACGACAACCCTCAGCGCAGAAGAGAAAAAAAAAAAAAAAAAAAATCTATAAGAAAGCGTATAGAAATCGTCAAACGTCCCTCCCTCCTGCTTGCCCTCCAAAAACCCCCCACCACGCCTCCAACATGCCCATCCCCTTCGCCACAATCGGCTCCTCGTGGATAACCCACTCCTTCATCTCCGCCGCCCACTCGACACACAAATGGACCCTCGCCGCCGTCTACTCGCGCACCGCCGCCTCCGCCCAGGCCATCGCCGAAAAGTACCCCGACCACACCGTCACCCTCCACACCTCCCTCGCCTCCCTCGCCGCCGACCCCGCCATCACCACCGTGTACATCGCCTCGCCCAACATCCTGCACCACGCACACGCCGCACAGATGCTAACCGCAGGCAAACACGTCGTGCTGGAGAAACCGGCGTGCAGCACCCCAGCAGAAATGGAAGCCTTGCTCGCGCTGGCCCGGGAAAAAGGCGTAGTCCTCGTCGAGGCCTGGCGCCACTTGCACGAGCGTAATTTCCGCGTCGTGGAGAAGGCTACGCGGGACCTGGGCGCGATTCACGGCGCGAGCTTCACCTATGCACAGCGGTCGAGCCGGTACGACAACGTGCTTCGAGGCGAGGTGCCGAATATTTTTTCGCTCGAGATGGGCGGCGGAAGCCTGGTGGATCTAGGCGTGTATTGCGTGGCAGCGTGTATTTCGCTGTTTGGCGCGCCACACTCGTCTACGTACACGCCTGTGCGCATTGCGGCGACGGGCGCCGACGGCGCGGGCACGCTGGTGCTGCGGTACCCCGGGTTCGATGCGCATCTGCGGCACAGCAAGATGTACAATTCGGCTGCTGGGGTGGAGATTTTTGGCGACAAGGGCACCGTTGTGGTGAATGGTGTGACGGATGTGGAGAGCGTGGTGTGGTGGGATGCTGCGAGTAAGGAGAAGACGGAGCTGGTGACGCGGGCCAAGGAAGAAGGGGGCAATATGCGGGGCGAGGCGGAGGAGTTTGCGAGGGTAGTGGAGGAGCGAGATTGGGCGGCGGTGGAGCGGTATGGGCGGTTGAGTGTCGAGGTGCTGAGGGTGACGGAGGGGGCGAGGAGGGAAAATGGCTTGTTATTTGCCGGGGGGATATAGGACGTCAAAATGGACTTGGTACCTCTGTATTTCGGTGTCTGGAATGAGCAGATGAGAAACCAAGACAACACCATATGACTTGCAATCTCCCAGTCCTCGTTCACATGGATTCCACCCACCCTCTTTCAAGTCAAGACCTTGCCACACACCCAACTCGGCCTACAGTCCACAATACAAACACAGGGTCTACAGTGTAATGAGCCGATTTCCTTGAGACGTTTTTAATGCGAGCAAACATGCATTGCATAGCTCTCAAACCCAACCCCTAAACTCCCATTATCACACCGCCGATACACACTCAACGCCCCCCTAATCCCCTCCCTCGGCCTATTCGCCCCCCCCCCCCCCCCCTTCAACCTATCCGCACACCAACACTCAGTCCCAAACTCCAACCCGGCACACCCCCACCCTTTCTCAGCACAAAGCGCCACGCACGCCCGCACACCCATGTCTGCGCGCACAAGCGACGCATTGCGCATTGCGCATCGCGCGATCAGATATCAGATATATCACCCGTGCCGCACCCAACATACGTCCAGGCAGGGCGCAAATCGACAAAATCGGGCCGCAGCGGCGGTGCAAAAGTTGCGTTGTCGGTGCACGGCACGGCGGCGGCAGCGTCCTGGCAGCCTGGCAGCTTCGGCAGGGGGCCATCGACGGGCTCGCGGACGCGCGGGGCAAGCGTGCACTGGGTTGATTCCTTGGGGGGGGGGGGGGGGGGGGGGGGGGGGGGGGGGGGGGGGGGGGGGGGGGGGGGGGGGGGGGGGGGGGGGGGGGGGG
>JALNQF010000142.1:0-116823 GCA_028456385.1 Ophiosphaerella korrae | reverse complement strand
CTTAGGTTTATAAGAAATTAAGCTAGTTATAATATTATAAAAGCTATATCTAGCTAGGTAGTTATAGCTATAAATAGGAGTAAGCTAATTTTACGTTAATATTTATTAATCTTAGATAGCGTAGCCTAGCTAGTATAGGCCTTAAGTTTAGTAGTAGCTATAAGTATATTATAATAGATATATAATTTATTTATAAGCTAACTTATTTTATTAATATACGCTACCTATAGTAGTTAAATTATACGTTACTTTCTATCTTAAATTACTTCGACACTAAGAAACTATTAGAGATCTATTCTTTTAGTAATAGTATACTTGTTATAGGTTAGTTACTAGAGTCGACTTCCTAGTACCTAAAGGTATTAGTAGATTATAAAGTAATATTAAAAGCTTGTATTATAATCTACAATAACTATAAACAATAGAAGATATTTCGCAACTATCTTATATTAGCGTTCTATAGTTAAAGGATTAAATTACTAATACTATCTTAATAATACGTATTTTACTACTACCTATATACTTATAGTAATCTATTAATCTATTACTACTAAGAATAATAGATTGCGGATTACTCTAATCTATAATCTATTATTACTAAGAATCTATAGATTATAGATTACTTTACGTGTCCTAATTGTATATAGTCTCCTAGTCTAGCCCTAAGTCCTCTTTGTTATAATAGTCTAATCCTTCTATTATTAGGCTAATTAGTTCTATCTATAGTTCTCTTATTACTATTATAATAATACTTCTCTTTTAGAAGATTAGTTACTTACTATACTTCTTTAGTCTTCTACTTATTATATATAATAATAATATTATCTATATAAAAGAAGATAATAATTCTATCTTTAACTATATAGTATAGTTTGTGTAGTACTATTTAAAAGCTTATAGCTTTAAGTATAGCTATAAATTCTCTCTACTATAGAAGAAGTAAGATCTAGAGACTATATAGGGCTTTTTAGACTCTAAAGATTATACTTTTCTTTTAGTATCTCCTTAGTATTCTTATATAGATTTCTTAGTCTATTACTATATAAATAAAGGTGTTAGTTACGTTATACTATTTTAGTTTAAGATTATATTTAGTAGTAATAGCTATAAGTATCTAAAAGGATTAGCTAGCTAGTATTATAGTATAAGTCTCTTATACTATAATGTTTTATTACTAGTATCTTTATATAATAAGTTAAGCTTTATATTTAATAAATTAATAATATTTATTAAGCTTATATGTATATACCTATATATAGTCTAGTATCTACTAGCTAGAATACTAGATAGGTTTAGCTAGTACTTTAGTCTATAATTTTATCTAGCGATAGCTAGTTAGGTAAGATAACTTAGCTTCTTTAAATAACTCGCTTATTAGATAGCTTTCTAGGTTTATTTAGTATAAGAGTAGCAATAGGAGTTAATTATAGTAAAGCTTTAGTCCTCTTATAAGTATCTTTTTTATCTTAGCTTTATCTATAAGTTCTCCTTAGTATTTTCTAAAGTTACTTACTTAGGTACTAGCTATAAAGGCTACTACCTATAGTATAGTTTTAGATAAGCTATATCTATTATGTACTATTAACTCTAGTTAGTCTCTAGTTATTAAATAGGCTAGTATTACTACTAGAAGTAGAGATAGTAGAAGAGTTAGATAGTAGTCTACAATCTTTCTTCTATAGTAGTAGCTAAGTAGATCTTCTTTATTATTTATAGATATATCTAACTTAGTATTATCTTTATAGAAGGACTCTATTTTTAGCTTATATACTAGTACTAAGAGCTTAATTGTTTTAATATAAGTAGTAATCTCTTCTAGTATTTAATATATAAAGTTATCTATTAGATCTTCTATTTTACTATTAAAGATTATTTACTTATTAAAGATTATATCTTATATACTTATTACTTTAGCTATAGATAGTACTTAGATCTAGTAGATATTTAATAACTAGTATCTTATAAGGTAGCTAATCTATACTTTTAGATCTAAATATTATAGCCTTAATTTACTATAATATATATTATTAGTTATTACAAAGGCTTTATACCTATATACTTTTAAGTAAGCTAAGTTTAGCTTTCTTATTAATACTATAATTCTTTAATTCTTAGTAACTTTTATAAAGAATACTTTATATAGTATCTTCTAGTTATTTAAGTAACTTAGTATTTAATTATATAGGTAGACTCTAGCCTATATAATTTTAGGCTAAAGTTCCTATAGTAAATTTACGTTAAGTTGTATTATATATACTTTCTCCTTGTTAATTCCTCTAGCGCGCTTAGCTCCTCTATTCTAGGCTTAAGTATCTAGAGCTAAAGGTTTAATAGTAATACCTTACAAGTTTAACTAGCGCTAGACCTCTAGTTTTACTATTGTAATCTTGTTATTAGTTTTAATTACCTTAACTAAGATACTATACTAATTTTTTAAGAAGAAGATTAAGTTTAATAGTACCTTAATAATTAATTTAGCTAACTAGTTATTAGTAAAGTAAAAGTCTTACTATAGTTTTAAGTACTTATTAGTAATAAGTATCTAGCTTTTCTTCTTAGTAACGCTTTATACTTTATATAAGTAGAAGTTAATAGAGAGTCTTTCTCTTAGTCCTTTATAACTAATTCTTAGTATATAGCTAATTTACTACTTTATCTTAGCTTTACTATATATATTATACTAAACTATAGATACTTCTTTTATACGTACCCTTTAAGCTTACTAGATAAAGTATTTAATTATAGCTAGTCCTAGATAGCTAAGTCTCTTATACTATAGTAGTATAAGTACTCTAATAGTCTAAAGTCTATAAGTATAGTATACTACTTAGTATATAAGATTATATAATAAATAATACTTAAGTACCTATTAACTATAGATCTTAGTAAAGTATCTAATTATTTATCTATTAGGCTTATTTAGAGTTATTAGCTTAGATTAAGTGTTCTACTATATTCCTCTCTACTAGAGTAGCTAGAAAGAGACTAGGTTATAAAAGATATCTAGGTATATAGCTACGTTATATAGAACTAGTTTATTTTCTATTAACTAGTTTTTTAGTATAAGAGTAAGAGATCTATATCCTTTTACTTATATCTTTAACTTACCTACCTATATATAATTATTTAGCCTTAATAGACAATAGTTATATATATATAAGTTAGGTTATTTATAATATAGTAAGTTAAACTAGAGTCTAGGATAAAGGAATTCTAAAGAGGGTAAGTATTATAGGTATTCTTTGTAGTTTTAGTAATAAAAGTACTCTTAATACTTAATATTTACTAGCCTTCTAGTTAATCTTCCTTATAGATTTTAGTAATCTAAGGTAACTTAGCGTGTAGTTCTATATAAGGCTTTATTTAATACTTTAACTATCTTCTTATTAGTCTTTATAAAGTTATATTATACTTACGTTTATAATTAATAAGCTCTTTTAGAGTCTTACTTAGAGTCTACTAATCTAGTACTTTATTAGGATTAATATAGTAGTAATTACTAAGTTTATAAAGTCTTTTATAAGCTAGGTATTATTTACTTATAGCTCTTTAACCTATTATTTAGTTAATATTAGTATTACTACTACGTGTACGTTAATTACAAGGTCTACCCTATTTATTAAGTAGCGCGCTATCTACAAGAAAGGCGTCTCTAGTCTTACTCTAAGTAGTATTACTACTAGTAGTATAAAGTAAAGTATTATCTACTATAAAAGTAGCTTTACACTTCCTTATATTTAGAGGATAGTATACTTTTATATACTTATAGTAGTATTTTATTATCTCTCTCTAGTTTATACTAGGTAATAGCTTTCTATTATCTTAAAAGGTTGTAGACTAAATTAGTACTACGTATTTAATAGCTACTAAAAAGTCTTAAGTAATTATATTAATTTATAGTAACTCTACTACTTAATACGTTTTAGCCTTAGTAGTAGTATAGTTATACTTAGCTATCTATATATCCTAATTTACTAGGCTTCTTATAAGCTTAAGTAATTTAAGGTATCTATTATATATACGCTCTTACTTAATACGCTTATCTACGCTAATAGTTTACTTTAGGTTTAATAGCTACTAATATAGAGATTAGTTTAGTAAGTAGTATATACGTAGTAGATATAGTAAGACTAAAGATTAGATAAATATTATAATATACTAGAGACTTAACTACTCTTTTTTATACTCGTGTTAGTTACTATAGTATTACTTAGCTAATATTTTATAGTATTTAAGGTCTTCTTTAAAAGCCTTATAACTAGTAGCTAAGAGTTTAGACTACTACGTAAGAGTCTTAATACCTAATACTAGAGTATAGTTAGCTATTACTAGAGCTCTAATTAGTTCTAGTCTCTAAATTAGCTAGGTAAAAGATTCTAGGTTAATCTTATCCTAAATATTATATACTACGTATCTAGATTGTAGTTAAATTATCTATATAGTATAATCCTTATTAGTCTTTAACGTTATAGTTAGATCGCGTTAGGTTATACTAGCTATCTTGTTTTAGCTTTAAGTTACAAGAGAGTAAGAGATTATTACTTTTTACTAACGCGCGTAGAGCTACTAGAAAGTAGGAGATTAGTACTTTTCGCTAATACTCTTTATAGTACTTAGCTTAATACTTAGCTTAATACTTAAGTTAATACTTAAGTTAATACTTAAGTTAATATAAGTAGATACTAGTTTACTTAACTTAGTTAAAGTAGTAAGACTCTTAATTATAAGATTTAAAAGAAGTTATAGTAGTTTAATAAAAAAGCTTTTTTATAATAGCTATATAAAAGCCTTATTAGAGAGAGATACTAAGGCTTTTAGAAAAGCCCTTTTTTAGATTAATTACCTATAACTTAATAGTACTAGGTATAAACTAAGTAGAATAATTCTACTATTTATCTCTAGCCCTACGCTCTCTCTATATATCTATAATATAGTAGTCTTAGCTAGGTCTCTTAAGATAGTAGTAAGCTAGATTCTTAATACTTCTTCTATTAAGGTACTAGTTTCTTTATTATATTAGTTATACTAACGTAGTCTATCTTCTTATATATTAGATTCTTTGTTTAGTTTCTTTATTTATAATAGTTAAAGCTGTAATCCTTTTAGCTATAGTAAGGTTAGTAGCTTAGTAATTGTATATATAATCGCGTATCTAATTACGTATCGAGTATCTAATTATATAACTTATCTAATAACTAGCTATATACTAAAAAGTAAATATAACTTATATAAACTAAAAAAGAAAAGAAAAAAGAAAAAAACTACTAAATAAACTAGTTAAAGTTAAAAAAAAAAAAAAAAAAACTTTAAAGAAAGTAAGATAAATAAGTATAAAATAACTTAGCTAAGTTTAAAAAGTATAAAGATAAAGCTAATTACTAGCTTTTTATATATTTTAACTATAAAAACTTTATATATAAAATTATTAATTATATAAAGCTTTAAAAACTAATTTCTTACTTTATAGCTTATATAACTTCTATAAAGCTAAGATATTTTTTAATAATTAAAGTAGTAATAAGTATAATACTATATCTTAAAGCTATAATAAATAAAAAGTTATAACTTAACTTTTTATTATTTATATTAGTAAAGAAATAGTACTTTTTTATTACTTTTTTACTTAATATAATAATAAAGAGTATAAATAGAAATAAATTAAATATATATAGTATAATAATAGTAGATATTACTTTTATAGATATACTAAGTAATATTTATAGTAATAGATACTAAAAAGTATAATAAATACTTTAGTTTACTCTAAATTAATAAGTATTAACTTAAAATAAGTTATAGTACTAAAAGAGTACTATTTTAAAGTAAAAAAGCTAAAGATATACTTAAGTTTAAACTAGTAAGTATAAAAAATTCTAAATAGTTTAACTAAATAATATAAAGTTCATAAAATAATATATATATATAGTAAGCTAAATAAGCTAAAGTAGTCTAATTAGCTTTAAAAAAAGCTTATTACATTTATAATATACTAAGTATATAGATATAGCTTTTAAAAAAAAATTATAACTTTAGTAAAGTATAGATTTTAAAATTTAGCTATAAATTTATTATAAAATATATACCTACTTTATTAGCTACTATATAATTTATTAGTAACTAAGTTATAAGTATTAAAAAAGTACTTAGTTAACTTTATAAGTTAAAGTAAATAAAATATATAACATTTTTAGTAAAAGTACTAATACTTCTTTTTAAAAAAAATAGTAACTTAAAGCTATAAATAAACTATAAAAGTTTTATAGAAATAACTTTTAAAAACTAGTATTTACTACTTCTAATTATAAAGTTACTAAAGTAGTTAGCTTTAGTAAAGTACTATACTAAGCTTAATATTAAAGATATATACTACTATATTAAAATTAAAGAAAGTAATAAATAAGAAACTACTTTTAGAACTAAATATAGTTATTTAAAGTATATAGTAATACTTTTTAACT
Organism: Ophiosphaerella korrae; assembly: GCA_028456385.1. NCBI lineage: Eukaryota > Fungi > Ascomycota > Dothideomycetes > Pleosporales > Phaeosphaeriaceae > Ophiosphaerella > Ophiosphaerella korrae. Next base: position 110,365 of record JALNQF010000142.1, on the reverse strand, counting down.
TTATAAATACTTTAGTTTAGTTCTAAGCTTATATAAATAAAGTATTAGTATATAATATTAATATTACTTATATTATTTACTTTAATAAGATTTTAGTTTTTTTTTAAATATAAAAGAAGAGTATATAAGCTATATAAAAGAAGTACTAAAAAAATTATACTAATTTAAGTTATTTATAAAGCTTAAAAAGGATAAGTAGTATATATAGTATATAAAGTACTTAGAGTATATTATTTTACTTAAAAAAGTTAGTATAAATATAACTTATATTAAAATAGTTTAAAAATAGCTAATTTTATATATAGTATATAAAATAAAAGTATTTATTAGCTTTATAAACTATTATAAATAATTTTTAAGTAAATTTTTTTATATTTTTTTCTACTAAAAAATTAACTTAAAAAAGCTTAAATATAGCTTAAATTAAGCTTACTTAAAAAAAAAAGTTAAAAAGTTAAAATTTAATAAAAAGTATATTAAGCTTTTTAAAAACTAAAAAATACTTTCTTTAAAGTACTTATCTTTATATACTTTATATAAGAAAAGAAAACTAAAGTAAAAGTTAATACTTTAAGTAAAGAAATTATAAGTATATTAATTAAATTAGATTTAACTAAAAGTAACTTAACTTAAGAAAAGCTAGTTAACTTCTTTTTAAAAAAATTATTAAAGTAGAGTATAATTATAATATATATAACTAAAAGTTACTTATAATAACTAAAAACTTAAAATACTAGTACTATTACTCTAATAAAGTACTATTTAAAATATTTATAAACTACTATAACTTAAAATAGTTTATAGAAATAAAAGTATTAAATTTTATTATTTATTACTACTTAAATACTATAAACTTAGTAGATAAACTTCTTAAAAAACTAGATAATATAGCTAAAGTAATAATATTAAAAAAGAAATATAATAAAGCTTTTATATAGCTAATATAATAGATTTTTATAAAAGTTACATAAATTATACTTTTATAAGTAGCTATAGTAATATATAGTTAGAGTATAATAAAGTATAAAAAAAAAGATATAACTACTAGAAATAAAGAACTTAAAAGAATAAAATAATATAAACTAAAGTAAAAAAGCTATATTTAATAAATTAGAAAATAAATTAGTATAAAATAACTTAATTTAACTTAAAAAGTAGCTAAAAGAGTAAAAACTTTTTACAATACTTAAAAAAAAAAATATATACTTAGAAAGTATTATAATAATATTTTAGTAAGCTATTTTAGTATAAAAAAAACTTTAGAAAAGCTTTTAAAGCTATATACCTAATAAAAAGTAAAAAAAAAAGTAATAAAGTATTATAATATTTTCTTAAAGTGCTAATAGTTATATAAAAGAGTTACTTTTATATTTTTTAATTTATACTAATATTAGTAAGTTTATAACTTACTAATATTTAACTACTTTTTTACTTTTAGTTAGTACTTAGTAAGTTACTAGGTATATATACTTAGTACTTACTTAGATAGCTTTATTTACTATTTACTCTTTTTAGTTAATTATTAAAACTACTTTATATAATAGTAAATCTTTATAAATAATTTACTTTTATAAGCTTTTTTATAACCTAGAACTATACTAGTAACTTTTTTACTTATACTAAAGTTACTATAAAATAGCTAATTATAGCTAACTTTTAATTAAGCTTAGCTAATAAAAAAAAAACTATACTACTAGGAATTAGATTCTACTTTAGCTATAGTATACTAAGTAGATTTTTAAGTTTACTATATTATAGTTTTAGTTAAAGTTTCTAGTACTTTTTTTTACTAGTACTAGTACTAATATTCTAAAAAGAAATATATACTAAAAAAAAGTAGTTTAACTACTTTATAAGTTATAAAGCTTAAGCTTATATTAAGTATTAAACTTAAGTAGTAATACTAAAAATAAAAAAAACCTTTAAACTTATATAAATTACTAGTACTTAATTTATAAAAACTAAGTAATAAAGTACTTTAAACTTTACTAAAACTTTTATAAGCTAGTACTAAAAATCTAAATCTCTATAAACTAATAGATAAATATACTAATATAGTATATAATTACTATAACTTAGTTATATATAAAAAACTCTTATGTTTTTAATAACTAGCTTATTAAACTAAAATAATAATAGCTTATAAATTTTTTTTATACTAACTATTCCTATAAAATAAAAATATACTATAAATAGTAAACTATAAAACTAATAAAAAACTAAAAAAATACTTTAAAGCTATTATACTATAAAAAATCTATAAAATATATACTAACACTAAGTTTCTAGAAAAATAAACTTAGAAACTTATAGTATTAAGTAATTTCTAATAATATTTTAAAACTTCTTTATAAAAAAAAATAAAAAAATAATAGACTTTAAATTCTTTATTTAGCTAAAACTACTTAGTAAACTAAATTTTTAACTTAATATAATTTTCTAATAAGTACTAAGTACTTTCTTAGCTAATAGCTCTATAATAACCTTAGCTACTCTTAATTAACTTATTATAAAAGAATTTAACTTAGATATAAACTTTACTTCTTTTAACTAAAGTAGCTTTTTAAAGTATAAACTAGTTACTAAAGTTTTTTTTAATAACTAGACTATATTTAATAACTTAATTAATAATACTTAACTAAATATTAGTTAAGTAGTATTACTCTAGCTTATAACTAAGCTTAAGAACTTAGAAAAGCTAAAAGATAACTTACTATTAATTACTATAATTAATAAAGACTTACTACTAAGAATAGTTTTTATATCTAAAAATAAACTTAAGAAATTACTTACTAAGCTTACTAAGCTTTAACTTTTATTTTATACTTTATTACTAACTTTATACTAAAAAATTAAAGATAATAAACTTAGTAATTAATTATCTTTTAAAAAGTTTACTTTAGTTAAAATAGTATTATACTTAGTAGGTATAAATATATAGATATAAAATTTAATTAATATAGTAAATAAATAAAACTAAAAGCTTATAGCTAAAGTTAGTAAATTAAATAAATAACTCTTTTAATAAAATAACTAATTAGCTTAACTCTTAAAATACTTAGTATAATTACTACTAAACTATAACTATATTATAAAAGTAATATAATACTTTATAAAAAAAAGTTACTTAGTATAAAGCTTTATAAAAAAAAGTTATAGTAAAATATAACTACTTATATAAAGTAGTAATTTACTAAAAAAACTTAATAACTAAATAACCTAAGCTAAAATCTTTTAACTTTAATATATTAGTTTAAAAAGATATAAAACTACGTTATATAAAGATTTTACTATAAAACTAGTAATTTAGCTTCTTTAAAAGAAAGTTTAAACTCTAAGTACTAGTAGTAAGCTACTATATCTTTAATAGAAAAGAGTTTACTTTAACTTTTTTTTAACTAGTATCTAAGAGCTAACTTTTAATTTTTACTAGTATAAAGAATAAAAAAACTACTTTATAAAACTTTTATAATTTTTAAGTATAAGATATTATATAAATATTATATCTTTTATTTAGTTTATATATAATTACTTTATTACTAATAGAAAAAATATATTAGCTTATAAACTTAAGCTAATATTATTATATATTACTAGATAAAATTAGCTTACTTATACTTTACTATCTTTAATAGTATTACTTACTTATATTAAAAAGAATTTATATATTTCTTTATACTTTTCTACTAATTTAGTAATATAAATATAATAAAATTAAAAGAAGTATATTATAAAACTCTAGAAATAGCTAAATTTAAGCTAGATTAACTAATTTATAAAACTACTTAGTTAGTATAAGCTAAATTCTTTTCTAAATTTAATAATATTAGCTTTAAACTATAATAAAACTTATAGCTATATAATATTTACTTTTAAAAAAAGTTATTAGTAATACTCTTAGTATCTATAATAGCTTTACTAATTTTTAAAAGATATTCTTAATACTAAAAAATAAAGTAAATAATTATAACTAAAATATAAACTCTAAGTAAACTTAGCTTTATACTTTAGTACTTATAAAAGCTAAACTAAAAGTATAAATATAAAACTTTTAAAAAAAACTAGCTATAACTTTATAAAAATTAAAATACTATTATCTATAACTAGAAAGTATATTTAAAAGAATATACTTAACTAGTAAAAAATCTACTTTAATTTAAACTAAAACTTTAAAATAATTTTATACTAAAGCTATAAAAAGATAAGTATTAAAAAGATAGACTATACTACTTATAAATAAATAAAAGCTTTAAAATTTAAAGAATTTACTAATACTATAAACTACTATATAGCTACTTATATAGTAATAGACTCTAAAATAGATATAAAAATAAAAATAATAATTTTTAAATATAACTTTTAACTAGATATAAAGCTAGAACTAAAGCTTAACTTAAATTAAGATTTAGAAAATAATATTTTTTTAAGCTTAAAGCTTTAACTTAGAAATTATATAAACTTAAAGAGTATAATTTACTACTAAAGTATAACTTTAGTATAGCTATATCTTATATACTTACTTATAGAATATAAATAGTTTAGTATAAAAAACTACTAACTAATTTAATAAAAGCTAAGCTAAACTAATTTTTATTTACTAGCTTTTTAAGTAAAAACTTTATAGTACTCTATATAGCTAAAACTTTAGCTAATAATAAAGCTAATATAAACTTTATTTACTAAAAATTTACTTAGAAGACTATAAAGTTATAAACTATTTAACTACTTTAACTTATTATTTATAAAAAATATAATAGTTTTCTATTTAAGTTTATAATATATTAAGTTAAGTTTTACTTATAAGTAAGTTTAGAAATAAAATAAACTTTTACTTATTTTAATAAAAATATAAGCTAATTTAACTTTAATCTAAAAAATTTATAGTATAAAGCTTATACTATTAAACTTAACTACTATAATAAAATAATATTATTCTTTAATATTTACTACTAATAATACTACTTAATAACTAATAAAATGTCTTTAGTAGTATACTATAGTATACTTAGATATTACTTTACTATAGCTTTAAAAAAGCTAGTACTTAAACTATTATTTACTTTTATAAAGCTTTTAAGTAAGTACTTTAATAAGTATAAATAAAAATTATTAATAAATATTTAAACTATTAGTTATTATATAATTAAAGCTTTTACTAAAAAAAAGTAAATATATCTTTATAGTACTTACTTTAAATAAAATACTACTACTAGTATACTACTATAAAGTAGCTAAAATAGTAGATTATATATAATTTTATAAACTACTACTTATAGTAAATCTTAAAAATATTTTATCTATAGAATTACTTTAGCTATATTAAAACCTAATACTTTATTTTAATAAAAAAGCTACTAAAGAACTTTTTCTTTATAAGCTATATAACTTAGAAATTACTTTTAAGCTTAGTATAATAATTTTAGATACTAAACTTTATTTTATACTAAAAAATAAAGTAAAGTAATTTAGAAATATATTTAAGAAATAGAAAGTAAAGGCTTTATTAGTAAATATAGCTCTTTAGCTAGAAATAACTTACTAATTATAGCTAATCTAGATAGTAACTTATAAATTTATATTAACTACTATACGCTAAATAAATTTACTATTAAAGATTAGTACTTTATTTTATTCTTTAGAGATATAATAGGCCTCCTATTATCGACTATAGATAGCTTATCTTATAAGAGTTAGTAGATTAGAAGTTAATAGTAAAAGCTTATATAAGTAATCTATAATAACTAAGAATAATAGAAGATATTTTAAAACTATCTTGTATTAGCGTTCTATAGTTAAAGGATTAAATTACTAATATTATCCTAATAATATATATAGTTATAGCTATATACTTATACTAATCTATTTATATATAATTATAAATTACTTTAATCTATTATAAGTTATTATAGATTACCTTTAATCTATCTATACGTAATTATAGATTACTATTACGTATTCTAATTATAAGTAGCTTCCTAATTAAAGTTATTACCTTACTTATCTTATACTTTATTAGCTTCTAAGTTAAGATTAATTAGTTCTATCTTAATTTCTTTTATTATACCTATAATACTATTCTTTTCTTTAAGTAAGTTTTTATTATCTCTTACTAGAGCTAATATTATTAAGCTAGTTTTTTTATTAATATTAAGTTCCTTATTCTCTATCTCTATACTTACTAAATCTACCTTTTATAATCTTTAATTAGTAGACTACGTATTATATTATAGTATTAAAATATTTCTTTATTTTTATTATAAGTCTTCTAACTCTCTATTAGTCTATCTTTTTTTAAATTATAGTAAAGCTTATAAAGCTTATATTTAAGCTAATACGCGTTCTTTATATAATCTTTTTAGAGTATCTCTTATAGAGTATAAGTTTATTAAGCTTATTTTTATATCTATACTTAAATATAATAAAGAGAGCTATTAACTATACTTAAGATAAACTAGTATTATAGACTATATAGAGGCTAAAAAAAAATATAACTATATTCTAAGTATATAAGTAAAGAACTATACTTATTTAATTTATCTTTATAAGATAAAAGCTTTAAATAATAAGAAATTTATTATATAAGCTATTCTCTTAGAGTCTAAACTAGACTTTAAGTCTATAATATAGGCTACTTAGGTTCTTATTATATTAGGCGCGTCTAGTACCTCTTTACCTAGTATTAATAGTATAGGTCCTCCTTATTTACTACTAGGCGTTCTAGAAGGTTTAACTTTAGAACTCTTCTAGTTTCTTAGAGTAGTTAAGGTTATCTTCTAGTTCTTATATATCTTTTTATAGTTTTCCTTTCTTATCTATACTTATCTATTTTACTAGGTAGTAGTTCCTTCTATTTTAGAACTAGTACTTTAGAATTTCTTTAACTTTTTATTCCTCTTATTTTCTATATATATCTACTTAGTATACTAGTAGTTTTACTTCTTGTAGTACTTTTTCTAGTAGTACTATATAGAATATTAGGTATATCCTTATTTTATCTAGTAGTCTTAGTTTAAATATAACTAGTATAACTTTCCTCTTAATTTTATATAGTTTTATCTTAATATAATCTAATTTTAAGTTTATTCTTTTACTCTTAATATTTTTTTATACTAATTATACTTTTTCTCTCCCTCTAAATTAAAGTCTCTCTTAGTATTTTTTATTATAATACTTTACTATTTAATTTTATAGGAATTCTATATCCTATTATAGTTAATTATATATCTCTTTAAGTTTATTTATAAAGATTTCTCTTCTTAGAGACTAAAATACTTAGAATCTTAGTATCTAGTATATATTAGGGTTAAATCTATAATTTATAAAAAAAAGTAATACTCTTATTACTATATTCTTTACACTATTATATACTAACTATACTATAAGTAGTAGTTATACCTAATTATTCTAGTTATAGTTAAGATAGTATTTTAGGTATTATTCTACTATCTAGTTTATACGTTCTAATTATCTATCTATCTATAGGTAGTATACTATTAATATTATATATTAGACTTCTAATAATACTACTATTATTCTCTATAGTTTTAATATAAATCTTATATCTCTATTTATAATAATCTTATCTAGAATACTATACTAGCTAATTATAGTTTCTAGAACCTAGTATATAGTAACTTCTATTTTACTTTTCTTTTTATATAGTCTAAAGTATAAGTACTTTATAAGCTTATCTACTATTATTAAGATTCTATTATACTTAACTCCTAATATTAAGTTTTTAGACTTTAGTAGCTTTATAATAAAGTCTATTATAATAACTTCTTATAGTTATTCTAGTATTTTAACTAGTTATAGTATTTTATATAGTATATATCTACTATACTTATTTCTATAATATTCTATATAGTCTTATAGTACTTTTATTACTAATTATCTTACTTATAGAATATAGTAGTCTTTTAGTAACCTATCTAGTATTTTATTAATACCTTAATATCTATAGACTAGTAGTTTATAGAATTATTATATAAACTCTTTCTATATCCTATTTAGAATATATATTCTTCTATAGGCTTTTATAATTTCTTTTTAAATCTTAAGTTTTTATATTTCTTTAGAAGCTTTTTCTATTTCTTTCTAAATCTATTTATCTAGCTTACTACTTTTCCTTTTAAGTATTATAGCTATCTTAGGTATATTTAGAACTAAATATCCTTTTTTATTCTTAACTAAAACTATACTAGTAGTATTTACTTCTTCTTATAAATCTAGTCTTTTACTTAAGGTATCTATAAATTAATTATCTTTACCCTTAGTATATATAATTTCTATATTAAATATTAATAAGAACTCCTACTATCTTATATAGTATTATAATAAGTTTTTATTTATTATAAATTTTATAAGATTCTTATAGTCTATATAGACCTTTATTTAATATTTTACTCTTTATAAGTATACTTTTTATTACTTAAATACTTTATAGATTACTAGTATCTCTTTATTATAGATTAGATAGTTAAGCTCTACTAGCTTTATTTTCTTAGAAAAGTATTTAACTAGGTATTCTTACTTTGTATCTAGGTCTTCCTATATTAGTACTATTCTATAGACTAAGTTAGATACGTCTATCTTTATTATTACTTGTAGGTCTAGGTTATATATTCTAATAACTAGGTTTTCTATAAACTTTTCCTTAATTTATTTAAATACTTTATTATATTCTTATATCTATTTAAATAGTATATATTTTTTTATAGGGTTTATTAATAGTTCTATTAGCTTAGACTAGTTTACTATTAACTTTCTATAGAAGTTTACTAGTCTATAGAATTATTATACTTCTTGTAAGTTCTTAGGTATTAGCTATTCTTAGATTGTTTTAATCTTGTTTAGATTAATTTTAATCTTTTCTAGTTTTATAATAAATCTTAGGAAATCTATTTCTTTTATATAAAATTTATATTTCCTTATTTTAAGAAATAGTTTATCTTTTACTAGTTTCTCTAGTACTTTATATACGTGTTATACGTATTCTTCCTCTATTTCTAAGAATATAAAGATATTATCTAAGTATATAAATATAAATATATCTAAGTACTCTTTTAGTACTATATTAATTCTTTCTTAAAATACTACTAGTGCGTTTATTAGTCTAAATAGTATAACTAAGTATTTAAATAGTTTATATTACGTTCTAAATATAGTTTTCTATTTATCTCCCTTCTTAATTCTAATCTAGTAATATATATTTTAGATATCTAGTTTTATAAAGATTTATACTTTTTATAGTCTAACTTGTATTTTATCTATATATAGTAAAGGATATTAGTTTTTATTTATAATTACTTTTATTTTTCTAAAGTCTACGTAAAGTTATTTATTATTTATCTTTTTTTTATCTATAAATATAAGTTAATATACTATTAAGGATTTAGACTTTTATATCTATTTCTTTTTAAGTATATTTTAGATAAATATTTATTTAATCTTAGACTTCTCTTCTATTTTCTTACATACTAAGCTCTATCTTACGTTTTTCTTTTCTTCTAGTTCTATTACTAAGTCCTATAGCTAATATTCTAGAAAGTAGTTATTAGGTTTAATAAGTTATTTTTCTTATTTCTTATATTCTTCTAGGAATTCTCCTTTATATATACTTATATTAGCTTTTAGTATATCTTTTTTAGAGTAACTAATTTTCTCTATTCTTTAATTAATTCTTAAGTTAGTTATCTATAACTATAGTATATCTAATATTATATCTTATTTATTATTGTTATATCTATAACTTTATTCTTAATTTCTAGTCCTTCTAGTTTTAATATAGAAGGTACTATTTTAAACTTAATAAGTTCTTAGAATAGTTTTCTTTTAATTATACTTAATTATTAAGAGTATCTTTTTATTATATAGTATATTTGTTAATAGGGCTTCGTCTGCTGTAGAGGCTTGTAGAGAAACTAGGATATACTAGCGTACAGGGTAAAGTAAGGAAAAGTAAAGGGTATTTATTTATATCTTACTCTATACGTAGTAGGAGTGTGTATTATATATACTTGATTCTGTGCATAGGCTAAAAGGCTTATACGTCTTGTTGCCCCTAACGTCGTGCGTAATAGCTTAGCTATTAGCCTAAGTTATTACGTATAGATAATATTCTTTATTTTTCTATAAACTTCTTAGATATATAGTTCTTTATAGCTCTACTATTAATTATAATTTATACTTTCTTTCCTTAGTATATACTTTCTTTTATAACGTGTAGGCTTATTATACTTTCTAGCTTTTCTTACTTAGGTCTTTCTTTAAATTATCTATCTTTTTAGAGCTATTATCTTATTTTATACTTATAGTTCTTGTATTTTAGATATTTATTATATATATACTAGTACTATAGCCTTCTTTTAATATATTCTTTAGATAATTTAAGTCCTAGCCTAATTAATATATATTTATTATTAAGTATCTTGTTTATTTCTTAACCCTTAATTTCTTTCTTTAGGATTACTCTTATATAGTTATATCTTTTTTCTTGTTTTAGCTATATATAATTTTATACTTTTACTTCTCTATATAGGTAGTAGTATATATTTAAATATAATACCTATAATATTTCTAGATATACTAAATATTCTAGATCTATTCTCTTATCGTCTCCTACCTAGTACCTATCTATACTAGGTTTTTCTATTATTAGGATATAGTATACTATTAGTATACGTAGTATATAAGCTTTATTAATCTATTATATCTTTTTTATAAAGTATTACTACTCTTTCTATATAAGTATTCTTCTTACTATAACTATATATTACTTTATCTATTCTTAGAATAATATAAACTTTATTACTTTAAAATTATATTCTTTTTAGTCTTTATACGCTTTCTCTATACTTATAACTAGTAAGTATTTCTAAATAAATTTCTAATCTTTATTTTATTCTACTATATCTAATATTATATAGCTACTATAGCTATATATATTTAACTAGGTATACTCTATATCTTTTATATTAACTTATCTTTTATCTCTTTATAGTTTTTTAGAAGAGACTATAGTAGTCTCTTTATCTAGTACTAGTTCTTTAGCCTAGATTAATAGGGTCTAAGGCTCTTCCCTTTCTAAGTCTTCTATTAGTAAGTCTATTACGTAGGCTATCTCTTCTAGCTATACTTTTATTCTACTTTCTTTTATTACTACTACTTTATACTTTTATAAAAACTATCTTACTCTTTATTTACTAGAAAGATATATATAGTAGTTATCTTTATAATAAAAAGACTAATAGAGTATTATATATTATACTTCTTTACTCCTAGCTACTTTCTCTTAAGCTTTAGCCTATACTTTTAGTGCTTCTTTCTTACCCTTAGTTATCTTTAATTAAGTTTCTTTATCTTTCTTAAGATTTTTACTTCTATAATCTTTTATAAAGTATCCTAGTTTCCTATATCTATAATAAACTATATCTTTCTTCTATTTTAACTAGTAGTTCTTTATATAGTAGCCTAGCTTACTATAGTTAAAGTTTATAAAGTCTTTATTCTTCTTTTTCTTTCTATCTTTATTAGCGTTAAAGATTATAGGATTTCTCCTATTATATATTATTATAGATTACTTTTAATCTATCTACACGTAATTATAGATTACTATTACGTGTCCTAATTATAAGTAGCTTCCTAATTTAGGTTATTACTCCGCTTATCTTATACTTCGTTAGCTTCTAAGTTAGGATTAATTAGTTCTATCTCGATTTCTCTTGTTACGCCTATAACAAAAGAAATACTAGCTTACTTAAATAAAGTAAAGATTTTCTTTAAATTTAATATAATATATACTTTTTACTACTTATATATTACTTTAAATATAGAATAGCTACTTACTTTTATTACTTACTTTAGTATATATACTTATAAAGTAGTACCTTTTAGCTTTACTAATATACTAGCTACTTTTTAGTATACTATTAACTTAGCCTTACTAGAATATTTAGATAACTTCTATACTATATATATAGATAACGTTTTAGTATACTTTAATAATAAACTAAGCTATATCTAGTATATTTATAAAGTACTTATATAATTAAAAAAGTAAAAGTTTTATATAAATTTTAAAAAATCTAGCTTTTATACTACTTTAGTTAAGTTTTTAAGTATAATTATTTTTAATTAAAGAATTATAATAAATTTCTTTAAATTTAAAGTTATTTAAAAGTAAAAAATATTAATAACTACTAAAGAAGTTTTAGCTTTTTTAAGCTATACTAGATTCTTTTAGTACTTTATTAAAAATTACTTAAGCTTTACTTTAATACTTTCTAAGTTAATTTAGTTTAAAGTTATTACTAAAATTACTAAATAAATAAGCTACCTTTTTAAAAAAACTTAGTATAAGCTCTTTATAATTACTTAAGAATATATAAATACTTTTAATAAACTAAAAGCTACTTTTTAGCTAAAAGTAGTTTTACTTTACTTTAACTCTTTAAAACTAATTTATATCTAAACTAATACTTTAAAGTAAGCTTTAAGTAAAGTAATAAGCTAACTAAACTAAAATAGAATCTAATAGCTAGTTAGCTTCTTTTTAAAAAAAAATATTCTAGTAAAATATAATTATAATATTTATAACTTAGAACTTATAGCTATAATCTAAGTATTTAAAAAATAGAAACTAGAGCTTATAAGTAGTTTATATATAATCTATATTATAATAAACTACTATAATTTAAAAACTTTTATAATATCTAAGAAGCTTATTTACTACTAAGCTTACTAGTTATTATTTCTATTTTAATTTAACTTCTATATTAAATATATATATAGTAATATAAATAAAGTTATAAATAGCTTAAGTTACTAACTATAAAATTACTCTATAGATAATTCTAATCTCTAAGTATTAAGAGCTAACTAAATTATCTTAAGCTTTTAAGTTTTAGCTCTAAGTATAAAACTTATACTAAATATAGTAATTTATACTCTAAGCTTTATAGACCTATAAAAGCTAAATAGATTTATACTAGAATAAGCTACTATAGTATATACTTACTTTTACTATATTATAAAAATAAACTCTAAATTAGTAAACTTACTAGAAAATTTTCTACTACTTTATAATAAAAAACTAGACCTAGAACTTTTACTATATATTATTAACTTATACTTAATAAAAGAATTACTAGATATAGTATACTTAGAAGACTATATAGCTTAAGTTATATTTACTACTATAGATAGTAGATAATAAAAACTATTAAAAGCTTTTTATAAAGTAAGATACTACTTCTTATATACTAATATTAGCTTTACGAGATTAGAGAAAAAAAAGCGCTTCTAATTATTAGTAGTATATATACTTTTATATATATAAGAAATTATTAAATTTTAAGTAATTTAAATCTTTATATCTATTTTATTTTACAATTATTTTCTTTTAAATTTTAAATATAAACTTTTACTATACTCTAAAAATATATTTAAAAAGATTATATAATATTATAGCTCTAATATCTAATAATAGATTAAGTAAGTAAAACTATAAGATTTATTATTTAAAGCTTAATATCTTTCTTAATACTTATTTAAATTAAGTAATAATTCAAATAATATAAAGCTATATATATAGCCTTTAGTTATATTAAAAAAGTATTTAATTTACTCTATTATTAATAGAGTTATTAAGAAATTTCTATATTTATACTTTTAAAAAAATACCTCTATTATTTAAAGTTCTATAATTAGTCTAGATAATCTTAAATAAAAAAACTTTATATTATAAAGTTTTTTATTTTTATCTAGTATATAATTTATATATAGAAAGTTTTTTACTATCTCTAAGTAATTAAAAAGTTATACTACTTTTAATTATTTTATAAGTATTTTATAGTATATTTTTATATATAAAATATATAGTATAAGATCTTTTAAATCTATATTATTTTAAAGTTTTTAAGTAAGAGCTATATTAGTAGAGTTATGCTAAGTTAAAGATAAGTAAGATTTAGTATTTAGCGTATATTATATAAATATATATATACTACGTATAGATATACTAATAGAATAAGTAAGTTATAGCTTTTTCTTAAAGCTATATATAGATTAAAGTAGAATATTAAAATCTATTTAGTTTTTTAAATTAATATAAGTAATAAAGATAGCTTTTATTAGTTATATACTAATATTATATAAAAGCTCTTTATTTATTTAGAAGTAGCTAGAAGATAATAGTACTTACTATTAGCTATAAAAAATAGTAAAAAGCTAATAAATAGTATTTTAATTTACGTTCTAATAATAAAAATAATATTTACTTTCTTTTATTTATAAGTATAAAGCCTTTTATATACTAAAGTAGTATATTAGCTTTACTTTAGACTAATACTATAGTAATATTAGGATTACTAATATATTAGCTTTACTCTAAACTAGTACTAGAGTTCTTAAAGATTTAAAAGATTCTAGAAACTTTTATTATAATATCTCTAGGTAGAAAAATAACTAAGTAGATATAAAGTAAGTTATATAATACTATATAGAAGAGATAAGTATATAATAGTATTTACTAATCTATAATAATACTAAAAATACTCTTCTATAATCTAGTAGCTTATTTATAAAAGAACTTATAAACTTAGCTAAGTATTTACTAAAGTTTATACTATATTCTACTATTGTTATAATAATAAATAGTAATATATATTATAAGTTAGTAAGTATAGTTAGAAAGTAATTAATAGATCTATTATTAATAGAAAGCTCTACTTAAACTAGCTAATATACTTATATAGAGCTAAAGTAGTAGTATATATTTATACTATAGAGAGCTCTAATAGGCTTACTTATACTAAGCTAAGTACTAAGCTACACTTATACGTATATACTTATAATAATATAGCTTAAGTACTTACTCTATAAAATATTATAGCGCTATAAAAGCTAATAAAAGATATAGTACTAAGGATACTATAAAGCTACTATTAGAAAGTAGCTAAAAAATAATAGTACTTACTATATACTATAAGAGATAGTAAAGGGATAATAAATAGTATTTAAGAGTACTACTAATATTTTAAAGAATAATACTTACTTTATTCTATTTATAAGTATAGAGCCTTTTATATACTAATATAGTATATTAACTCTACTTTAGACTACTATTATATAATACTATAATTTCTAGTGTATTAGTTTTACTCCTAACTAGTACTAGAGTCTTTAAAGATCTTAAAGATTCTAAGAACCTTTATTATAGCTACTTAGTAACGCTACTCTTAAATACTAACTAGTAGAAAGCTAAGTACTTACTAAGATAGCTATTATATCTACTTCTAGCAATCGCGTAAGTAGTAGTATATAGAAATACTAATTATAACAAGATAAATATAAAGAACTAGCTCTTAAGTATAGTAGTAATACGTCTACAAGTAAGCTACTAGGCTCTAGTATAAGGGATTCTATAGCTACTATTTATTTCTCTTTATAGGTTAAATTAGTTATAATAATATATTTACTATTAATTACCTATTTCTTACTATATATATAGACTAAAAGTGTTAGTTAGCTTAATACTCTTCTAGATAGCTACGTATCTAGTAGTAGATAGGTAGCTATACATTACGTATAGCTAAGGGGGTAAAGCAATGATAGTATCTATTCTATTAACTTACTTCTCTCTTATAACAAGAGAGAGGCGTTATATACCCCTAAAGTATCGAGCCGAATAGTTACGTAAGATAAGCAACTTATACGTATAGATAAAAAGGATATTTTACTTAAACTTCTAGAGATAGCCTTGCTACAAACAAGATAAGATACTATTAAATTACTTAACAAGTATATACTTACTACTAGGCGACCTACTAAATCTACACTTAACATTTATTAGCTAGTCTATTAAGCTCTACGCAAGCAGCTACAAGTGCAGGAAGGGCTCTAATAGTAGACATAACGCACTATTATATAACTCCTTTACGTATTCCTAGACAACGAATATAGTAATAGAAGCAAGCAGAGACGGTTCCTTCTATATATCTAGTACACTCTATTATAAAGTCTAGTAGATTATAGCAACAAAAGTAGGTTAGAACTTACGTAGAAGTATACTATAACTCTATATAGTAATAGACAATATAACGAAGCTAAAGAGCTGTTTGTACAAGTAATAGAGACAAGAAAGAAAGTACTTAGAGATAAGTATCCTTCTACGCTAACTAGCGTAGCTAACCTAGCGTCGATGTACTAGAATCAAGGGCAGTAGAAAGAAGCTAAAGAGCTAGAAGTGCAAGTAGTAGAGACGAGCTCGAGGGTGCTTAGAGACGAGCATCCTAACACGCTAACTAGTATGCACAACCTTGCTTATACATTGTAGTCACAAGCTTACTACGATAAGGCTCTTATCCTTATAGAAAGATACTTCTAATTACGCCGGCAGGTCCTTAGCGAGCAACATCCTAATACACAGTCATCACTTAACGCGCTAAATAGCTGGCGAGTAGAGTAAACTACTACCTGTACGGCTAGGAATAAGAGCTGCCTGAAGGTAGTTGAAGCCGCAGCTCTTAGCTACAGGGCGCAGTACAACTAATAGATATCTCAGCACGCTACTACATAATAAGATTTGGCTGAGATGTATAGCTAGTAAGAGGAGTTTTAATATCTTGACTTTTGCACGGAAAAACTGCCGGAATGCACACTCCTTACTATAACTCGACCCTTTAAGGTTGTAATCTTGACCTTTGCTATCTAGGCTTGCTTTCTAGCCCATCGAACTCTTCGTAGATATACATCACTGCACACGAGCAGGGAGTATTAGAGGAGAGTTAATTGACAAGACTGGTAGGGTGTCCCGCTACGCAAGGATTAACGTTAGAAAGCGTTTACATATAATAATTATGCTCTCTATAGTTATACGTATCAAGGGTTTAATACCAATGAGCTGTAGCCACCCTAAAGTTATGTTGCGCAAGGGTTTATAAATTAATAACTGCAATTTAAAATAACTTCGATATTTAAAAAGTTATTAGCATATACTAAAAATGCACTTTAAAAAGTCCTAGATGTTGCAAGCTAAGTGTGTGGGCTACCACTCACTACAAAGGGCTTACTTTGTCATGTTCTAGCAAGACGCTGCCCAACCAGCCTTTCTGCCCAACTTCCATCCAAGCTTAAATGCGTTTAATTGATCTTGTGCCTTAAACCTTTCAGTAGAATTGATCCGTCCTACCTGCGCCAACATCTCAAGGATTAGGAAACCAGCAAAGAGACAGAGACATTGAAACATTAGAGTTGGAATATACTGTGCTGACGCGTTAAGTTTACGGTATATAGGATTATGCCGAAATGCCTCATTAGCGCTCGGGAGGAGCCTGTCTGGGAACATGAAGAAGAGTGCTCCAGCGGCAACGAGGAGGGCAGTTATAAAGGGTGATCGGGCGTGAGTAATGAGGTACAATAGCATCCAGGATGCGATAATCATTTTCTGTATAACGTTAGCACTCAGATTATCAAGTCTTACATCCAGTACTTACTGTTATCTTTCTTCCTTTGCATACAAGATCGTTCCATTCCTCATCTTCATAGGCTCTCTTTTTATACGAATCTTCCTTGTCACTCTCTGGCTCTCGAGTACGTTTTTGTGACCGAAAACCCCTCGAGCGATAGCGACCAACGTCTTCTAGGTCGTTGGAGTCATTCACCTTTATGAATAGTCTCGCTCTCTGACCCGGGCGGGTTTGCGCGCAGTTTGGTCCTGGTTCCATGCTATCTACGATGCAAAGTGAAAATGGAGTGATGGTAGAGAATTTGAATATTTCAAATAGAAATATCGTTTAAGGAATTGATATTAGATTTGCTCGATGATGGTATTAAATAATAATAGATAAATACTGTAATACACATAGTTTTGTAGAGCTACTAGATCTATGTATTTATTGTTAGAACAAATAGTTCTGCAATGAAAGAGAACAAAGCCTCCAATGTTCGAATCGAACTATTGCTCGCTCTTTTTGCTATAACTTCCCGTATACAGGTATTCAGTTTGTAACCTTGAAAACAACATTTTCCTTGAGATATCTGGGAATCGAGAAAGCATAACTGCCTCAAGGGCCTAAACTTTGTTTTTATGGCGTCTCCTGTAACACAGGCGACTCACTCCTTACACTGATACTATAAGCCTAGATATAGCCCCTCAACATCACTTAAGTTTCGCGTTGGCCCCAAGCTTTAGCACGCATAGTACTACCTTAAAACCTATATATCATATTGTTTGCTGGCTGGATTATGTGGAAAGATGTGATCTATTTATGTTATAGCACGAAGATAAAGACTGTCATATGTGACATCTGAGCAACGGTATCATGGAAAATTGATTAGAGCAACCTCATGTGATAATCTTGGACCTGGAATACATGTAAATAAACCTTTCTTTTATAGCATCAAATTATTTGGGCAGATAACTTGGGAAATATGAAAAATGACTCGTGGCATAGCGAAACAACCGAACCCAGATGGTTGCATTCGGTATCCGCCTTCAGTGTCGCTAGCTTGAACAATCAGCCTTAGCATATCAGTCTCCGAAAATGAATAGAAGCCATTACGTCACTGTTATAACAGTTTGTGAATGCAAGCAGTGGCCTCAAGGAAGTTCTGGTCCAAGCGAAGGATCGATGAAATGGCCAGCTTGAATCTGATTCTCGGAGTGAACAATAGAGACTATTCTCATCGCTCTCATTTGTATGTGATCAATTTGGTTACCTCAAGGTCATCACTCACTTTACCCAACATACTTTGACCACGATGCAGGCTTTTGAAGTATGCTGACACATTGTATAGTGAATGATGAGAGCAACATAGCTCGTGTCCCGCTTATCGATAGTAGCCCTAGACGTCATTATGCACGAGACACGCGCGTCCATCAAGCTCTGGGGGCTGCAATTTAAGGAAAAAGAGTTCCACGGCTTGATAGCAAGTTTATGGCAGTTCCTTGAATGTTTAAAGCTTCCTATGCTAGTATAATCGAGTACTTTTAGCATTGCGTTGCACTACCAACCGCACCATGGCTTCACTTACGGCCGAGCAGACAAAATCAAAGTTTGCGCATCTGCCACTATCGACCTCCGGGACACAAAAAACAAGTTTGACTGTAAGTATTTTGCAAAAGCCGGCGAAAATGGTAAACTGAACGTTATTGGGGTAATGCGCTTCTAGCCACCCCATACTTCAACAAAGGCTCGGCCTTCACAAAGGAGGAGCGCGATGTGTTCAAGCTACATGGTCTCCTTCCATCGAATATCCAGACTCTCGATCAGCAAGTCAGGCGTGCATATGCTCAATATAGCTCCCGGTCATCGGATTTGGCCAAGAACACCTTTATGACAAGTTTAAAAGAGCAGAATGAAGTTCTTTACTACAGGGTATGATCAAAGGTATAAGTGAATGCTCAAATTATGGCTGACCTACTTAACAGCTCATACTTAATCATCTAAAAGAGATATTCTCTGTTATCTACACTCCAGTCGAAAGTGAGGCCATAGCTCAGTACTCTAGTCTCTTTCGCAGGCCGGAAGGATGCTTTCTAAATATCTGTGACGCGGGTCGTGTCGAAGACGATATCAGACAATGGGGAGATCCCGAGGATATCGACATAATAGTCGTAAGCGATGGCGAACAGATACTGGGTATTGGCGACCAAGGAGTAGGCGCAATTCTTATTTGTGTCGCAAAACTCGTGATATACACATTATGCGCTGGTATCCACCCTTCACGAACGCTCCCAGTGGTACTAGACTGTGGGACAAACGTAAGTTTATGTCAACCGCAAAAGCAGACACCACTAAAAAGTTTCCAGAATATAGAACTACTTGACGACGAACTATACCTTGGGCAAAGAAAGCAACGTGTGAGTGGCGAGGAATATGAGGAGTTTGTCGAGAAGTTTATCACCGCATGCAGAAAGTGTTACCCCAAAGCCTACATCCATTTCGAGGATTTTGGCGTTAACAATGCACGTCGGATTCTTGATAAATACACCCCTCAAATTGCATGCTTCAATGATGATATTCAGGGGACTGGCTGTGTTACACTCGCTGCCATCATTGCAGCATTTAAGGTGAGCGAAACGAAATGGGACGAAGCGCGCTTCATAATGTTCGGCGCGGGCTCAGCTGGCACCGGTATCGCAGATCAGATCAAAGACGCTATCGTTCAATATACTGGCTGTTCGTCTGAAGATGCCGGAGAACGAATATGGTAACTGGGAGATACAGTCGTTTCACAAGATTGATAACTAACCGTTGTTAGGTGTGTCGACAAACCTGGCCTATTGTTAAAAGGAAAAAAGGACCAACTCACCCCTGCACAAATACCATATGCTCGGAATGGTAATGAGTGGGAAGATAAAGAGCATGGTAATTTGTTATCTGTCGTGAAGAAAGTAAAGCCACACGTCCTGATTGGTACATCAACCAAACCTGGAGCGTTTTCTGAGGATATTGTTCGAGAGATGGCGAAACATGTCCATCGCCCGATCATTTTCCCACTCTCTAATCCTACTCGACTTCATGAAGCCAAACCCCAAGACTTGTATGACTGGACTGATGGTAGGGCGCTTGTCGCTACCGGGTCACCGTTTCCGCCCGTCGAATACAACGGACAGGAATACGATATTTGTAAGTTTATTGTCTTTTGGGCGTATAAATCTTACTAATTATCCATAGCCGAATGTAATAACTCCGTTACCTTTCCTGGAATTGGCCTCGGGGCTGTTCTTAGTCGTACACGGTTGATGACACCAGCCATGCTAGTAGCTGCGGTCCAAGCGCTCGCTTCTGCAGCACCGGTGCTAAATGGTCGCGGTGCTGGTCTACTGCCTGATGTTGAGGACGTGCGCGAAATTAGTGTGCAGATTGCGAAAAGCGTCATCAAGAAGGCCGCCGAAGGTGGCCTTGCACAAGAAACAGGTATTCCAGAAGACGACCCAAGTTTGGAAGAGTGGATAAGAGAGCAAATGTGGAACGCTGAATACAGACCCTTGAGCCTGGTTGAGAGCCTTCGGGCAGATGCATATGCAAAGGGTGAAGTGGGTGTTGCTTCTAGTCAGCGAGCTGCAAAATTTGGGCAATAAAGCATGGACAGGAGGATATTCTTAAAGATTCCTAGGATAATCCCTAAGATACCCGACCTGTTTGAAACATTATCATGACTTGATGCCTACTTGCTATCAACGGAATTACTTTCAATTTGATTCAGCCTAATGAAGAAAAAATCACTGGGTGCAACTTTTCAGACACTATACTGCGACTTGCTAGATGAGATATATGTGTATTACTTGTCCTTATTTTCATTCGACTCTCCGCACAATCACGAATTTTGGCTGCAAATGTCTTATGCGCAGACTAAATGTATGGCCAATGGAGAAAACATCGAGGAGAAAGGGTCTTTCCATTCAATATAACTTACGAGTGCTACATGATGACTTTTACGTTCACTGTACAGGGCAGGGTCGAGAGCCATGTCTTGGGGTTTAGGGTGCGCGACGAACTTTCACTTCGTCTCCGAGAAAAGCTTCTCCAACATTCACTGACGAGATGTACCGTACCGCAGTTGACGCGAAATTTTCAATTCCTGCTTGTGATCTCGAACCCTCGGGGGACAAACACTTGAACATTAACCGCCATGGCCAAACCACTTGATATGGATTGGGCGCGCCGGGAGCTCATCCCTCTGCTCCAAACCACCTTCTGCGATCACGAAGATTTTAGTGCCTTCTCGCCCGAGGCCTGGGAGGACGAGATCAGACATCAGGAGACTCAAATTGCGGTTATTGTAAGTGTTCCACTTCTGAGCTTTGTGGCAACCCTCTGCCTTTGGGCTGATCGGTTTTGCACGCATAGCCTGTATATGAGGATTTCGACTCAACGATTGAGCGGGTTCGGTTGTTGTTGGTCAATCCAGAAGTGTTCACAAAAGCGGAACTTGAAGACATTGGGTGGCTGCGCTCTGAAGTGCGTCTCTGCATCGCAATTTTTGTTCGACATGCCATCCGTCATGGCACATACAAGCTCTTTACGCTCGGCAAAGCATCGAATCCCGATCACCCTCGCCGCAAGCTCAACGAGGACGAAAAGGATACTTACATTTACGGCGGGAAGTTTGCTGCAAAGTAGGTGGGCTATTATGGAAGACGCTAGAAGATATGCTAATAACAGCCACAGGCGTCCACCTAAGCACCGAAAGCAGCCAGAGAAGCAGAAGCCGCACAGGCCCCGATGGTCTCAAAAAGGCAAGCCGAAAGCGAGTATGTCCAGTCGCCAAACCGAATCATCTGGGGGTTTCACGAACTCGAAGCCAGCACCCATGCCAAGCTATGCAAGTTACCGTGGCAGAAGCTACGGGCTGCCCAGAGGTGGACCCAATCATCAAGGTCCTCTGCAGGCAGGCGGCTTCCAGAACCAGGCCCCAGGTATGGTGTTGAGTTCTAGTCATGCGCCTTACAACAGAAACGACGTCAAGTCTGGTAACTACCGCCCCAAAATTCCCACGTCCATGTACAGGGAGGCTCGTCCGCTTCCCATCCGTACTAGCTCACGCTTAGGAGTTGCTGCATCCATTTTTCAGCCTGGTGCGCAGGCTCACAGTCTTCGAGTTGGCGCAAACGAGTTCTGTCCAGGTGCTGACGGCCACACAACAGATGGGCCCTCTGAGACCGAGGGGCATTGAGATTATGGGCGCAGGCGTCACAAAAGATGGAAACATGGTAGTTCAGTGAGGCAGACACGTAGATGATAGCGCACAGCAAATGCAGCACGTGCTAAGCATGGGTGGATATGTTGTGCATCAGCCCCTGTGCCTCTTTCCCACACCACGGCGCCGTCTGTGCTCAATCTTTGGAAAACTGCATCGCTGCTCGCGCGAAGAGGACACAAAATCGCAGGTAGGACATGGTAAAAATGAATAATTAGAGGCGCGCCGCCACACCAAAGTAGCACCCGGGTCTGCAATAGAACGCTGTTATCCTGCGCACTGGCTCGGCTACCAAAACCAACGCCTCGTCGGAACCCAAAAAGGCAGGCACAATGAACAGAGGCTTGGAAGGACTTGGCAGCATTTTCGCGCCGCCGTGCCTCCCTCGGCTACCTGGAAGCTTTGCAAGCCCTCCTCTTTTCCGACATTAGCTATCGCTTGGCAATTCTTTTTTGTGCTCTGGCCCGGCTTCAACTGGCGGCAGCCCGTTGATCGCGGCATGGGTTTGCCATTGCGCTGGCTATCTCCTCCCTATCTCAACCTAACCTGGGCGTCTGGCCTCGTAACCATGGTCTTGGAATGCCCCAAAGCGCGCTTATCTGCGGTCACTGCGCTGAAGCATCGCAAAGCAACCCTGCCACCAAGCCAGCCGTTGGGAGTCCTGGCCCCGCCACTACCCTGCGCTACTCGGGATCCAAACACTGATAGTAGTTGTTGGCATCCCTGCGAAACTCTTGCCTACCCTGTGGTCAATGTATATGAAGAGGGGCACCCTCACCTCGAGCACCTCAGGCTTTCATCGTATTCGTACTTCGACGTTTGATACCGCTTCGCGAACCCCTTCACCGGGCACCCATCGCAATGGCCACCGCTACCAATGTCAAGACTAGTCTTGAGATCACTAAAGGTGCATCGGTCTTCGATCCTGTGCCCCTAGATGCCAGCTCCATCGACTCAATCCAGGATGAGAATAGCCACTTGTTGGGGCCCTTTCCTACCGAGGAAGAATGGGCAACTTTGCCCAGAGTTCCTGGGAGCATTCGTATGATATATGCACCCCGTCTTCTCGCTTGATATTGACAAATCACAGCTTGGCAGGCCTGGACTGTAGCCGCTGTTGAATTCGTTGAGCGCTTCAGCTACTACGGAACCAGCGCTGTCTGTACGTTTGAACTTCACTAGCACAAACACGTCTTTACTGACAGCCCTCTAGTCGTAAACTTCATCCAAAAAGACCTCCCTCCGGGCTCTAAGACTGGTGCTGGGTTTCTCAAGAAGCCCGGATCTGGCGCGCTTGGAATGGGCCAAAGGGCTAGTACTGGTCTGACCATGTGTATGTTGTTCCTGTGACATACTTGATGTATCTCTAACGAACTGCTCAGTCAACCAATTTTGGTCTTACGTTACTCCTCTTGGTAAGCCTAGAACATGCCCTTTCTTCCGGAAAAAAAAAGACTAACGCGATTGTAGGTGGTGCTTGGTTAGCCGACGAATACTTCGGTCGTTACCTGACTATCCAGTACTCCAATATCGTGGCTATTATTGGTCACATTCTCCTTATCTTCTCTGCCATCCCCCAAGTTATCACCAGGCCTGACGTTTCCATCGCCATCTTCTCTATTGGTCTTGTTATCATGGGCATCGGCACGGGCGGCTTCAAATCCAACATCTCACCTCTCATCGCCGAACAGTACAAAGGCCAAAAAGCTTATGTTCGCGTCAAGAAGAACGGTAGCAAGGAAATTGTTGACCCTGCGACTACCACCGCACGCATCTACCTCTACTTCTACCTGCTCATCAACATGGGATCACTTACCGGTTCTATTGCCATGGTCTATTCCGAGCACTTCGTTGGCTTTTGGTTATCATACACACTGTAAGCGGGCTATGCATAATCATCATTTGAGCATGGAATTAATTCGGGTATAGTCCTACCATCTGCTACTTGCTTTGCCCTATCCTCCTTATCGGCTTCAAGAAGCACTACAAGCTAGCACCCCCTACTGGCTCTGTAATGGGGCGTGCGTACAAACTTATTCGCTTGGCATGCAAGAAGAGTACTAGAAAGAATGCATTTAAGGATGAGGGTTTCTGGGAAAGGGTCAAGCCAAGCGCACTTCATGCTAGCGGTGAAACCCTCCCAGCCTGGATGACGTTTGATGATGCTTGGGTTGATGAGGTACGCCGTGGAATAGTCGCCTGCAAGGTTTTCGTGTGGTTTCCGTTGTATTGGTTGGCCTACAACCAGATGACTAACAATCTGATTTCTCAAGCCAACACGATGAATCTCGGTAATACGCCCAACGACATCGTCGCGAAGCTCAACCCCATCTCCATCATCATCATAATTCCATTGATGGACTTCGTCATCTACCCTGCTTTACGCAAGATGGGTGTAAACTTTTCCCCTATCAAGAAGATTACAGCCGGTTTCGCGCTCAGCTCCCTCGCCATGGTGTCGGCATGTGTCATCCAGTGGTACATCTACCGAATGTCGCCTTGCGGCAATCTGCCCAACAAGCTCACCAAGACACTCAAAAAGAGCTGTCATGCCGATATTTCCGTTTGGGTACAGGTTTTCCCCTACGGCCTCATTGGTATTTCTGAAGTCCTTGCTTCCATCACGAAATTGGAGTACGCCTATACCAAGGCTCCTCAGAACATGAAATCCACGATTCAGGCTATCGCGCTTTCAACATCTGCTATCTCTGCTGCTCTTGGACAAGCTTTTGTCTCACTCTCCGAAGACCCTCTCCTTGTCTGGAACTACGGCTCAGTTGCCGTCGTCGCTTTCTGTGGTGGTGTCGGATTCTATCTCACATTCCGCAAGGCTGACAAGGAAGAGGATGCCCTGAACAACATCAAGGAGAGTACTTATCTTGGTAGGGAAGTGAGTGATGCTGAAAAGGAGGTTGAGACGACGATTGTAACAGACGAGAAGAGCGAAAAGCGGGCAATGAACTAAAAGGAGCTTGCATTATAGGTAGCCAAAGATATGACTGAACACTTAATGACAGAAGCATCTACATGCTACTTATGTCCCACTTACAAGGCAGACACAATACATAACTCATACAAATATAGTCACTTTGTTTCAAAGATTTCGATGTCGGGCATTGCTGAACAGTATAATGTACCCCATCTACATCGTCCCTATTGAAACGGCAGGAGACTAGCACTTGCTTTCTAAAAACAGAACTGTCGTCATTGATCACGAGACAACGCGTCGTCTTGTTAGCATGATTTGTTCTTGGTGGGGCCTTCCTTCCCTGTCACTATAACTGCTTTCAACGCGTCTGTTTGCCTCGTCTCTCATATACACCACGGCCTTCATCCTGCAGCCCCGTAGGGACATGTCGCTAACAAGGTATGCAATCCCAGACTGCCCTTTTCGAATTCTTGTAACCATCATACTTCTAGTCGCGCTGCCGCTGGTAGCTTCGAGCACTGCGCTATGGGGACATCCGAAGAAGATGTTCCAGGCGTAGTGAAGTCGACCACAAAGAACAATTCATGTTGTCCTCTGCTTGAGCTGCCTCCTAGTAGGTCTATGGCTGATCCTATCGCCTTAGCATAGAGTGCTGACGCTAACGTAGAGCTTCGCAACCGTATTTACCACTTTGCCAAGGAAATCGGCTTCGACTCATATGACCAGATACCTCGTCTCCTGGTCGGCGCCAGCGTCACAAAGGCCTCAAGTTCTCGTTTGTGGCAGTTCATCGCGCTTACACAGACATGCCAACAAATTCGAATTGAATTTCGTCCACTCTGGCTGCGCGATATTTCCGTTCGTGTCGGATTTGAGGACTTCCCGATGTACATCACCGATCTCTATTCCTTCCAGGACAACTTCCATAACGCCCCTAAGATGCTGCTCATTTCTTGTGACCATGAAATTGATGACATGGACGATATTCTTCTAGATCTGGCACCCTTACTACAGCTTCGTGCTTCCTGTCCCACATTTGAGGTCAAATTTGTTGGTCGGAGGCTGATAGAATTTGATCTGCCAAACGTGGAATGTTCAGATTGCGGGCACTCAATTCACTGTGGATGCAATTCTCACTGCGAGCACGACGATGCCTGTGAAGAGGCCTTCTTCGAACTACAAATGGATTACCTTTACACTAACGCGCTGAACGATATTCTTGCGAATAGGAATGCAAGCTGGCTGCAAGCACTCAGTGCTGACATAAGAACTCCACGTTTGAAGATCGAGTGCGCAATTGACATCAGTGAGCAGAAGCTGACTTTATACATTCGCTTCGCCAAAGGATTTGCTCCTTCCGGGTTCACCAAAAACACCATGTACAGTGGTGCGGTTCAGTTCCTCAAAGAAATGGGTCTCCTCGATTTAGAGATGCGCGAGATAATCGACTTCGTTGTCGGCCAAGGCACTGGCAAGTACACGCGCATCAATGAACCGGAACAACTCCATGCGCCGACTTACGATCAAATTGAGATCGCTGGGTACATGAATCACGAGCTTGAGTAGAATGATTACCTCCTTTCTTCTAATTAGGGTTCTTAGTAGCTTTGTAGCCAACCAAGTAGTGCGGGAATTTGCACGATATCAAAACTTTTTATTAAGGCTACCTTTTAGCTACGTCAGGAACTAGTTAAGACATCAGAATAATAGCAATACTGTGGCGAGAACAACACTGAGCCGTGAGAATGAGTTCCAGTGCGTATTTTTAATTTTTGACCAATTTTTCGTTCGACTACGTTCGCATATACAAAGATTGCTTACACACCCCTTCCCAAGGCGCCTTTTTATGCAATGGAGATAATGTCAGTTCCATCACCAAAGCCAAGCCTACCAATGTCAACCAACTAGCGCGCCTGGAGAATTGACTCCCTTACATATGCTATGTCATTTGTGGAGTAACTGAAAGTACTACAACGGTTTCTGCATAACACGTTGCGGCGGCAGCGGGGACAGTAGGAATCATAGCAGTAGTCGTGAATATGGTTGTAGGATTACTGACAATCTCTTCGGCGAATATCTCCTCAAGCTAGATGCGCTTCCTGCATCCTTTACATGCCGCTGATATAATCCAACAATCGCAACAAAGCACCATTTTCGACTCGACACCCCTCTCCTTCCCTTTGTGCTCGTCTCAGGCCCTGCGCCAGCCACATTCTGATGGTAGCTGGGTCCAAGTTACGGAAATTTTGTTGCGAGATGAGCACAAAGGCCTGGGCGCACAGTGTCGTGCTCTCGGACGGGTCTGGAGGCGGCTTCGTTTTGCACGTGGAGCACTCCGGATCAGCGGGTTCGCTGAGTTGAGCCACAGTTGCAGAGTCGGAGCAGCATGGTGGTGGGCCGGAGAAGGATTCTAGCTCCTCTGTTGCAGGGGCTGGCAGAGGCAGTGGAGGCTGTGTGCTGTTTATGTCGATGACAAATGCAGGTGAGTTGGCGTTGCCCAGGAAGGTAAGGTCTGGGTTATCAAGGTACTGAAATTGTGGCAATTGTGGCCCGCTGGTTCCAATGGACGCTACTAGCTCCGATTCCAGATGCTTATTTAGACCATCCATTCCCTCTTGTACTTGACCGGATCCCAGGCTCTCTGCAAGACTGCGACATGCCATGTTCGACGCTTCTTGCTGCGTTTTGAGTATGAGAATCTCGGCCCTCGCCTCCGCCAGCAGCTGTTCGGTCTCGGCAAGCTTCGCCTCCAACGTTGCGACATGATCTCTCTGCCGGGCTCGATGTCTCCTCTGGTTCTCCCGTACTCTGTTTAACGTGTGTTCTGCGGTCACGCGAGACTTGCGCCGTGATGGCACAGTGTCAGACGTATGATCAGATGATGAAGAAGATGGCGAGGCTATTGATGGCATGGTGGACGACATTGTGGCTTGTCTTTGTGCTGCCTCTGTTTTGCGTGGTATGCATATAGGTAATTAGGTTGCAGAGGAGAAGAAAAGCTTAGATGCTCTTACTGCTGGCTGATAAATTATGAGAGGCAAATCTGAAGCAACCCAAGTAACAGGCTTGGCGATATGTCACCATTGCAACAGCTTTGTGATTGGTCGATCCCCCTGACCCCGACATGTCGCGGTATTGTTTCAATATACAACATGTTCATTCTTCTGGCAGACAAATAGCGGTTATAAGCCGGCCTTTAGATCACAGCCATTTGCAATTTTGAATGTGGGAAATCATATAACCCTCGAAGTGATATCCTCATCATATAACTGGTGCCTTGCAAATGGATGTTTGTGTTTGATTCTACCTACACGCTATGCAATGGGATTTGAAAATACATATCTCGTTTCATTTTGAATGGGTATTGTAGCTCGCATATTATCTTCATGACGATAGCAAGGGGGCGGGGGACATTTTACTTCTTCATCGACCCATGCGGATGACACCAGCGTGTACCAACTTCTGGACCTTCGAGCGGATGTCCGGGTTTTTCAAATGTTCTTGCAGCGCTGCCGGGTCCTCCTTGGCTTGCTGAAGTATGCTCTGCATGATGGGATCCTGTAGAATGCTAACGATCTGGGGAGTATGTTAGTGCACATTCTAGCTTTTTGTGGGACTCGATATCTTACCTCAGGATCTCTCTGGATACGTTCCATAGTTTGCTGCTCGGTCTCGCCTTCTCGTGCGGAATACTGCGCTTGCAGGGCTTTTGTCTCTTGTTGTTGGATTTCCCTGGTGTTCTTCCCATCCTTGTCGTGTGCAGCAGCTTCTGCGCACACATCAATACATTTGCTGTATTCACGCATAGTGAAGTAAGCCTGAGCTTTCCGCAGATAGGCTCGGATGAAGTCAGGATCGCGCTTGATAGCTTCGTCACAGTCTTGAACTGCAGATGGAAATTCAAGGAGCTTGATAAAACAGGCAGCCCGATTCGAATAACCTCGTGGATCCTCTGGCGCACGTTTGATCATCTCCGAGTACGCCTCAACGGCGGCGGGCCAGTCTGACTCCTTGAACTTGGCGTTGCCGAGCTCGCGAGCCTTCTCTGCCTCCTCCGGGCTGATGTACGACTCCTTCTCTGCCTTGATCTTGGCCTTCTCCGCTGCTCGTAGTTTGGCGAGCACTTCGGGGGTGCGGTGTTCTGTCTGTGCCTTCTGATAGTAGACGATGGCGTTGTTCAGATCGCCCATTTTCTCATACGCAGTACCGATACGCGCAAAGGCTCTGAAGTCAGTTAGTGGTGCTGTTCAGTCACGTGAAATATCCGAACTTACTTAGCCATGATCTTAAAGTCTGCAAACACTTCACGACCATGGTCGACGGCCTCCTGGCAAGCTTTGATGCATCCCTCATAGTCACCTTTTTCAAACCTTGCGGCTCCTTCGTTGGTCTTATATGCAATGTCCTTGTGTGTATCCCATGCCTGGGTGTAGTTCTCGATGGCCTGGTCGAATTCTCGTTTCTTGTAAAATTCGGTGCCTTTCTTCTTTAGTTCATCTGCCTTGGCTTTTGCCTCTTTGGCTGCCTTTTCCTCTTCCGTCTCCTCTGGCTCCGGCTCCGGCTCGGGTGCCTTCTTGGGCTGCTCAGGTACTGGTCGTGCATCGGGCATGTCAACATCCTCCTCAGCTTCTCGCGATGCCGCACCACCCTGTTCTCCAGCCCCGCCGGGTCCACCAAACTGCATATCAATACCCAACAGCACACCCATGACCTGCATAAAGCGTGGGTCCTGCATGTACGAGCCAACGGCATTGGGGTTGTTCTTCAGTTGTTGGAGCTTGTTCATGAAGTCTGGGTCTGCGAGGTAGGCGGCGGTTTTGGGGTTGTTGGCGAGCTTCTGAATCATGTTTGGGTCGCTGAACATGCCACCCAGACCGGCAGAAGGATCGCTGTTGAGCCCATCTGCCCTCGCTTCGGCTTCGACTGCGCGCTTGACGGCGTCAAGACCAGATTTGGCTTGAGCGTTGTTGGCGTCAAGCTTGAGAGCCTCCTCAAAAGCTTCAGTTGCCCCGACCAGATCGCCCTCACCATGCAACGCCGTTCCCCTGCGACTCCAGCCTTTTGCCCAGTCGGGCTTGATCTCGGTCGTCTTAGTTGCATCGGCCAGCGCATTTGGCCAGTCTTTCAGTGAAGCATATGCGCCGGATCGGTTGGAGTACAGAACGTGGTTGGACGGGTCGAGCTCGATAGCTTGTGAGAACTTGTCGCTGTAGTTTGGTTAGCCCAACTTCATCGGCATGCGGCATGCGGCATGGCAGCTGTATGCGGGGAACTCACATGGACTCGGCGAACTTCTTCTCCGCAAAAAGCTTGTTGCCCTCGGCTTTTAGTGCGTCAGCCATGGTAGAGTGTATCTGGAGATAGAGAGCAGGTTCGGTTCGGCAGCTGCAAGAGTCTGGTCGTGTGCAGAGGGAGTCGCACAAATAGTCTGGCTGTAGAACTAGAACTTTCGATGAGGGTCCTCGAGATAGCTAGCTAGGGTCTGTGCGTGCTCCAAAGGGCGTCATCCATGTCCTTGCCCTTTCCCCCCACTCCTATGCGGCTTTGGACTTGGCATCCATGGTAAGCAAACATTCTGTTCCTGCACATAAAAGGGCTGCAGAAGTCTCCAATGAGCCCTCCAAGTTAGGCAGCCTGGTCGTTGTCTGATTCTCTACCTCTCCCTTCTTCCAGCAAACGCCATGGTGCAGCTAGTCCGCCAGGCCTTGTGGGACGCCGAGCTGGCGCAGAGCGGGCATTCCGACAAGATTAACGTGCAGAATCTCCAAGTTACCGTGAATGCTGGCAATGATGCTTGGGGTCGGAACAAGTCGCAGCGAGCCGTGGTTAGTGTCACGGTCACGCTGGGCCAGACGTTCGCCTCAGCATCGGCCTCAGACACAGTCGACAAAAGCACAATCCATTACGGCATCCTCAGCAAAGCGATACAAGCATCTCTACTGGAGGCCAGCAAAAGCTGGATACCCACGGTTGAACTCTCTGCCTTGATTGCGGATACTGTGAGAGAAGCAGCCGGCTCGACGCCTATTTACGGGCTAGAGACGAATGTTTGCTACCCCAAGAGCAGCGCGTTTGGAGAAGCAGTTGGGCATATCACGTCAAGCATCCCAAGCTCAGGAGCATGCTCAAGCATCTTGTACCTGCGCAACGTTCGCATCCCATGTCTGCTTGGCGTCAACCCAAACGAAAGACTACAGAAGCAGATTGCGGTGCTTAGCCTGTGGGTAGATTGCGTGCCTGAGACGCGTGTGGACGACTATGTGCGGCTAGAGTCACTTCTATTCAGTGTAGGTGCGGCCTCTATGCCCAATGATTGGATCTGACGTGTGGCAGAAATTATCGGCATCGAATTTCCAGACGTTGGAAAGCATGTTGGAATGGACAATTCAGTTGCTCAGGGAAGAGGTGTTTACAGAAGAAAAGGACAAGGGTGTGTGGGTGAGACTTAGAATCGCGAAGCCGCTTGCTGTTCCCTTTGCAGATGCTCCCGCTGTGGAGATAACACGGCCCGTTTGTGTGCCAGTCAAAGAGGAGGCAGTGTAGTATCAAGGCACGCAGGCAGAAGAGAGGGTTGCCCCACGTGGGACAGGACGAGAACGTCGACCGCTTTTTTCCGATCGAAGGCCGCGGGTGCAAAAGCCGCACCCGAGACGCAGGCCAGGTGCGGCTGTCCTTGCGCAAAAGTGTTCTCTGTGGAGTAGCGCCAGCACCAACAGTGGCACTGCTGGGTTTGCCACTCTCGAGATTTTACCCTCGTCTTTGCGTTGTTGAGCGGTGGATAGGCATGATAGGTGAGGCGCAAAGGCAAGACAGACGGCCATCCCTGCTAGCGCGGGCGAGACGAGGGGTATGGAGGCCATAGCTCCGCATGAAATTTTGACCCAACAATTGTGCATCGTGAATGCAGTCGAGTCGTGACAATAGGTGCCTGCTTGCAGCTATGGCTGGTGGTAGGCGGTGGGCTTACCCAGAGCAGAGGACGAGATGATGTGGCTTGCCCAGAGCAGACGTTGGAAGGAAAGCTCCTTGGAAGGAATGAATCGAAGGGAGGCACCGAAGGGAAGAGGGCAGCGATAAGCCATAATTGCAATGGCCACAATTGCAATGGCCACAACAAAGTGCACACCTGGAGGCGAGACTAGGTAGGAGAGGAATAGGCTAGAGGCAGCAGATGCATGTTGTGTTGAGGCCATCCGGAACCGACGATCTATCACCATCAATAGCCGCCACAATTTGTGCTAGCATAGCAGGACGTATAAAAAGACGCAGGCCAGTACAATTCCTGCCCGTCCCAGCATCAGGCACGTTCTTCCCCTGCCCCACGTACGTCGACCGTGCCCAGCCAGCTTCTTGATTCTTAAAACCAGACCGCCCTCTCCCTGTCCGTCCATCCGTCCACCTGTTCACCGCATCTCTTCTACCGCTCCTAATCTTGTCTTTCTGCTGCACACGCACACACACATACACGCAATGGCTTCACGCGCAATCCCATCCCATCTCAAGCCCTCGGCTGCTGCTGGCAAGGATGATGGCGGCTTTAACTCGCAGCGCCACCACGGCAAGACGCAATCCCATGTCGTAAGTCGCCCTGGCTGTTCTGCAGCGGGCACCTGCATTTTGCAAGCGCCTGCTAACACCCCATACAGGCTTTCGAAAACACATCGACCAATGTCGCAGCTTCGCAAATGCGAAATGCCCTCAACAAACTGGCCGACACGGTCGAGGACCCAAAGGAGAAGAAGGTGAGCCCGTCCCCGCCTTCTGTCTGCATTGGGATCTAGTGGTGCCCATGGCGAACTCGAGGCCGAGCCCTTACGTCACTGCGCCAGCTGCTAATCCCGCGTAGTACTTCGAGACGGAAATGGACAACTTCTTCGCCCTGTTCCGACGATACCTCAATGACAAGGCCAAGGGCACTGCCATCGATTGGAACCGCATTGCGCCCCCAAAGGCCGAGCAGGTCATCAACTACGATGATTTGGCCAACTCTGAGGCTGTTGAATACTTGAACAAGCTGGCCGTTGTCAAGCTCAATGGTGGGCTGGGTACCTCCATGGGCTGTGTTGGCCCCAAGTCGGTCATCGAGGTCCGCGATGGCATGTCTTTCCTCGACTTGTCAGTGCGCCAGATTGAGTACCTTAACCGCACATACGACGTCAACGTCCCCTTTGTTCTCATGAACTCCTTCAACACCGATACCGATACCGCCAGCATCATCAAGAAGTACGAGGGTCACAACATTGACATTCTCACGTTCAACCAGTCGCGGTACCCACGTATCCTCAAAGATTCCCTGCTGCCTGCGCCCAAGAACAATGAATCAGATATTGCCAACTGGTACCCACCAGGCCACGGTGACGTATTCGAGTCCTTGTACAACACCGGCATGCTCGACAAGCTCATCGACCGCGGTATTGAGACTATCTTCTTGTCCAACGCTGACAACTTGGGCGCTGTCGTCGATCTTCGCATTCTTCAGCACATGGTTGACTCCAAGGCCGAGTACATCATGGAACTGACCGACAAGACCAAGGCCGATGTCAAGGGTGGTACCATTATCGACTACGAGGGCTCGGTTCGCCTGCTCGAAATCGCCCAGGTCCCCAAGGAGCACGTAAACGAGTTCAAGTCCATCAAGAAGTTCAAGTACTTCAACACGAACAACATCTGGATGGATCTCAAGGCTATCAAGCGCGTCGTTGAGGCCAACGAACTCGCAATGGAAATCATTCCCAATGGCAAGTCCATTCCTGCTGACAAGAAGGGCGAGGCCGATATTTCTGTTCTGCAGCTCGAGACTGCTGTTGGTGCCGCCATCAAGCATTTCAAGAACGCCCACGGTGTCAACGTTCCCAGGAGACGATTCTTGCCGGTCAAGACTTGCTCTGATCTGATGCTTGTGAAGTCAGACCTGTACACTCTCCAGCATGGCCAGCTGGTTATTGACCCGAACCGATTCGGCCCTGCGCCGCTGATCAAGCTTGGCAGTGACTTCAAGAAAGTTTCAAGCTTCCAGTCACGCATTCCCTCAATTCCCAAGATTGTCGAGCTTGACCATCTGACCATCACCGGGCCAGTCAATCTCGGTCGTGGCGTGACGCTCAAGGGCACCGTTATCATTGTTGCCACCGAGGGCTCAACAATCGACATTCCCCCGGGCTCCATCTTGGAAAACGTTGTGGTACAAGGATCACTGAGACTGCTTGAGCATTAAACGGCCCAAGCTCGTTGTTGCAATGATTAGTAGATTTACGAGGATATGGGTTTCGCTTGTAGGATGATGGAAATGACATGCATGGACATGAACATAGTTGATCAAAATAATGCTTAGCGGTCCTAGGAGGCGCTGAGATGCACGCTTATCCGACGCCGTGCGAAGGTATCTAATAGACAAATTTTGCATCCCAAGACTCGCAATGTTCAGGCTTAACCCATGTTGTTGAAGGTAAGACATGCCCAATTGCTGCCTTGGGTAGCCATTCGCGACTCAGCCTCGGTCCATCAGCCACGCGTTGACGAAGAGGACGTCCACCAGCAAACAGGTCCTGCGCGGGAATGGCAGAGGCGTAGTCGTGCTCCTGTTCGCTGCCTGACGCACGCCGTCATGAATCCCTGTTGATAGAAGCAAGACAGGCGTATAAGTAGAAATGCGAACGCACCGGATAAGCGGTAATTATCTGCTGGGGCTGTTACGTTCCACGACTTGCGGTCTACTGCGGGGCATTTCGGAAGCTCACCGCAGCTTCACGAGCTCGACACCTTTATCGCCCAGCTGAGCGCACATGTATGCTCGATTCAAAGCGCCTCGATCGTAGTCGCCGATGGATGCCATGGCCCCGGAAACGAACAAAGATCAAGAGCAAGCAGCCAATGCAGATGCAACACATCGCGAAGCTTACCAGTATTGGGGCTATTTGCTGCAGCCAGACAAATGCGGGACTCCACTGCTCGACCGTCTATTGAAGGGCATTGCACAGATCATTGTGGGTTTATGCCTTGGTTCTGGTTCTGGTTTTGGGAGGATGTGCTGCTGATGACGCTACTGTAGAGCGACAAGTTTGAGCCCAGCGAATCGCCCGACCTCACGCCTTCGCAAATCGCTGCCTGGTATCGCGCCGTGGGCGGTGACTACGACGTGCTCTTCAAAGACACACCGCCATCTTCCATCTCCTTCATCTACCGCTCGCTTGGCGCATTCCATAGCCTACAGCCCGCGCCCACTGATGACGGCTACAGTACGCCCTCCATACCAGCGCTCAAGAAGCAGGGCTTTGTGACATGGCAGACCATACAGCTGCTGCTGGGCCCCCAGGAGCACGTGCCATTTCTGCAAAAGGCCGTCGAACAATACGACGTCGTGGATCCAGAGACGGGCAGCATCTTCCCCAAAGTGCTGCCCAAACAATGTTTTCCGGACAAGCCAGATGATGCTATGGAATCCTGGTACCAGAGCGTTGCTGACCGGCTCAGAAGAGAGGCAGAGGAAGAAGCGGACAGAGCGCGCATGGCTGCTGAGCCAGGCCCACGGTCTTCGCGCAACCTGTCTGGAGATGGCTCCTCTGCTGATGAGAAGAAGGGGGCCTTCAAGTACTTCGAGGATCCAATGTACCGCAAGGCCAGACCACGCCCAGGCTTTATGCGACATGTTTCCAAGCAACAAGCCATCTACCCTGTGGACGAGAGAGTCACGTCACGAGTCCGCCACATGATGAATCCCTTCACTGGAAGGAAAAGGAACATTCCTGGGCGATATGAGAGCGACAGCCTTTCAGATGAAGACGCAACTCCTATTGCAACCAACCCGCCTGCTATGCCACGATACGGTCTACACAAACGCCCTCACCCACCTCGGCGAGAAACGTCGCTCTCAACCACAGAATCAGACTCGGACGAGGAACGTCCACCTTCTCGACGACGAACACCTGACCTACAGCCTCGAAGATCAAACGAACCCGTCGCACCCCGGGAGTACTTCCCCACCTACTACGAAGGAGACCGTCGCCATTCGCATCAGCATTACATGGGTGAAAGACCATCGTCAAAGGCGACATCTCCACAGCACATGTTTGGGCCTACTGTGTCACCACCTTTCGCAACGCAGATGGGACAAATGGAAGCACGAAACTACTATGAAAGAAGGCCTGTCATGCCTACTCGAACAAGCTATAGGAGCAGTCCGCACAATGCGAGATGGGGAGCACCGGCTGTACCAATCAGTCCACCTCGAGAGGCAGTACCACCACATAGCCACAATCACCATCGCGACCGAGATCGGGGGCGTGAAAGGGAGACAACGTCATACGACATGGCGAATGGCAGCAGTAGCCGTTCGCGCCACCGGCGGCGATCAACAGAAGACGCCACGTATCCACGCGAGCGTGAGACGGCGCGGACACGAAGCCATGATCGGGTGAAAGATGAGTGGGATGACCGAGATGGCAGTCGAGAGAGGGGTGTGAATACAGATTGGAACGACCGAGGCCACTACGATCGGTCGAGAGAGGTGAGTAGAGAAAGAGAGCGGGACAGAAGAACGCACAGGTATGTTCCAGGTAGCGTGCAAGACGGAGTCTCTGGCCGAAGATATCCAACGAACGGCCCGTACTGAGAGTGTGCATAGTGTAGGCGGCAGGCTCATGAGGCTGTTGAAGGATTTCTAACCATACAATGGATCTACGAAGAGTGGGGGTGGGGTGGTCTGGGGTGGTCTGGGGTTGACAGAAGCCGGGGGGGTGGTCTGGAATGTTTGTGGCGCGGTCGCAGATGTGGCTCAGGACGGTTTCACTCAGCTAGACATGGGTGGGCGAGGGGCGACGCCACTACTTGTAGGTCCGGCTAAGGCGAGAGAGTGGGTTTTTTTCTTCCAATAGTTCATGATGGAGCACTGCATTGCATCGAGGTGCAATGTGAAACGGTCGGAGAGGGCGACGTGACGCAGACGGGCGCACGCGGCATATACCTAGATAGTTATGACGGGGCAATAAAGATGGAGAGGTAGAGTAGAGCGACGGGCGATGGGCTGGTTCTGTTCACAATCAAAGGACTTGAATTCACGCGGGCACATTGCTAATTGCTAATTGCGATTGCCGGGGTGGATGTGACGGATCTTCAGGAACGCGGTCGTGCTGGGCTGGGTGGAGCGACGATGACGTGTGGCTCCACCTGTGTCAACCGACCCTGCACCGAATGACTGGGATAGTTGATAGTCGTAGTGGTAGCAGTAGTGGTAGCGGTAGTGGTAGTAAGAACAGATGGTGCATAAATGACATCGATAGATGCATGAAGGCGACAGCAGAGAGACAGTCGTGTCAAGCACGCAGAGGCCCCTGGGCAAATAACGCAGCCCATAGATTGCTGTTGGGCAGACGGCGAGCTAGAACGTCATCATCGGAGCTAGGTAGGTATCCAGGTAGACAACCCAAGCTCCATCTTGCATCTGTCCTCTCTCGCGGATCTGCACGGCGCACAGCCAATTCTTTGCCTGGCCTCCCTTTTGCTTTTCCACACGACGGCTGCACACGCTGCTTAGCCTGGGGATTCACAATTGGTGCTTGACTGATCCGACCAAGCGGGGAGGTCAGTGCCAGCCATTTGCGGAGCACGGTATGCGGCTAGGTATTGGTAGGCTAACGGACCGTCGACAAGCAGGTTTGCGCGGCTGCGCCCACAGTTGTGCCTCTCAAGCTACCAGCATCAGCTCCGCTGTTGTCTGCTGACCTTCGTTTCTCCTCGCTGCGTCCCTGCGTCCCCGTCGACCTTATTTCTAATTCCCTCAGCTCCCCCCTCGCACCTCCAGGCCAGGAACTACGCGGGTGGGCCCCCAGCAGACTGCCCATCGACAGCCATCACCGCCGCCATGGCTACCGAGCCGCGCGCCCACGAGCTCAAGGCCGAGGGTGCGCTTGAGGCTGCACGCGACCCCGATTCCAGCGTGACGGCGCAGGCAGCAGAGAAGACGGCCGTCGACGAGGCCCTCAAAGGAGGCAGCGCTGCCTTCTACTTCGACCCGGATGCCAGCCCCGAGGAGAAGCGCGCGCAGGCCAGAGCACGCGTGCCGCCGGGCTTCCACCACGAGCGGAACAAGAATGCCACCGCCTTGGTCTCGGACGCAGACGGCCCCGGCGCCCCGTCCAAGTACGACCTCCCCGAGCCTACCAAGGCCGGTGCCATCGACCCGACCCTCATCCCGGCGAATGGCGGCAAAACCAATGGCCACGCTCCAGAGCTAGATGAAGATGCCCGTTGGGACCGTGTCGGCTGGGCCCCGCGTTTTGGCATGCCTGGCTCCGACGACGCCGCGCACGATGACGGCACCATGCTGGACCACCAGACCTGGCTCGAGAGCCGGGTGGAAGACAAGTTCTACGGTGACTGGTACCACAACACGGGCGTCATCATATTTGCCTGCCTGTCCACCTGGGTCATTGGCACCCTGGGCGGCGGGCTGGGCTGGGTCATGATCATCATGGCTGTCTGCGGCACCTACTATCGGACCTCGATTCGCCGGGTCCGCCGAAATGCTCGAGACGACCTCAATCGTGAAATGGCCAAGAACAAGCTCGAGACAGACACGGAGAGTCTCGAGTGGATCAACAGCTTCCTCGTCAAGTTCTGGCCCATTTACGCGCCTGTGCTCTGTGACACCATTGTCGGCTCCGTCGACCAGGTCCTCTCCACATCAACCCCCGCCTTCTTGGACAGCTTGAAGATGAAGACTTTCATCCTCGGAACAAAGCCACCACGACTAGAGCACGTCAAGACATACCCGAAAACCCAGGACGACATTGTCCTCATGGACTGGAAATTCAGTTTTACTCCCAATGACACCGCAGATTTGACTTCACGCCAAATCAAGCACAAAATCAACCCCAAGATTGTGTTGGAGATTCGCATTGGTAAGGGCCTTGTCAGCAAAGGTCTAGATGTCATCGTCGAAGACATGGCTTTCTCCGGCATGATGCGCCTCAAATTCAAGCTGCAGCTTCCCTTCCCTCACATCGAAAAAGTCGAGATGTGCTTCCTCGAAAGACCTACCATCGACTATGTTTGCAAGCCTCTTGGCGGCGAGACTTTTGGCTTTGACATCAATTTCATTCCAGGGCTGGAGTCCTTTATCCAGGAGCAGATCCACGCCAATCTGGGGCCAATGATGTACGATCCCAACGTATTCCCTATCGAAATCGCCAAGATGCTGGCCGGTAACCCGGTCGATCAAGCCATTGGCGTACTGCAGGTACATTTCCACGGTGCGCAGGGTCTCAAAAACCCCGACAAGTTCTCCGGTACTCCCGACCCTTACGCAACAGTATCCATTAACAACCGAAACATGCTCGCACGCACAAAAACTATACATGAGAATGCTAACCCTCGTTGGAATGAGACTATCAACATCATCGTCACTTCTTTGAAAGACTCACTAACCATCAATATCTTTGATTACAATGACATTCGCAAGGACAAGGAGCTTGGCACTGCGA
This sequence comes from Ophiosphaerella korrae, assembly GCA_028456385.1. NCBI lineage: Eukaryota > Fungi > Ascomycota > Dothideomycetes > Pleosporales > Phaeosphaeriaceae > Ophiosphaerella > Ophiosphaerella korrae. The sequence continues at coordinate 70,252 of JALNQF010000142.1, read as the reverse complement.
CTTTCGCGCTGGAGCAGCTTGAGGAGGATGCTGATCATGAAAATCTGCATCTAGAGGTCATGTCTGGAGGGCGACCACGTGGCATTCTTTCGGCCGATATTCGCTTCTTTCCCGTTCTCGAAGGCACTACCCTCGGAGATGGAACTAAGGAGCCACCCCCAGAATCCAGGACGGGTATCATTAAGTTTACCGTTGAGCAATGCAAGGATATGGACGGCAGCAAGAGTCTGGTTGGCCAGCTCAATCCCTATGCAGTGCTACTTCTCAATGGGCACGAGGTGCACAAGTCGCGCGTCATGAAGAGGACGAACAACCCTATCTGGCCAGATGCAACTAAAGAGATGCTCATCACTGATCGCAAGAAGTCAAAGCTAGGACTAGTAGTCAAAGATGACCGCGATCTCGCAGCAGATCCGATCCTTGGAACATATCAGATTACCATTGATGATATGCTGGAACTCATGGCCAAGGGTAGTGAGTGGTACAACCTGATTGGCGCGCAGACGGGTCGTGTAAAAATGAAGCTGGATTGGAAACCCGTAGCTCTCAAGGGAGCACTGTCCTCCGGCGGCTACTTAACCCCAATTGGCGTCATGAGGCTACATTTCCAGAGCGCCCGTGACTTGCGGAACCTTGAAAAACTGGGCAAGTCCGATCCATATGTGCGTGTCTTGCTCTCTGGAGTTGAGAAGGGTCGAACAGTCACTTTCAAGAACAATCTCAATCCTGACTGGGATGAAGTTGTGTATGTGCCTGTTCACACTGCTCGCGAGAAATTGACTGTGGAAGTCATGGACGAAGAGAATCTCGGTAAAGATCGGTCCCTAGGTCACATCGAGATCATGGCAAGTGACTACGTCAAGCAAGACGAAAATGACGAATACATTCCATACGAGCAGAAGCAGCCAACCGCAGGGCCGCTAAGGATGGCCAACTCTCCACCAAAGGGAACACTGAACTATACTTGCTCATTCTATCCAACATACCCCACTTGGGATCCAGAGGAGGATGAAGAGGAAAAAGAAAAAGAAAAAGAAAGTGAGAGGCTCATCACACCCAACGGAGTGTCTCGCGCAGCTTCTGTCAAAACTACCGGGACCGATACATCTAGAGGCCACACCAGAGTCACCTCAGGTACATCAGGGGTAGCTGTAGCTCGATCGGAGACGGTGGGCACCATCTCTTCGATGAGGACGACCAGCTCGCACAAGGGCAGTGAAAACGATCTAGCCAAGGCACTCGAGAGAAATGAAGAACATCAAGATGAAACGACACCCGAGAAGAAACCAGTGGAGAAATTGAAGTTGACTGCAGATAATCTTCAGCAATATGGTAAGCTGCGTCGCCTTGCTATGGACTTGGAACGATATGGCTGGTTGAGTTGGTTGTCCCAACAGACAGAGCCCTACATCCCTTGTCCTCGGCCATTGATCAAATATGTGCTAACACCTAATAGAAACTGGCCTTCTCGTATTCAAGCTCATCGATGGTGAGTTCGCAGATACCGGCGCTTACGTCGATATCCTTATGGACGATATGGCGTACTCCAGTTATTCAACTGCAAAGATCAAGAGCAGGACTATGACATTCAATGAGGGTACGTCATGTAAATATTCCGTTTGCGCACCCCATTAACAGAAACCCAGTGGGCGATGTCATGGTTCGCGAGCTCGACTTCTCCAAGATCACTCTCCGCCTCATTGAACATGTGAACAAGGACGGCGACGGGGACGAGGACCATGTTATTGCTAAGCTTACAGGCAACACAGTCGATACGCTAAGGATGTGCCTGCACACACCGACTCAACTTATCCTGAAAGATAAACATGGTCACGAGAGCAAAATTAGAGTCAGCCTGAAGTATATTCCGGTGAAGATGCGCCTCGACCCCAGCGAATCGTTCAACAACCAGGGCATATTACGTGTTGATGTTTTGGATGCTGATCAGTTACCTGCGGCTGACCGCAATGGCTTCTCGGACCCATACTGCAAATTCATGCTCAACGACAAAGAAGTATACAAAACCAAAACACAGAAGAAGACTCTTACCCCAGCTTGGAACGAGTACTTCGAGGTTCCTGTGCGTAGTCGCACAGCGGCTGACTTTGTTGTGAATGTTTACGATTGGGACTTTGGTGACAAGGCAGACTTCTTGGGGAAATCATCTATCAATCTTGAGATACTGGAACCCTTCCAACCACAAGAAGTTAATTTGGTCCTAGATGGAAAATCTGGCACCATTCGCCTCCGCTTGCTTTTCAAGCCCAATTACGTTGTGCGCTCCCGACAAGGCTCAAGTACCTTCTCCGGTACCTTTGCCGTGCCTGGAAAAGTTATCGGAGCTCCTGTCAAAGGCGTTGGCAAAGGTGCTGCCTTTGTTGGTGGCGGCGTCGTTCGCGCTGGCACATTTCTCGGCCGTGGATTCAAGCGTAGAAAGTCTCGTGGAGCGACTGATGATGACTTTTCTGAACGTCCCGACTCTTCAGCGGGCCGACCATCCGCTGATGCTGCAGTTATTTCTGTAGAAGGCGATGGCTCAGCCGGTCAAGCCAGCCCTTCGAACCACAACCGACATCGCAGCTGGGGCGCACAAAGCTTTGCTCGGTTCAACGATGCTGGTGCACCTACTGGTGGCGAATCAGGAACAGCGAATATCACAATTGTGAGTGCTGACGGGTTCCCACCAGGCACCAACGTGCGAGTGTTTGTTCGCTTAGGGAACAAAGACATTCACAAGACAGACCACCATAAAACCGCGAACGGATTCGTTGAGTTTGACAACGAATCTTTCAAAATAGTGTGCACTCCCGATTCGTTCTTCAAGGTCCTTGTTAAAGATCATAACACATTTGGCCGCGATGAAGAGCTGGGCGACGGCACTTTTACTATTGATGACCAAGGGAGCGGCGGCGGCGAGAAGAATGTCGGCGTTGGAAAAGGCATGGTTGTTATCAAGAGCAGTTTCACGCCGTCAGATGCGACAAGTAACGTTGGGAGCGTCAGCCCCAAACCCATTGGCGGTGCAAGGAGGGGGCTTTTGAACCGCGGGCGTGACCGAGAAAAGAGCGCCACACCGGCTTAGAAGGCCAGGCACTTATTCCATTCTAGGCCAACAAGTTTGTATCAGCCAAACGAGAAGAAGGTAGATGGCTGGATTGAAGGTGTGGAGCGGCGAAGATTTTCCTTCGAGTAGATTTACTCTGTGGTTAAGATGAGGTGGTACAGCGCGACATTTTCATCTTCACTTCTACCCCATTTCCTATGGTCCCCGGGGCTCCTTTCCTCCCTTTATCTTTACCCCAGGATCACTTACGTGCCCTTTGTTCCTAGGCTTTTTTTCTCTGCACGTTGTATACCAGTTGTAGTCCTAGGATCCAAATACTTGAATGAGATGATTTAAAACTCTAGCATGGTTCCCTTCGATTTGTGGATTGTGCTAGGCACTGGCCTAGGAGGTAAACGATAAGTAGATATAAACTAACCTGAAGGAGAAGAGGAGAAGCTTTTTTTGGGCTCGGTATGTATACTTTTCTTATAACCGAAATCAAGACTCAGGGTGAGGCCGACTCTAGAACAGATTGTAGGTAGGATATCTGTCATATGCGAAATTTGGAGCTTGCTTGACAATCTTTTGGGAGCAATTTGCGAGACATGTACGGTTAGCAGACAAGAGCAAAGAGGCCGAAAAAAACCTCTCACACCTGTAATATATACTTAAGGGGAAACCGAGGGCTGAGAAATTATAAGGGGGCGGGTCTTGGAGAAAGGAGGACAGTCAATCAACCATAACAGACAGTTAGGCACTTGATAACTCTATAGTGCGATCCTAAACAGACCCTCAGGCCTTATTCTGCGTCCAGTTCATCACACCACAACTCTGGAGTCAATATCTATAAGATTGGATAACTGTTCTTCATTTGGTGGACTCTATCCTTTCTGTATTATAGGTTTATTTCTAAGCTCTTCACATATCTTAGACCAAGGCTAGATGCTTGAAGAACAAGCTAAAAGCATGTATCGGGTCTTCCATAGAGATGTCGCTTCTTGATAAAATCAATATCTAGCAATTTTGTAGATTAGCCTTCAATTTCGGAAGTTTCATATGTATTTATCATGAAGCCTGATGATGTGTGTATGTAGATGCCGAGCAGCGCAAATAGATTATCGATTTTATTCCCTTTGGGGCTGTAGATCAGCTTCTTGTATGTTATGAGTTGACAGCGATATGCATACTTGGTGCAGCTGTTCTTCTGTCGTGCATTACATAACTTGAAAAGTATGGGGGTAAGTCAATCCCATGGCAACTCTAGGCAAGTGTATATCTCATGTAGAAAAGACAAGCGACCGATTCGAATATCACCAACAATGCTCTTGCTCCCCAAGCCTTCAGCTTTGAGAGATATATACTGAGATAACAAATGCAACCAAAAGACAGGGCTGTATGACATAGGTACCTTGGGACCTCCTCACCCTTTCACGACGCTTGATGAGGAGCAGCACAAAGCGTAGCGAGAAGACAGGAAAGAGGATCAGGTAACTGCTTGTGAATCATTGTGATCACGTGTTCTAGTGCTAGGGTCCTAATCTAGCAGGTGGCGTACAACGAGGGGTTTAGGGTCAGGCTGACAGCGAGGCGGATGCTGAGATAGGCACCTACTAAGATAGGCACTTACTAAGATAGGAGTGAGACGAGGCCTTGGCGGTCCCCGCATGGCAGCGTGACCAATGAGAGGGCCAGGTAGACGGCACTCAACGCTCTCGTGTAGATGGGCGATAGGAGAGCAGTCGGGCGTTGTGCCACGCGGTGCCTCTTTTGCTCGCTCCAAACAGACGGCACTGCTTACGCTGGTCCATTGCACTGCAGGCCGCCAAAGACAGCAGATCATCGCCCAGCGCAGGGACCAGTTTCATGTTGTGGGCTTCGTAATTCGAGACGCGCACCTGGGCACACGACCATTCATCCATTCACGCACACGCATTGCACACACACGCCCACACGCCCCCACGCCCCATTGCCCTTGAAGACGACCACGACCACGACCACGACCACGACAGCCAGGCAGCATGGCGGACGGGCGAGACGGCGGGCACGAGGCGGCAGGCAAGAGCCGCAGCCGATGGCGGAACAAGCTGTTCGCAAAGGAGAAGGAAGAGCCGGCGCACCACCACGACCACCACGACCAAGCCAACGACGACGTCAATGCCTTCCTCAAGCCATCGACAGACCGCGCCCAGCAGCAAAAGGATGCCGCCACGGCCGCCTTCCTGGCCGCGGGCACTGCCAACCGACCCCGCATCGACGTGGCCAGAGCCCAGCGCTGGCCGGGCGCACAGGACGTGCTCAACAGCGCCAAAGGAGCCGCTCTGAGCCCTGGGCCGGGCGGGCTCAAGACGGGCACGCGCAAGAGGGGGCTCACCGTCACCTTTGTGCGCGCCGTGCCGCTTGTCATCGGCCACGGCGGCGACGAGTGCGAGGAGCCGGCCGCCGAGGTGTCGCGGCGCAAGCAGCAGCAGCAGCAGCAGCAGCAATCACAGCAACCACAGCAACAACAGCAACAACGCCAACCCCCCCCGGCCAATACCCAGGATGACGCCCTCCTCGGCACCGGCATGGGCAGGACCGCCTCCCAGACCGAGCAGCGCAACTCCCTCACCCGCACCATGACCTCGCACGGCGAAATGTCCCCGCCCCTGGGCAAGCGCCTCAACATGGGCCACATCAACTCGCACGCCCAGCCCCCGCCACCCCTCCCCCACCGCCTGGGCCCCATGGGCCTGGGAGACCGGCCGCCGCCCCTCTCCAGAGCCCCCACCGGCTTCGACGCCGCCCAGCTCGACACCAACCCCTCGCGGCCCAGCTTCGACTCGGCCTACTCCCACGACTCGGACAATGCCTCGCCCGTCCTGGCCCGCGCCATCTCCAACCACGAGCCCACCATCCGCGAAGAGGACGAGGACTTCAGGCCCAAGCCGCTGTCGCGCACCCCGACCGGCTTCAACACGCACCCTACCAACCCATCCACGCCTGCTGTCCTGCCTATGCCCAGACTACCCGAGATGAGTCTGACTGCCCAAGAAGATCCATCTTCGCCAGACGGCCCCGCCTCCTTGCCAGACCGCTATCTGCAGAGCGAGCCTGAACAGCCGGACTCCTTCTCAGCACGCGTCAAGCAAAGAATGAGAGCAGAGGAGGGCAAGGCCCTGCACGAAGCGGCACAGCGTCAGACTGCAAACCGTAATTCAGATTCGTCATTGCAGTCACTGGACCCCCAGGACCCCAAACGGTCAAGAGCACGGGCACTGTCACCAGTCCGGAATGCCATGCCCCCTGGCGCAATGCCATTGAAGACCGACATGTCACCACCTTCACGAGGCTCCCCACAGCACAGCATTTCTTCTGCTGCCTCGCGCACCCACGCTTCTCCGCTTGCGCGAGCTGACCCACCCCCACAATTCGACCACGGAGCATCGTATATGCAACCATCTCAGCCAGCCTCGCAAATACACCCACCTTCCCATGCTCCAGAACCCCGAATGCAACCATCACCATCCATTCCAACTGCCCAGATTCTGGGTCGATCAGATACCAGAACGGTTGGCGAAGCCGCATACAAAGAGTTTTCAGATCGTGTGACACATATGAGGGGCATATTCGAATTGACAGCCCAGCTGGGAGGACAGCTCTTCGATCGCACACCATTGCAATGGTTACGAGTGGCTACGTGGTGGTTTTTGAGGGGCCGTGTTGGCATGGAGAGCTTGATCAGGAGCCGGCCCAAAAGTGCCGAACCACAACCTGAACGGTTGGCACAACCGCACGTTGATCTAGCAAAAGTCATGTGGATACTAAACGAAATCCTCCCAAGACATCCTGGCCTGCAACAATATGGGGGGCGAACACCCGATGCGCAAGCTGATCAGGCCAGGCAGATAGGGGATGCGTCTAGCACAGAAGTGTTTGAAATCCAGAGCGCTATCATGCGCTACATGAAATTATTGGTGGGATCAATGAAGAAACATCAAAGCATGCCTCCAACACAGGCACTCATTCAGGGCCAGGACCAATCCATCTGGGTTGAGTACCCCCAGTTTGCCCCAGACGCTGCAAGTGTTCTTCAAGCAGGTGTCCCACGATCAGGGGCGGATGGCGTAGCACAGCCGCCGTATAGCTTGTCGCAATACATACCTCTTGCTGATACTAAGACCGACTTCTGCTACTTCAGAATGTTTGCCAAAGCCTCCATGTCCACAGATGACCCAGCTACGGATCGAGCTCCCATGCCCGCCGTCATTTCAGTCTTGCGACCGAAAGATCAATACCACGTTAAGCTCATCATCTGCAGTCAGAATGACCTCATCAACATTGTTCTTGGGCCATCTACGGATGGAGGACCTAAATGGGATGATGTGAATTGGAAAAAAGCGACACTTCAGATTTCTGTTCATTTGCGACACGGCTTCATCCTCAATCTCGAACTTAGTGAGGGTGATTGGCGAAGCTTGTTTTCTATTGTTGATCATACGAATCGTGTACAAATGGATTTACGAGAGAGGAGAGACGAACGATTTGCCTGTAAGCTACAGCTTCGCGAGGCCAGTTACAAGGACTCGGCCAATTTGGCAGCTTTCCCACAGGAGCGTGTACCAGGATGCAAACTGATGGTATTTGAGAGGATTGAGCTCAGCAGCGAAGGGACGGGCAAGAGGAAGTTACACCGAGGCTACAGATTGGCCGTGGCTACATCGCAACAGAATAAGCAAGTCAGCCTTATCAATCATGAGCTAGGCACTAAACAGGCTCTCATGAACTTTGAATATGTAACCGAAGCCGACCAGGTGCCAGCCCTCAGACTACACTTTCACGAAGAAACCCCAGACAAGAAGCCACGCACATGTACCCTTTACCTCGTTTTTCAAGAAGCCCAGGATCGAAACCACCTTTTTGGGACTTTCACCTCGATGAATATTGCTAAAGGCGAGATGACGTTTGCTCAAGTGCCACTAAAGTCGTTCCATATTGAGAGCGCAGACCAAGCAGAGGGCTTTAGTCAAAAGGGTAGCCGTGTGCTTGACAAGCTACAATGGCAAGAAGCCAAGGTTATTAACCAGGACCCAGAGGCGGCCGGACTGGAGTCTGCACCGACTGTGATGAGCGAGAGTCTAAGGATTGTATGCCGACATAGCGCTGGTATTATTGCTGATCGTATGAACTTGGGTAAGTTAACTTTCACTGGAGTTTAGACATGAAATGATTACTGACTATCTAGGTCCTGGTGAACTTCTCGTTCGTCTCCCAATTGACGGCGCCCCGGAACTGACCCTGCTTCGAAATGCCCAGCAAGACATGTCTCTTGCGATTGATGGGAGCCGGACGGATCGCGATGTTCCTGACACTCTGGCTGAGCTTGTCAAAACACTTACAACTGCCACAACGGTCCGGAAATTATTGTTCAATTCTTTCAAAGATTTACATGTGTTCCAATTCGCTGTCACAGGCTTCGCTGTCAAATTTGATGGGTATGTAATCTACGACCTCCCATTGTACCCACGTATGCTGACTTTGGTAGCATCGCCGCTTCCTTTTCTATTTCTCGTCGGCGCATGGTCGTGCCCATTTACAAACAATGGACTGCCAACACTATTCGCATCCAGATCGTCGAGCAAGACAACATCATCCAACTCCTTGCCTTTTTTGAGGACTTTTCACATGCTGACGCTATGAACTTCCAGCTGCGGTCAATGGACACATTTGAGAAGTCTGACAAGGGCGGCAAGTTTGGCTTGAAGCTCGTCGATGCCAAGTTTGCCCTCCCTGTTGAAGAACGTCGTGGCGAAGGTAAGATGCAGAAGGAGGTAGGCCGACTGACAGGTTGGGCGGGCATCAAGCGCAAGTTTGTTTGCTTGGATGAGATTGAGTATCCCGGCGAGCATGACGACATTTTGATTCAATTCGAATCGGCAGAGAGTAGGTTTTTTGTTGTGTAAGACTGGGATGCAGCTGACAGTTGTATAGCACGCGATACGTTTGCCGCAGCATTACCCGCTGTCACCATGGAACGCAAATTCACGGTGCGAAGGAAGATTTAGTGTAGCTTGAAGCCCCAAGCAGACGTAAAGTTCTTTTCTTCTTGCAGGCAAACACCTTTATACTTCTGTTCTGTTGTACGGCAGACTCAGCCAATAGGCGATAACGGCTATCATTTTCAAACGGCGTAAGGGTGTTGATGGCGCATGGGGAGCATGTTTTCATCATGATATCACTTGTAGGCATTGGGATGGGTATTTAGGCAGGTCATGTTTTAGGATGTCGGCGGCTGTATGCTTGCATGCATGCGTGATGAAGGGCAGTGTGGTGACGCTGCTAGGTAGCGAAAGCGAATTCAAATGATTGTGGTTGAATGATGATGAAGAACATTGTGTTGCCAAATTCGTCCATACCCCAGCGCATGGGTCAGCAGCACATGATGTAAAATTGATGTGGGCCGCCATTGGTGCGGGACCGATCCACTGAACGCGGACGGAAGCGTGGGCCGGTGCACGTGCTAAGCCTGCTTTGTCTAAGTGGAAATGAGACGATGGGATGGCTGCATCGTTTGTGTCCCCAACCACCCACCACCACCACCCTGAACCCCCTCCCATCCACTGCAGCTATCCGGACCGCAACCGCAACCGCAACCGCAACCAAACATCCCGGTGCATCTCCCCCGTTATCTTGTTTGTGAAAGCCAGGGCTGTCTGCTGTAGTAGTTTCTCAACACTCACTCGCTTACGTCACGCCGCACCGGACCGATCGTAGCTGCACCGGGAATGCGCGACACCGAGACTGCAAGCGACTGGCCATAATTAATCCTTGTGCTGTGGATATGGCTTTTTCGTAACACAGTCGCATACCCTCTGGCAGCGAAGCGATTGCCTGGCCTTGGCGAGGGCTGCGCAGACTCGACGCATGGTCCCCACGGCGTAGCCGTCCATCATGGCTGAGGCACAGCCAAAAAACCACGCGCTGCTTGAGTCGCATGTACAAATAGATGTCGAGACTGCAGCAGCATTCAGCAACCAGCAGCCCACCCCGTTGGACCCCACGGGCGCAGCAAGTGGTGCTGACTCTGGGCTTCCACCCACGCCACCGACCATGTCGCAGGACGGTCAACCGAGCGAGGGTGAAGAGCCTCTTCCACAGAACAAGTCGTCCCTCAGCACGCCAGTGAATGCACGCAGTCCTCCAACACCAGACCCCAGTCCCCCGCGAACCACGTCTGCAGCCGCTCCCGAGCGCCCCCACATGTTCACATATCCATCGTCTCGAGCCGAATCGTTCAAGACAGCCCGCGAAGAGCCATCATCAGAAGCCAGCATTAGCCCATCAGTGACGCCACTGGGCGACAGGCTGAGCACCGTTCAAGAGGACAAAGGGCTGGGCCTGGCATTCGAACACGACGACGATGATGTGACTCCCACAGACACAGTCCAGCCGTCAAGCCCACACCTGGATGATGAGTTACCGCATAGAGAATGGAACACAGAGCTCATGCGAAACGTGACAATCCGCAAGAAGCCAAAGCCTACAGTAAATCTCATAGACACGGCCTCGGCCTCGGCCTCGTCTTCGCCTTCACCTAGCCCGCGTCCGCGGCGGCACTCCAGCCTGCGCGAACGTGTTCAGGCGAGCACGAACAGCCCCGTGACGCCTTCGGTCGAGAATTTCGCCCAATCGATCGGCTGGCCAAGTGAAGAACAGGCCGCCCCTCTAGAGAAGCTGTGCGAAGATGACAATAAGCGGAACTCGACATCGTCTATGGCCTCCTCCACAGTGGTGGAAGCCAGTATCATCGTCACGCCACCACGCAGGAGACAGACACTCCGACGATCAGGTAAGAATATGGCCTACAGGGAAGAGGGCTCGCCTACCCCAGATGCTACTTCCCAGAGGCACTTGCATCGGCAATCATTCCAATCTGATGCCGTCCCACTCCATCGCCTAGTTCATAAGCGGGTGAGTCTCGCAGACAGATCGAGGAGGATCAGTACGGACTCCGAAGCTTTAGGCACTGACCGCAGCATTTCCTCCCCACTTTCGTTCCGTTCAAGGATTATCGACAGCTCAGCAGCTACGCTAGCGCACCAAGAGTCGATTCGCAGGGTGTTACAGCCTGCTGCAGATATACTGAGCAGGCATAATTCCTTGGCGCGACCGTACTACTCGGGCCAAGGTTATTATGCACGGATATCGTCTGCGCCTGAACCTGTACCCAAATCGGCACTGTCGGTTGTCCCTAGAAACTACTCACATCTGCCACCTCCAACGAGCCCTCGTGTTACCAATAATGTGTCATCTGAGACACCTATTGGTAGCCATACCTCACCCGTGCCGTCGCCAGTGCCTTCTACACAATGGCCCATATCGCAAAAGAAACGGCAACCCTCAAATCCAGCCGAGTCCAAAATACCAGCTAATGTGAACAAGTCTCTACCCGATGTTCCTTTGCAGGATGACGAGCCATCTAAGTATGGTGTTGAAGATGCGGTTCTGGGTGCTAGCGAGCCCATTGAGGGGAGCCTTCCACCTTCCGCACTATTAGAAAGAGTTAGGCAGTTGGTGGCGAAGCGTGAAATTGCTGAAGAGGCTGCAGCTTTGCCTGAGGCAAATAACACCCCAAAATCTACAGAGCAACTGAGCACGTTTTCCTCCCTACAGGAAAGCTCGCCACCGTTTCGTCGAGGCTTGCGATCATCCCCTGGGAGAGTTGGAGAGCAAAGGCGGAGCTCGCTCAGTCAGGACCGTTCCTCAACATCACCCGAAATCTTGATCCGACCAAGCCTAGATGTTTCGACGGAAGAAGCACCTCGCCGCAGCCACGAATGGAGAAGACCATCTGAAGAGCATCGCCGAGTAAGCTTTGATCGATCCACGATCCGCACCGAACATGCTGGAGCAAGACATCTGTTCGCGTCCACAACACCTTTTTCGCAGTTCTCTGACACGCCTATTGAAGTTAGCGAGGCAACTGCTGTTAGCATCTTTCCCCACAACAATCATTCCTTGCTCGTAGTACAGCAAATGTCTCGTGCGAATTCCATGGCCCCAGAATCACGGCAACTGGCGGACGAATCTTATTTTCCCCCTCTTGATCATCATGAGGTTCGATCTACCCCCACACCGCCATTTGTAGATGCCAACGAAGACCATGATGGCGGACATGGGCAACATTTGCAGCCAACGTTGACATTGGAGCCCTCCACCCCTCCAATGCAGATTGCCCTACCCCAACCAGCTACAGTAGATTCACCTCTCAAAAATCCTCGACCACCTCCAGAGCCTCCGAAGATCCTCTTTATTCCTCCGACGCCGGCTGAAGAGCTCGAAAAGCAACTTGTTCCTGGACCTCCAAAACGCTCTGATTCACATCCTCAACGGCGGCTGTCTCTAGTTCAGCGAGCGCGACGATATTCAGATAATCTCATCCCAACACTATTGTCACGCACCTCAAGCAGCCGAGGACGTTCTTCCAATGATCCACACACACGTAGATCACATCGCTCTCCACAGGTCCCAACTGTAAATGACGAAGATGGTGCTTTGCATCCATTCTGGCGACCACGTGGTTTCTGGGATGAGTTCGATGACAGCGAGTCTGAAAGCGAAGAAGAGCTACCACGAGGTGGTGACACAAGTGATGTGGAACCTGACCCTCCAGCTCCGCCCAAGCGCTCCAATACACTTGGTAAACGTCTGACAGGCGGATTCCGCGGCTCAGGTGGCTTTCTCATTGGCAATTCACTTGGTGTCGAACGCCATGGTACCAATAGGCGCCGTCATCATATCACTCTTCCCCCACATTTCCCAAAATCGCCCAGAACATCAACTCATACATCCCCCAAGGTTCTTATTCACCCGCCCACTATACCTCTCAGACCTCATAGCGGTGGTGGTATCTCGAAGCGTTCGTCACGATCCAGTCTCCGGAGTTACGAGGGCCCTCAAAGACGAGCATCTTGGAGGCAGGGAAGAAGCCTACCTGGCTTGAAGAAGTATCATGTTCAATACATCGGGCTCAGCGGTGTGAAAGAACGGCTTAAAGAGGGAAGGAGAGAGAAGAGAAGAGAAAAGATTAGGCAGAGTATTGGGACGCGATATTATGTCGAACCAAATGGGCCAACTGCCACTTTAGGCACTCGAACTTTGCGTCACTAGACCGTGATCATTTTGAGGGAATCTGGGTCGGTGTTTTCAGGTCCTGATATGTTGCAAGACGACGTTTTTTTGTCATTTGTACTGTTAGGGTTGGCGTTTGGGTTTCTTGTTCGCATTTTGGGATACCACCATCTACGATATATACCACGTCATGATTCATGCGCCTATTTTTAGGATTGATGAAGTTATATTTGTATATGTAGTCGAGCCTTGGGCATAATTTTATCTTGTTTTCCTAGAATCCATGTCTGGATTCAGACGTACATCAGTATGAGAGGGGATCGTAACATCAGCCGAGCGTACTCGGATACGCAGCCGTGCCGGCATTCGTTCCGACAAGTACCTAACGTCACATTGGTTTATCCCGTTTTGGTAACCCTATCCCAGCATATGATTACCGTTATAGGTATCCAGCTGCTTCCTTCTAGGTCTGCCAATTACCATCACCATCATCTCACCACTTCACCATGCCTTCCATTTCCCGAACATACATCCTGCCATCTACACCCCTTATACCCAACTCACCCCATCCCTTGGTCCATTTCCCTGGCCTGTTGACCGACCTGGTAACCGATTCCCACTTCTCCACCAGACAGCTCTTTGACATATTTCACTCAAATGGCTGGCAACCACAATGGCTAGCTCGCTACGGACCAGATATCCAGAGCCACTACCATTCCACTACGCATGAAACAATGGCCGTCATTTCCGGCCAAGGGGCTACAATCCGCTTCGGTGTTGCCGATGACACACACTGGGAACAAGGGAAATTCGAAATGGGTGCCCGCGGCCAAGGGGAAATGGGCGGGTTGGAAATCCAAGCCGGACTGGGCGACGTTTTTTTGATTCCAGCCGGTGTAAGTCACAAGACGTTTGCGCCCGTGCCTTTGCCAACGACGGAGCTGGCATTCCATCAGCCGCCAGAAATAAGGCAGGGGAAAGCGGCGACAAGCCTAGATCACGAAAGTAGGATGAGACACCGCGAGTTTTTCGCTGGGGTTCCGTTGCGCGGTGAGTTTATGATGATGGGCGCATACCCTGAGGGTGGGGTTTGGGATTTCAGAGTCGGGGGTGAGCATTTGGGGAAGGAAGGTGAGGTTTGGAACGTGCCGAAGCCGGCGAGAGATCCTGTTCTTGGGGAGAGCGAAGAGGGGCTTAGAGGGTTGTGGACATGAGACGACTTGATATTTTTGAAAACTTCGTCCATCTATACAAAATATGACCATGTGGAAATGGAAGAGAATTGTGCTGTATTAGTCAGAAAACCAAAAACTGACATGAGGTATGCACTTTCAAGTTTTTTAGTTTTTTTTTTTTACATCTTCTTATATATACAACCGCGAAAATGGATTCTGTTTTTCATCGCCGTGGAGATGCTTTTGCTAACCACTCTTGTATGCTCCCTCCAGCGGTCTTGGGCAACCCATCGTGCTTGCCATCATACGTTTCCTCAATAAGCCTGGCTAGTCTTTGCGCCTTGACAATTGTCAGCCTTTTCGCACCTGCCCAATGCTCCCTGTGGACGAAAGTATCCGCTTCGCCTCTCAGCTCCTCTCGTCGCCTCCTTACAGCCTCACTCTCTTTCGATTCCACCAAACATAATTTGCACCTGCATTCGAAGCCCCACGTTGTCATCAAGGCAGCTTGACGTGTATCATAGTCGCTAGACTCGTCGTAGGCGTGGAAGATCTCAGAACCGCTGGGGATGGGCCGGGTAGCGCGCAGGATCATGATATCACCAATGTATTCTTTGGTCGCGTTAGGGATACAAGAGTGGTTTATATATGCGGCATGAATCCAGAGACCGGTGCTTGCATTTCGGGCGCCTTCTTCGCCAAACTGATTCCCGGGGCCGAAAGCATTGCGAGACATGATGTCGTGGACGCGGAAAACATCTACAGCAGCGCCAGCTTTGCTATTCGTAGACTGAACTGAATCGCCTTGGTAGTCTCCATATAAATCCATGACTTTGGGAATTTGGGAGGGATTGCTGATAAGCTTTTGCACAATGGCCTTGCTTAGTCCGACAGGACTGACGCGGATTCTGTCGTCGCGAATGTCATAAGTCATTGCTGTCATGGCCTCCCTTTCATGGCCCCACACTACAGAGAAAGCTTTTTCGCACATGATTACCTCGCCTATGGCTATGTTGCCTGTTGCGAAGAGGCCACGTCCTTGGCCTGGGCTATCTTTAATCGCAGTGTTGCTGGTAAAATCTGCTGCATCTACACGAGGACGAGCTCGCGATAAGTTGATCCTGGCTTTTGCAAAATCATAGGCCCCAGCACTCTGCTCCCTGGTGCGCACTTTGATTCTTTTGAGATACATCCTCCCGTCTTTGTCATCTGGCGTAAGCTTTTGTTGCTTCTCGAACAGGGCCTTGGCTGTTTCCCATTGGCCAAGACTGTACGCTGCACTACCAGCGCGAAAGTAGGCTTTACTGTCCAACTCCTTTGAGCGTTGTTCACTATTTCCAATGAGGGAGGCTGTCGCATCATCTATTGCTCCCTCTAACTGGTTCAGGAGAAGACTGACGTATGCACGGTTGCGAGCGATGTCTCTTGCCATACCATGTAAAGATTGTGAATATGCGATTTTCAAACCTTCAGAGTACCTTACATACGCCTCTGGGAGGTCTTGCTCCTTCAGGGCAGCATTTCCCTTATTCTTACAGAGCGTAGCAGCTTTCTCCGCTGCTGCAACGTCTTGCCAGTCACTCTCTACAATCTCATCGTTCACCGAAACGAGGTCTGAAGGATGATCAATTCGAATTGTAGCTTCGCCTTGCTCAGTGAGCGTGAAGAATGGCTCTTTGATCACGAAAATCTTGGTCAACTCCAGTACTTCTTCGCCATGTCGCAGTTTATGCAATCCAAATTCGAGCCGCTCTGTCTCTTTGCCTTCCTCATCTTGAACCATACACCATGATCGCACTGCCAGGCCGACCACTGGGCTGACCCGCTTTATTGTAAGCTTCTTGCTACGGTGGTGGGTTTCCATTTTTAGATCAGATAATTGCATTGGCTCCAAAGCTTCAAGTGATGCTGCGCTTGGAGGATATGGTAGTCTAATGGCCAGAGCCGGTAATGTGCCCCCCTGTGCCTGGGTCATGTCCGGATCTGGTGCACCGCCCATGTCTGCCATGAGTGAAGCACCAGTTGCTTGCTGTATGGATGCTGTTGCTTCCCTCGGCTCCCGATCTTCGCCTTTTGTTTCTGAACATTTCTTAATCTGGGCTTTTGCTGTGGTTCGGATGCGCTCCGCTTCTTGCTCGGTTAAAAAAATGGTGTTACCGTGGTTCCTGAGGGCCATCTTGGTTGAGTGGCAAGAAATGCACAGGGATGCCTGAACTGTCTTCGATAGAGCACCTCAAATGAGCAATTTCGTTATCCTAGGTCAATCAGCAGAGATACATAATATGCTCTCAAGGCTTGAAATTTGACACTAGCAACGTGTGAACCCGTACCTATCTTAATGTAAGAGTTCCCCGAAGTCCGCGTAACCTACCAGCTGTTCCTGATGTCGGTTGGTCCTTTTAGGTGGGCGTAGTTTCTCAGCTTCAATTTCGCTGTGAGCGTCAGGGCAAAGTGGGGGTGTGTTCTTATCGATAAGTTGCAGCGTCCAGTTACTTTCCCACGCACCATGCTCCACATCTCAATACCCAGACTTTTAAACGTACATGTTACTCTCATAGAGTGGAGCACATGCGTTAGATTTAGTCTTTACCTCGCTTTAAAGATAACTGGATGGTCTTTCTTATATCCAGGTGATGCTTTGAGAAACAAAGGTAGGCAAGATCAAAAATATGGCCAAAGTGCACTGCGCACTGCAAAGCTCGCAATAAGTATGGCTTTATTTGGGCACTGTAAACGGTGAGATCTAGATAATCCATTTGAAGGAAATCTTTCAATAAAAGAACGAAGAAGCGTGTTCAGAATTGCACAGAAGTGACCTTATGCCATGCGATGTCAAACGGCGTATGGTTGGATCGAAATACGCGTAAACTTTAAAGAGGCTATCGAAATGTTTCATGTAACTAATTTCTTCATCGCTTACTGTCGGAAATAGTCCTCTAGGGTTCAGGATGCGATAAGCCGCGATCATTGCGATCCCAATTAATGGCTCGTCAAAGGACATCATCAACACGTCACCAACCAACGAGTTTGGCCAAATCAAATTTCTCAAGTCGTGTCAAAAGTCCACCCAAGTGACAGGAATTCGAACTTCATGACTAAATATGGGTAATGTGGAACCGCTCACATGCGTTACAGGTGCTACAGTATTCAAGAATATGTAATATCAAGCTTTTTATAGCGTCAAGGTGATGTCAAGATAATTTTAAGATGATACCAGAATGAGGTTGAAACCTAACTAA
This sequence comes from Ophiosphaerella korrae, assembly GCA_028456385.1. Classification (NCBI taxonomy): domain Eukaryota; kingdom Fungi; phylum Ascomycota; class Dothideomycetes; order Pleosporales; family Phaeosphaeriaceae; genus Ophiosphaerella; species Ophiosphaerella korrae. Next base: position 52,685 of record JALNQF010000142.1, on the reverse strand, counting down.
TGTTGCCAGTATAGGTAGGAGTAGCTAGATACTTTCCTTTCTACGCTATCCTCTCTCTCCTTACTAAGTGCAGGAGATAACCTCGGGATAGGTAGATAAGACTATATATTATGGCATACTAGGATGCACATAGAAGTAGGAGGCAAGTAGCGAGATGAGTTGAAATATATGGATTGAGTAGCTACATGACGAGTTGGTGTCGGTGGCTATCCACCCCATCCGATCCTACTTGAGGCTCCGCCTGCGGAGCCGCTAACCTAACCTAATGCTCCCTAATCACGTGCGGTTCTACTACACCACAACATATACTTGCTTACTAACCCTGATTCTTCATCCAAGTATTTTAGTTAAAAAATTATTATAGGTTAGAGCAGTGGATCGGTCTAGTGTACTCAAGCTAGCTCAAGCTGTGCGAGCTACTCCAGCTTAAGCCGAGCTACCGATCTACTATATATTCAGATAGTTCTCTGGCCTTTATAATACAGTAATCCTTTCCATATCACTCCTGAGCTCAAATTGCGCCCAGTTTATTCTATCAAAGGAGAGATTACCCGAGTTTTACGACAACTTTCCGTCACCAAGAAATCTTTACTACCTACCTCTAAAGATTGGCTGATTACTGTTAATATCTCTAATATCATTTAAACCGTAAAATTATTCTACGTTAACTTTATATCGTGATAGGCTCAATACCCGTGCAGAAGAAACCTTTGCAGTAATGCCTAGGTATAACGATAAAGAGGAAGATGAAAACTTTCGATCGGGAGGAACCTCTGATAGTATATACGACATCATGTTAATGATCACTACACACTCATTTCACATCTGGATGCAAGAAGATCAATTTAATTACTCGGAATGCCGTATTAGGAAATCCGGTGATTGAACTCTGATTGGTGAAGGACGAGTCGAATCGAGTAATCGTGGTGTTAACTTACACACCTTTCCCCGCATATCACACCTTAGTCCGCCTATGCTCCACGGGATAAGTATGGCCTGAATACTTCAATCTAAATCTTACTTTTATCGCTGAACCCGGGTGATAAGCCTAACTTTTCCTTCATGCGCCTAGGCCTCATCCCATGCTTCATGCTCATTCCGAGGTTATAAGCAACATTCGTACCTAGATTTTGTTGATTAGACGATTCATGCAGCTAGAGAATAAACAATGCCTCCAGTAAATATCCTCGACAGAACCGTACTCGTATTGACTTTGCTAAGACTTCACGTCAGATAGTAAATCACATATCCAAACACACCATATCTACACCATTCCCAAACCCGTCTTTACAAGTCACCGCAGACCATAAGTTGAAACTGAAAGAAGCGCCCGTGTATGCGCCTGCAAGAGAAGAAGTCCTTCTTCATATCAAAGCTACCGGTGTGTGTGGGTAAGTTAAAACATATGGTTAATTCCACGTTACATGCTAAGGCTGATCCAGGTCGGACATTCACTTCTGGAAGCGAGGAAGAATAGGCTCTCTCATCGTTGAAGGAGATTGCATCCTTGGACACGAAGCAGCTGGTATTGTCCTCCAATGCGGTGAAGGCGTGACAAATTTAAAGCCTGGTACAATCGTACCTTGAACTACTATTCTCATCAATTGAACTGACTTCAAAGCAGGTGATCGTGTGGCTATAGAGCCAGGCGTTCCATGCGGAACATGTTTTCTTTGCCTGGATGGTCGATATAATCTCTGCGAAGACGTACATTTCGCTGGCGTATATCCATACCATGGAACGATCCAACGTTACAAGTGTCATCCTGCAAAATGGTGCCACAGGCTTCCCTCAAATATAAGTTTTGCAGAAGGTGCTCTCCTCGAACCTTTATCTGTCGTTATGCATGGGATCAAACTGGCCGGGCTGAGCCTTGGAAGAGGTGCCCTGATATGTGGTGCAGGGCCTATTGGACTCATCGCCCTTGCAGCAGCTAGGGCAAGTGGCGCGCATCCACTTGTCATTACAGACTTAGAACCCAAGCGGCTAAAATTCGCAAAAGAATTCGTGCCAACAGCAACTACGTATGAGGTGGATCCAAAATTGGACGCGCAGGAGAACGCGCAGAAGATACGACAATTATTTGATATAGAACACATGGGCGAATATGGAGCACCAGAAACCGTACTCGAGTGTACTGGAGTCGAAAACAGCGTGGCTACTGCTGCGTACACCGTACGACGAGGAGGGTGTGTCATGGTTATTGGTGTCGGGAAAGAGATCATGAACAATTTGCCCTTTATGCATCTTTCTCTTGCAGAGGTATGGCCAATCTGAAATTTTAAAACGCCTACTAACTCTTAGCAAAGATTGACCTGAGATTCATTAACCGCTACCGTGATACATGGCCCGCTGGTCTTCAATGCCTTGCGGGTGGTATCCTCGATCTTAAGCGTCTTGTTAGTCACACATTTCCACTAGAAAATGCATTGGATGCACTGCATAAATGTGGAGATCTGGGTAATGGGAGTATCAAAGTACAGATCATTGATGAGATAGATGACGTATTTTAAACCCACCCCGTACTCATCAATAGCGAAGAATCATGTCATACTGACCTAGAAACCGGTACACTCTTCACTAGCATGTGTATCCCAACGTTAATCCCACCTAGGTTTTTCAACTGACATTTCGAAGCCTGCCATATTTTTTCGTGGTTCTAGGGTCTCTGAATCGAGGAACGATTCAGTTGCGTTCTCAATCCTTGATCGAATAAATTTTATCTCGTAACCCCGCTGAACCTTGATGGAGAGCCGAAGTGAGATGAGATAATGAAACTATAACACATGACAGTAGAATAGTGCTGAAATCTAGCCCTTTTATCTTTACTTATTAATATACATTGGTGTGCTATCCGATTAAGTATTTCTACCAGTAAGCACGTATGAGTAGCTATAACGGCTTCATCTAGGCATGGGATATTCCTATACTGGCCGGTAGCTAGCGAGAACGATAGCGAATTGTGCGTGTGTGCCTAGGCGTTTTCACTTGTCATCGGTTGCGATGTTATGTGTTTTTGATTATCGAGTACAAAACTGGTTACGCTGAACCTGGCGGCCTTCTGTTCAAAGCAAAAGATGATCAAGTATTGAGCATTAGCACGTGCTCTATGATTACAAACATCAACAAGCACCAGCTGGCTTTGCTATCAAATTTCAGAAATTCGAATTTGACAGATTGGTTCATAATGGCAGCCGTACGATTGATACCAACCGTAGAAGTACGCGGTCAGCCGTGTTTGGACTTACTCACACCTCCTCAGTTCATGCACATGTTGTCCCCCCTGCTGATCTTGGAAAATAGTTCGTCAGCTCCGCTTCGCTTCAGCAATACCTTGGAGCATGGACAGACAGTAAGAATGTCAGAAATGAGTCGGTAGGGCAAGCCTTCTTGGAATGATAGGGTTCAAGGTTGGCATAGACGGCAAAGAAATTACGATGAATTTGGTTTCTATGATACAAGCGAAGGCAATAACCAGAAGATATGGATGAGAGGCAGGCAACGATCGAGATAGTCCGCCCCCACCATACTTCACCTGGTTGGGCCGGACTTACCACTGGTAACAAGTATGTGTAATGAACAAAACTAGCAGTTTATTAGCACAAGAATTACCTCGCAAATGTGGCCATTGAAACACTTTTCCTAACAATTTTCTCAGCTTGCTTAATTCATTGCCACTGCATTACCGGATTGACTTTCAAGCACCGCTTTAGATCAGTTCTTCGTGTATATGGAGGGCATGTTTTAAACTTGTGCTATTGCTGTTAGACCAGGCGGTCATCTATATTACAGTGGCTCAACATCATTCACTGCACCATGCCTTCAACAGTGCCAATAGGTCGTTCAGTGATATGAATACATCCATCAATGATGCTCTGTCGTGCGTCCTCAGAGCTCACGTTTTGTCCACCGAGATACAATAACCACACCAATCGGCTGACTCTTGGGTCCCTGACCTCGCCTAGCCATGTTGAGTGACCCATGTTCTCCTTCTGGTCCTTCTGAATGACGGGTTGGTACATGGCACCCAATGTGCCCTGTTTGTTCCTTGTCAAAATAATGACACTGCCCTTTGGCGCTTTTCCTCTGCCCTGAAAGATGTTTTTAAATTCTTTCATCGCCAGGCCGAACGAATCGTCAGAAAACTCATTGTCGTCAACAGGTTTGGGAAGGGTGATTAGCTTGCTCTCAGCCGCTTGCTGTCGAAGTAGCTCAGCTTGCTTCCGTCGCACCTCGTCTGTGCGTGAAGCTATACCGCGCATCCAGCCGTCCTGGAGATGCTTGAAGTCTGTACCTCTACATGGTACGACGCGGAATGCCATGTCAACTGCGTCAGTACCTTGCTTACTTAAAATTGCTTCCCAGATCTGATTACTCTTCTCTGGATCTACGAGTGATTGGCGCAGGTCGTCCTTCTCTCCAGGAATCAGGGCTGATGCGGCGGTGTTTACAGTGTTGATAAGATGATTTTGGAGAGTAGCAAGATCTGCTGTCTTGATGTATAGACCAACAACATAGACCTGTACCCTCAGAAACGAAACCTTGCGTATGCCAAGCCCCAGCAGTTGGTACTCGGCATCATTGTCGATTTGCTCGGGCCCAGCGTTACTTGTGGGGAGGCGGATGGTGCGTGGAAAGTAGGGCACATATGAAGTTCCTGTTTCTACGAGCTCAATAGCATCGGCGTCGGAGGCTTGCGGATTTTCTGAAGACGCTGGCGCAGCAATGACCTTGTCTCCTGCAGCGATGACGACGTTCTTGCCTTGGAACTCATCTGCAGCTTTTCTTGGGGCATCATTTTTGGTTGGCGGTCCTGCGATCATGTCTACTATGCCCCGGCTAGGCTTCTCGTCCTTTTTCTTGATATCCTCTTCCAACGGCACATCCCACAGCCGTACGATGAAGATAGGGGCGATCATGGACAAGGCAGCGCCGAGGGCGAGCCAATTTCGCTTTCGGATAGCTTGTTGTCGCCGAATCGCTTCGGCACGATGTATCGAGACGTAGTCTGCGCTGGCTTGGCCCGGGCCGGCAGGGATATTATTTGCATATCTGGAGATGTTGCGCAATTGGCATGGCCGTGGGGCAGCACGGCGTAGGATATTCATGGTGGGCTACGGCCTGGTGGCATGAGATGACTACCTAGTTAGTGTGACCAAAGCTTGATGATGTAGTGGCGGAGCAAGTAGCGCGTCGCGCTCACCCTCTATCGATAAGTCGCGTCGCAGCAGCGCTCATCATACCATCCACCTTCCCACTCAACACACAAGAAGGGCAAAGATGAGTAGACGTCGAAGAGTGAATACAGAAAGCGAACGTGGCCCTTCTCAATAATTAACAATTACAGGCAGCAGAAGACGACGCTCAGACTCCCACGCAAATCGAAGAAGATGAGGATGTGGAAATGGAAATGGACGACAAGCAACAGGGCGGTGGGAGCGGAAGCCTCGACCAGCTGTCCAAAGGCCTGGTGCGATATGCTCTATCCTGCGAGCATTCTAGAAAGCCCATTAAGCGGTTAGATGTCAATGAGAAAGGTGGGGTGGAAACCATGCAAAGGCAGCGTGTTTACGACGACGCTGACAGCTGCAGTCCTTGGATCTCATACACGGCTTTTCAAAGAGGTCTTCAGCCATGCAAATTCAGAGCTTATGCAGGTGTTTGGCATGCAGCTGGTCGAGTTACCCAAGGCAGAAAGGGTGACGGTGCGACAAAAGCGCGGTAGGTCCATCTGCCTCGCTATCTAGCCACCTGCCTAACACACGCACAAGCGGCCGCCGCATCAGAATCACAGAGCAAGACAAGCGGCTTATGGGTGCTGCAAACCATTCTGCCCGACCAGTACCGACTGGCAGACGTCATCGGCCCCTCGCGGCCGCTTCCCCAAGACCAAATCAACCGCGACGACTCGTACGTCGGGCTGTATACCATGGTCATAGCACTGATCATCATATCTGCTGGAACGATACCAGAGGGCAAACTAGACCGCGCTCTTCGCCGCATGGAGGCGGACCGCTCGACTCCGTTAGGGACCAAAGACAAGACGCTTGCGCTTATGGTCAAGGATGGCTATATAGTTCGTGTCAAGGACTCTGCCACGGGCGATGAAACAATTGAATACATTGTGGGGCCTCGTGGGAAGGTGGAGATTGGACAAGAGGGCTTCGCCAGCTTTGTCAGAATCATGTACGGCCAAGAGGCAGATCAAGAGGAGCTTGATAAGCGCATCCAGAGAACGCTGAGTATTGCCGATGCCTTCAATAGCAGTGCAGCTTCGACTGAGGCGCCGGCGGGTGCACCGCAGGTGGCAGGGCGCAAACGCGGGAGACCGCGGCGCAATGACGATGATGAATGATGCAATAGCTCCGAAGTCCCCGCCTGTGGGGAAGTGATTAGTACCGGCTCTCTAGTCAGTGTTACAATGGAATTAATTGAGCCCGTGAAGTCTCTCTCCTGCACATGTGCATGCGCTGCGCCGACGCAGGTGAAATGAAGGTCCACATGGCCCGACTAGGCCTAGCCAAGCCAAGCCCTCCATGGCGTCAACCGACCCATCGTCATATCAAATCTCGCACCCAATGTCTGGACGACCCAACTCGACACGGCCACAATGAGCAGTATCAACTCTCTGCTCAACCACGGGTCCGCCGCCCCAGATGCGCATTCCCATTCCACGACAACTACAGCGGCCACAGCGGCAACAACGTACGACGCTGCCGATGCCCTCACAACGCTCGCGACCCTCGGCAGCAACCAGCAGTTCGCTCCTGCACCTACCCGCGAACTCCCCTCACCCACCGCCTTTGCGAGCGCGCCCCGACGTCTGAGCACTTTTGGCAGCGACCACGCGCCCGTTGAGCCGTCGCCACCAACGGAGCAGCCCGCGCTGCGCTCACCAACGCTAGATCGCTATCACCATGGCTCGCAGTCGCCAGAAGAACAGAAACGCCGACAATCACTCATGTTCAGGTCGTCGCCGGCGCCCGTCCTAGCCCCGATTCAGCATCTGTCCGCGGCGCTGCAGGACGAAATTGTTGCCTCGAGCGAAAGCGAACCGGGTAGGGGCAATGTTCAGCAGCGCGACCATGCCCCAGTGCCACACATCCAAGGGCCTGTGCCAGCACCGAGCGCCGCAGCCCAGCATTCAACCACAGCCGAAACCTTGGATCCTGACGCGCTCAAGGCACTCGAGGTCGCTAAACAGGCCGACTTGGGCCTTCGCACCAAGAGGACAGCAAGCGTAGCCGAGAGTATGCCATCTCCTATTGATTCCAAGCCGCCCGTGCCGCCCTCTAAGAAGCGTCCTGCGCCATCCTCGATTCCCGCCATGAAGAAAAAGGGAACCGCCAAAGCCATGAAACCGTCCAAGAAGCGCAAGCTCGACACGGACGACCCGAACCCTCGCTCACTCACACCTACCTCCCGCGCATCGAGACCTCCCGGGAGCAAAAGTAATAAGAAGGGTTCGCAGGCTGGCACGCCGGGTCTCGAATCATCGCCGGCACCTGACAACTCGTCACAAGTGCATGCTTCAGACGACGACGGCGACTCGTCAGAAGACCACAATCTATACTGTATATGCAAGAAACCAGACAATCATAAGTGGATGATTGGTTGTGACGGCGGATGCGACGACTGGTTTCACGGGGACTGCGTGAATATGAAACAGGCAGACGAGGAGCTAGTAGATAGGTTCATATGTCCCCAGTGCGAAGAAAATGGCAAGGGCCACACATCATGGAAGCCCATGTGTCGCCGAGATGGCTGTCGAAAACCCGCACGTCTAGCCAAGGATCGTGAGAGCAAGTATTGCTCTGACGCCTGTGGGACGCTCTTCATGAGTGAACAAATGCAACGAACCGCTGGGGCCAAGGGTGCAAATGGGGCCAAGGACAAGGCGAAGAAGATGAAAAAGAAGGGCGGAAAGGGCGATGAAGTCGAAGGCGACGAGGAAGAGCCTACACCTCTTGGCGGAATTCTGCGTGCGAAAGATCTTAAGGCACTAACAGACGCGTCACCCAACATTCAAACCTTCAAAAACCTAGGCACCGGTGTTCTCACGCCTCCTCAGACCGCCTCGCCGAACCGTGCGACATTCGAAGGAGCCGACGATTTTGCATTCACTGCTGGGGAGACTGAACGGCTGAACGCGCTACACAATGAGAAATCACAATTGAAGGATCGACTCGAGGTTTTGAAGGATCGCGAAAAGTTCGTGAGCATGGCGAAAGAACAAGCCGGACGTGTAGCAGAACGAGAGAAAGTCAAGTTAAAGGAATTCTGCGGCTATGACTCGCGTTTATCATGGTCAGAGGACGAATTCCTACACTGGCGCAATAGTAAACCTGGCCGTGCTGCCTTCCAGTTTAATACACTTTCCCCCTCGCCAGAGCAGATTGCGTCGATACCAGGGGCTCATGGTTTGGATGTTGAAGTAGAGGCAAAGGAATCAGTCTGTCTGAAGAAGCGGTGTCCAAAGCATCCGCAGTGGCAGAAGCTCAACTTGCAGGATGCCCGGTTTGAAGAGCTTGAGGTATTTGAATCACTTCGCGAGTGTGAAAAGGAGGAATCGTCAGTTCGCGAGCGTGCCATGCGTCGTGGTGCGAAAGATGCCATGACCAAAGAGCTGACAGCCGGCGATGGATCAAACGAGGCGAGGAATAGAGAAGGTTGGGTCGAAGTCGTTGCGTCTTAACCCCAAGACATTACAAGAAGGGAAGAATAAAAGCTTGAACAATTGCATATACCCGTCTCCTATCTTATCATTACTATTTATCTTGCGGATTGAAAATATATCAACAGAAAGTATTTCAATTCACCACTCCAGTCTCTCATAATGGCTATACATTGCCTGGACGAGGCGACTGGGCCTGTGGAAAGAACAGATCGTCCACACAGCTGTTTTATAGTATGACTTAATGACATCCATATAGTTATTGCCTGTCATGCATATGCTTTTAGTGTGAGCCGTAACTGCAAGCATCAAGTCAAGAGCAATTCATATCAAGATGTTCGCTCACTCTCTCTCTCTCTCTCTCTCTCTCTCTGGCATATTTATATCAACAAATTCTTTAGTCTACTTGGTTCGAGGATGAACCCCATTATATTCGGACAAAGTCACGAGCGTTCCTGTACCTACATTTTATTCTCATATCCTCATAGAAAAACAGAGGGCTTTGCAAGGTGGAGTAGCTAGATACGAAGAATGAGCAAAGTTCTCGAAGCAAGACCTTATATCTCACCCAGGCAATCACCACTTATTGAATAACGAATCTGTGATTTTCGAAATGTTGCGTATTGGGGGGATGGTATCCTAAAGTGATCTACGGACAATTATAAACTTGAAGTTAGGCCTCCGTCTGAAGTAGGTGAACAGGTCGAAAGACCTCCTTTAATCCTCCCGCACTCAAAAACCAAGGACCTGGTTAAATCGTGTTGAAAGAGCTATCTCAATCTAAACAACACCATACTACGATTGCAATATAATACAAATCTAATCCTTATACTGTAACAGTCGAAGTAAGTCGGTCGTACCATCGTTACCCATGCATATCATACGTGTCATTGCCTAGATCCCGAAAAGAGGAAAATAATTTACACATGGCATCGCAAGATTGCCCATTGGGATAGAATAATGTAAGCCTGATTCATCAAAATGCCACGTCCCAGCCAAAATCAAACCCGGGCCACCCGCTTGCTGATTGTTTAGTTACTCTTCATATTCATCACCATCTACCTTCCTCCATTCATACTATGTTGGTTAAATTCGCTCGTCCCGTGCCCGGTGTCTCCAAAATCAGGCATAACACCATTCATGCTGATACCATCTTCGTATCCGGAATAACCTGTCATATCTGCCCAATCCCACTCAAGAGTCATGGGCATTTTCCAGAGGTCTTGCGGCACGTTGTTGAAGGTTTGATCAAACTGTCCCATAGCCATGGCGCTGAGGTTGTTGATACCATTCATATCAACGTTGGTCGTGCTGGGTTGCTGTTGAAGCACCTGGGTGGCGATAGACGGTGATCCGTAAGCATTTTGATTGATTTGAGGATTATTTTGAAGTGATGCGTGGGTAAAGTTGGGAGAAAAAGGAAAGGGCTATGTAAGTTAGTAGTGGTTTGGTGTCTGGTAAGAAACATTTACCTCGTTAAAGCCTTGGAAGTCGGGGTTAAAAATCATGCCTTCGGAAGCAGGATTAGTTTTAGGTGTAGTCGCAGCAGGAGGCGAGGAATGCGAGTTGCGGCCAGTTGAGAGAAGTTCCGCCGTTGTTGCCTCGATCTGTGCGTCTTGTTCGCTGTCGCCTTGCTTTCTCTTTCGCCGTGAGCTGTGCTCCCTATCTGCCTTCTCGAGTACAGCCCCTGCAATCCGCTCAAACTCGGCACAGACCGAGCACATGCGCTTGACACTGCCGCTGCCTTGGTCGTCGTTCAACATATTGAGGAAGTTAACAACTAGCTTCATCAATTTCAAGTCTGACCTTGATCTCGTGTCTTGTGGATTCTGGAGGATATTTGCGAAAAGAGTAACAAGCGCGGTGACTGGGAAGTAGATGATCAGCCACACACACGACAAGTCACCTTTGGGAATGTATTTTAGTAGATGTATAGACGCACGCGCTGCCTGAACGCAGAGCTGTGCCGACATGAAAACCCTTGGGTTCAATGGTCGAGCGTTTAGTCCCTGGATAGCAAAATTGGATAGGCGGCTAGTCCAGTATCCGTGATGGACGCTCATGCGGTGGATGGTGGTGAGACAATTGTAGTAGCCAAGGTGCAAGACAGCCACCTGGAGAATAAGCGGTGTGTGCGAAGCTTTAATATCGTGTTCCGGTCGGAATTCAAGGGGGATCCCATCCTTCCACTCTTCGAGCTCCCTGTCAAGTTCACCAATTGTATTGAGAAGTTCGCCGTCGGTCTGCTTGGCTGCCTTTACTGAATACAGTCCCTTGTATACATTACTCTGGATGATGGCAAAGGTACACATCTGACGGAATAGGTTCATGGTGCCTTTTCCGTCTGCGAGCGGAATATTCCCAATATTATCTGGGGGGTACTCGCTCGGGAGCTCAACATTCATGTCGTCATCGTCCTGAATAGGAGGTCTACCCGAACGCAGGCAGATACTGAAGAGGTGTCAGTAAGTAATAGCACGTACGAAAAACAAGTTACTCACTCCTTGTCTAGCATATATGCTATCCAGAAGACACGCTTTCGTTGCTCAACCTCGGCGCTATTGAGATTAAAGTTGGTGCCTTTCTTATGCAGTCCAATGCTATGGGCGAGTCTCATGGCTGTTGCAATAAAAAAATATGTCGGCTGTGGGTTCGGTGTACCTAGCAGGAACAAGCCCTAAGTATGGTTAGTCACGTGGTGTGTGCTGATCGACGAAATGACTTACGATGCCGAGAAGAGCCTGAACGCTGAGCAGATCGGTGTTCCGCATAGTTAGCTCAACCATGACGCTCATAGCATTCTTCAAATACTGCCATGCTTTCTCATCCTCATCTGCGGGCACAAGATTGCTCATGACGCGCAGGCGGTGAGCGAAAGCCAATGCAACGTTGAGACTAGCCCACCATCCAGAACCTTCGTATGGGTCCTTGGAGTAGTGCTTGTCAACGAGATGCATGAAGGTGGGTTCGTGGAAGAGGGGGAACATGCAATTGAAGTTTTCAAAATAGTCCTTCAACAACGAGAGTGCTTCGTGCTTGGGCGGGAGTTGCTTGTATACGCGTCTTTTGAAGATATCTTGGAAGACATCGGGGCGCCACTGTATCCATTTGTTGTCCTCGACGGCTGCAGTCGATATCATGTCACGGAAGGATTGGTCACCCGTCTTTTCATTCACCCACTGGATACCCTTTGGGGAGAAGATAGAGAAACCTGAAGAGGATCCTGCACAAGGTCAGCACAACGGAGGATGATGCACGAGGCGACGGATCTTGACGGACCAATGTATCTGGTTTCGCCACAATTGTTAGTCACGAGGGAGCACATCATTTCAGCAAGAGCATCTTCTTCCTTAGTTTCTCCATTGAGTTGCTTATCTGGCTCGGGCGAGGTCGTGCCACTTCGCGGGCTGGGCAGAGCGGGCTGCAGCGGAGTGCCATGTGTTGTTGAGGCGGCCATGTGGGTAGATGCTCGCCTGCCTTCTCCTGTAGTGTTTCCAGGCGTTGCCGACTGGCCCACCCGGTCCGCCAACCGCTTCTCCAGCGTGGCGAGGTCGGTGCTGCCGTCATCGTCCTCGGGCAACACGCCCGACAGACGCATCAGCGATTCCATGCGCGCCAGACGGTTCTCCAGGCCTTCGATGTACTTTGCGCTGCTCCTCGTCAGCCCTGCAATGTAGCGTGGGTTATTGCTATGGCACCACCTACCCTTTGGGTGGCTGTCTCTTCTTTTCGACCTGGGTGAAGATGCATTCCGTCTTGTAGTTTTGGCAGTGGGTGCATGAGGGCATCTTGCCGTCGCACTTGATCTTCTTCTTCCGGCACATGTCACAAGCCTGCAGGCTGTCAGTAGTGTCCATCGACGGTCGCTAGGCCGGGGGGGGGGAGGGGGCGGCGTACCCTTGCGATGCGCCGTCTCTTGGGATCGCTCTGGTCGTGCGGGTCATCGTAGTCGTCGTGCGTAAACATTGGGCCTGGGGGCATTTGCGAGGGGTCGAACTGGCCGCTGCCAAAGATGCGCGGCGGTGGATTCATCAGCGGCGGACCGGCGGCATAGAAGCCAGACTGGTTGGGATTCATGGCGAAGCAATCGACGGCGGTCGGCGATGGCGTCCTCGGCGGCAAGACAAGGCCGTGGATGAGAGGTTGGCGTCTTGTTTAGAGCTGCCTGGCTGTCCAGCGGGCGAAGGAAGGTGTGGGCTTGGGAGGGGAAGAACTATGAATGCTATACTAGGGAATCGGTCTAGTGCCTGGCGATGAAACGCTGCCGAGAAGGATGGCGACAGGGAGCTCAATACGGCTGTCGCAGACTAGCAGGCCGCAGTCGACCACACACGGTCGAATTGCGGCAGAAAGCTTGTTTGGAGAGTTGGTGGTGCAGGAACACTGAGCGTGCAGTTGTTTGAGATGGTCGAGTCTTGACACTCTTTTCCCAGCCTGCCAATCCTCGATGTTTGTGGCCAGTGATGAAATGACGTTGGCCTGACGGGCAGGCACGCTGATAAGTAACAGTACCAATGTACGGTGGGATGATGAGAAGTACGCTACGCGGCTTGAACTAGCCACCAACCCTATATGGACCTCACTTTGGACCCCGTCACTATGATCATCTCCTAAGCGCCCTCCGCTGCCTTGGCTAGCAGATATAAGTAGCTATCCTGCCATCCACCCGAAATATACTGCATCGCCCTCCCACCTTGGACGCCCGCATTAGCTCGGACCGTCCATCCATCACCCCCACCCTCCACCATGGCGCCTATGACATCGGACCAGCTCCTCGCACACCCAGAATACAACCATACCATCTGGGACCTGCAACCCGAAAAGAAAGCCAAGGCTGCCGTTGCACATGGTCGCGGTGGCCCTATCAATATCGCCTACGAGATCCATGGCTCCGGAGATCGGCACCTGGTGGTGAGTTTGATGCTCTATATTTGGTATCCATAAACTGCAACATGCCTCCATCTCCAAATCAGGCACCCTCTGCAGCATCATTTGTCATACACCCCATTCTAGCCACTTTATGGGCCTGAGCCTGCGCCCATCTCTCGGTAACGACGCCTGGCACGTTTTGTTTCAGCCGCATGGACCGTCTCACAACGCCTCATCCCTACGTCTCATGTTCCTGAGCAGCAAAGCTTATTCTTGTGCTGTACCTGTCCACCCCTCACAATGCATCCCGGTCTACCTCTGTCCTCTATACTAACACAGTCAAGTGGCTCATGGGTCTTGGTGGGATGAAGTATGCATGGCAGCGCCAAACCCAGGATTTTGCCCACATAAAAGGAAGCCAATACTCGTCCTTGGTGATTGATAATCGTGGTATTGGCGACTCGGACAAACCCCGGTCGCGGTACTCGACGTCCGAGATGGCCAAAGACGTAATCGAACTTGTCGACCACCTGGGGTGGATAGGTATGCGAGAGTTACATGTTATTGGTATAAGTATGGGGGGCATGATCGCACAAGAGATGGTAAGTCCCTTCAAATCTCCGGGATTCGCCCTATGGCCGGCAAGATACAATGCTTGCTCTCCTCTTAGAGTTGGTTTTCGTTTACGGCACTTCGGATGCTACACCATCCGGTCGACCATTCTCGCCCGCCAAGTATCTCAAACATCCGCCACGAACTTCTTGCAACAAGCAACATCCTGTAATTTCGCCGGCTACGAGAGTTCCGCCCCGCCCCGCTCTGTCCCCGCAGATATTCCCGCTCCCGCTGCAAGTCGCACATGCTCAGCACTCTGCCAGATGGTTCCAACATGGATCTATATACTCACCGCCTATTGGCGGTGTAGGTGTAGCCTAGAGCTGACAATTATACTAGGCTGCGCTCATACCTGAGCGCATATGCACGCTTTCACTTGTGTCGACTGCAGCAGGGCTTTTTAGAACTACGGTAAGTCAGTAGTGCATTTACTCCGCTACCTGGGGAGTCTATTCCGTGTTTAGCTCAAACGAAAGAGTTGTGTCATTCCCAATACAGTATTCCAAGACTGGGGTAAACGAAACGCCACGACGCTTCTATTTCAATTGATCAGATACGCCAATCCAACCACCATCACACAAGGCTATCCATGTTCATAACTTTTTCAGCCTGTTTCAGGAAGGTCACTAATCATTCCAGGGATTTTTCGAGAACCTATGGAATCGAGCCAATCTCTTTGTCCCAAAAGCCATAGACCAGCAAATCGAGAACGTCAAAAGGAATCTCTACACAAATACATGGCTGAACTCCCCAGACTCCCTCAAGCCCGTCAAAGAATCTTTCCCCACAAATGGTGACCGGTTCGCAGCCAACGAACTATGGAAGCGCCAACAATCGGAATACTTCCAGAAAGCTGGTTTCATTCTGCAGGCCATTGCTGCAGGGTGGCATTACAAGTCCCCGGAACAGTTACAGAAAATTGCCAAGACTGTGGGCAAGCAGAGGATCATGGTGGTGCATGGTACGCAGGATCGGATGATCACCTTTCCGCACGGCGTGGTTCTTTGGAGAGGGTTAGAGATGGGCAAAGGTAAGACTGGAAAGGAAAACTGGCTTGGTTTAGAGGATGAAGAGGATGTGTGGCAAGAAGGTGAGGTGGAGAAGCATTTCGTCAAGGGGCAAGGACATGTAATACCAGTGGAGATGAGAGAAGAGTTTGCAGGATGGTTAGAGCAATTGTTCGAAAGAGGAGTCCGGCTTAATTGTAATGAGACTGCCTAGACGTTATGCAAATATGTTATATCACGTGTAATAACTCTAAGGTTGACCTCACCAACCACCACCCATAATTTCATGCTTGGCTGCAGCCTAACACCGAGCCTCGGCTCGGTATTTACTCGGAGCGCGGGGTAAATCCATGGCGCGAATCATACGTTTAATCGGCCCATTTGCGCGACTTTTGAAATTACATCAAGGATTACTTACCTCAGTATTAAAATAGTCTTGCAGGCTGTTGAATTCATAGTAGTTCACTTGGTTGTGTGTACGAGACTTTGCAGATTACATACCACCATGCCGCCAACACAGCATCCAACAGTGATACTGTTCGGATATGACTGTGAGTAAACTAACTGAAACTAGTAGTATTGATTGTGAAAACTGACGGATTCAGCGAGTGCGTTTACAAATAAGGTCAGGCTGGCTTTAAGGATCAAGCAGATTCCGTTTTGTAAGTCAAATTTCTGTCCTTGCCATTCTGCAGGCTTGTAACTGGCCGATGCGCCAATCTCTTCATAATTGCTACCCGTCTCCCAAGTCCTCTATCGTACTTGGGAATCTTATCGGTAGATTGTTTCTCTCCTTGTTGTATCAGGTATGATGAAGAGCAGGCATGTTAGCAATACTCTTCCATTTCAATACGTATGATAGGTATTGCGTGCGTACAGTTGTCTAATCAAACTCAGCCTATGTTACTGTTCCGTCCATGCTCCCACGCCCCGTTTTAACCTCGACATTTGCCCTTCACTACCGCAGAATCCCTGTCCTCGCCATTGGACGTGAAATCTACTGCGACACGTCTCTCATCATCGAAGCGTTGGAGTACTTCTTTCCTCCCAGTCAGGGCTGGGGAACTGTGTATCCGCCATTCGAAGGCGTGGATGAGTGGACATATAAAGGTCTCGTTAGAGGATTTGCAAGCTTTTGGACTGACGTGAGTTGCCCACCAACATACCCACAACATGAAGCGCGAGCCAGCTAACACACCCTGTTCTCCCCCATAGAAGCCCTTTTTCAGAGCAACAACAGGACTCATCCCCTCATCTGTGTGGTCATCCCCCTTTGGTGCTGACCGCTCCCAACTTATCGGTCACACGCTTGACGCAACTAAACTTGGCGCCAAAATCCCGCAAAATCTCGCTGTCCTGGACACCCATCTTTCGCTTCTCGAGCCCACATTTCGCTCGGGCACATGGGCGATTCCAACCAAGGCACCGTCACTAGCGGATATTAGTTTATTCTACCAGTTGCGGTGGGGCATCGACATTGCGGCTGGGCGTGGAATATATAATTTAAGTGGGGGCGGGACGGAGGATGGAGGGCAGGATGTGGCGGGGGGGGTGTTTAACAAGGAACGATATCCAGGGTTGTGGAAGTGGTTCCATGCTTTCGAGGAGCATATATCCACTTTACCGAACCGGGAGACAGTTGTGGCACCTAAGGATACTACGTGGATCAACAGGTTGCGTGACACGGCACTGGTGGATGAGGATGCGCTTTTGGTTCCCGCAGCGGTGGAACAGCATGCCAGTCTAGATGCACAGAGAGATTTAGTAAAAGGGGCGAGTGTGAGTATCGGGCCAGATGACACAGGCAGAGAGAATGTAACCGTGGGCACGCTAGTGAAGATTGGGGTCGAGGAGGTTGTAATTACCCCCAATGAGAAAGCTGAGGTGGATGTTAGGCTACATTTTCCGAGGCTGGGTTTCGTGATCAAGGTAGTGGATGGGGCAAAGTTGTAGGGTCTATTATTGAACAGGCAGCCTGTACCATTGCGCCGTAACGCCAAATCCAACCACGTGCATCCGTGTCACTCGTCCACATCCATAGCCTCTATGCCACCCCCAACCTTCATCCTCAGCTTCCTCTTGCTCTTCAACTTGGGCAGTGTCTCCTCAACTTCACTCTCCAGCTCGCTCTCGTCCATGTCAATTTCCTTCCTCCGCTTGGCTACCCTCTCCTTGACCTTTTGCACGTCTACTACGTCCTCTTGCTCCAGCTCTTCCTTGGCATATCTCTCGCTCGGCGGCAGCAGGTGCTGATTTTCCTCAACCAGCTTCCGATCCTCTTCCCGCTGCCTGGTCTTGTTACCGCGCATGCGAGCCTTGTAAAAGGCGCGTTCTCGCCTTGCTCTTATTTCCGAGACACGTGACATGGCCTTGAGGGTCGTCTGGACGAGGTCACGGTTGTAACGCACGGGGACGTTGCGACGTTGGGCAAAGGTGAGAGTGCTGTCGACGGTCATTTCCTTGCCGTGGGCGCGACGGAAGGATTTGGTCCAGGCGAGTTTTCGTGGATTGCGCTTCATCTTGAAGTTCTTGTGGCATTTGGATTTGCAGAAGCGAAAAGCCTTTGCATCGTTGCGCACTGTAGACGAGGAAGAAATTAGCTTAGCGGCGCCTGCGCACATGGGGGTTCGGCCGGGGCGTACCGAAAGTGATGCCTTTGGACGGATACACCGGCGAGGAGCAGAAGTAGCACGTCTCAATCCTCATATTGGCGGGCGGAGGTGGCGGTGGTGGTGAGAGTAGTGAGAGCGGTGGTGATGGCGATGCTAAGTCGTGGTGCCACTCGGAAAATCTTGGTGGGCCCTGGTTTGCCAAGAGTTCGCGGCCAATCACAGCCCGACCCGACCGCGGCTTCCCGCATCATGGCTCTTTTCTGGCTGCAACATGTTCGATTTCTTCAATACCAGCTCCTCTGCCGCATACTCTCCATAGCAGGCTCGCCGCGCTCGCATACTCGCCCACAACATTCGCGGCCAAGCCACAGCCATAAAATCATCCATAGCTGCCACAGGGAACCAACGCCATGTCGGCCTGGGTCTGGGTGGTGGGCATAGGCGCAGGAGCCTTTTTCGCACGTCTCCGCAGCATCCATCAGCTACCGGCAGCATGCTGACTGAAACACTTACAGGGTCGCGCTGCACTTGTTGCTCTGCGGCGATCCGGCGGCGGGGCTGGTCCCCTAGGACGAAGTTTTTACAAAGGCGGCTTTGAGCCTAAAATGACACGAAGAGAAGCCGCGCTCATACTCGAGATGCCGTACGTTTGTCGTCATGCCCCACCAATGCCAAATTTCCACTCACTCATACCAGCGAACGTGGAATTACCAAGGAGCTCCTGCGTAAGAAGCACCGCTCATTAATGTTGTTAAACCACCCTGATCGCGGCGGCTCTCCCTACATTGCCACAAAAGTGAACGAGGCCAAGGAGTTGCTGGACAAGGAAGTCAAGTAAGCGACTGGTACATGGTGTAAGATAGGATGTCAAGATTTGTATTATCACGATGCATGGGCAGGGCGTTACTTTTATCAAGACATGGCTGGGTCGAACTAGTCGGATCCCCAATCACTACCCTCCTCCTTTCCCCACTGAAACTCGCCTGTGCCCGTCTCTTCACTTATGCTGCAATTCTGTCGCTTTCCAGGCCATGTCCCATGGTACTCCCAAAGGCACAGCAACGTAAATTCTTGCCCAATGCCTCGCTGTGCTACCGATACGAAGTCGGAGCACACTTTCATCCTCAGGCTTAAGAAGTTGAGGTGCTAGGCGAGACGTCTATTGTGCCGTGTTCGACGCTATTGGCTAAGAGAAGTCGTCGGTATCCGCATCCATACCCAAAGTAGTGACAGTAATAACTCTGCCTCTCCCCTCTTATAATAGACGCAGAAGAAGACTAGGGGAGGGTTATTGTGTATACGTATTCTGTTACGGCAGTAACAGAAGAACTACAGATGGAGCCAATCAGCCCTACGTCAGAAGGACTGGATCCATATAATCCATAGGCACATGAACTTGATTAGGAAACAACGTATAACTTGGACATGTAGGGTAATCTATAATCTGTAGTTCTTAGTAGAAATAGATCACAGATTAGGATAATCTATACTCTATTAGTCTTAGTAACAATAGATTAATAGATTTAGTAAAGTTTATAATTAGTAGAATACGTATTATTAAGATAGTATTAGCAATCTAATCTCTAACTTAGAGTAACAATACTTTAATATCGTTTATTAGTAATTATCTATTATTTACAGCCTATTATATAATTACTATACGTACCTTAGTTATTAACTCTTAATCTACTTAACCTCCCCCTTAAAGCTTAATTATAAAGAGTATTTAGTAAGAGTTAGATATAATAGAATAATAAGTATATTAATAAAGTAAAATAAATCCTTAAAGGATTTATAGGCTTATAAAGGTATTTATATATCTAAAAAGTATATATAATCCTAAGTAGTTTTAAAAGTAATTTTAGAGGTACTTAAAGAGCTTAAAGATATATTAAACTAAGTTACTCTAGGCTAAACTAAGTTACTAGTAAGTTAAAACGTTATAGTAAAAAGTATATTTATTAATAGAGTAATTACTAACTACCTAGTAATTTCTTTAAAGGGCTTATATACTCTTCTTCTAAGGCTAACTACTTTAAGCTAACTTAAGATAAAGTAGTTTCTAATAATTATATTATTTATAGCTTATTATATAATTACTACTTATACTTAAAACTATTTACTCTTAATCTACTATACTTCTCTCTAAAAGTTATTAGTAGTTAATAACTAGTAACTATATTTTACTTTAATTCTCTTACTTTTATTAAGACTTTATCTCTATAAGAGACTACTCTAAATTAAGAGCTATAAGTAGCTAAGATACTTTATACTATTAATTAACTTAAAAAATAAGCTTATTTTATATAAGATCTCTTTTATTATTAGTTTTAAAGCCTATTAAGTCTAGTAATTACTTAACTTATTAAGAGCTATTAACTAGCTATATACTTAGTAGCTATTCTTATAGAAGAGAATTATAAACTCTAGGTTATAAATAAATATTAAAGATATAAGAAAGCTTAGCCTAGATAATATATTACTTTAAGAGGCGTACTTAAAGCTAATTAGGAACGTATATTAATTATAATAATAGATAGAGTATTATAATAGTAACAAGAGAACTATAGATAGAACTAATTAGCTTAATAATAGAAGGATTAGACTATTATAACGAAGAAGACCTAGGGCTAGATTAGGAGACTATATATAATTAGAATACGTAAAGTAATCTATAATCTATAGATTCTTAGTAATAATAGATTATAGATTAGAGTAATCTATAATCTATTATTCTTAGTAGTAATAGATTAATAGATTACTACAAGTATATAGGTAGTAGTAAATACGTATTATTAGGATAGTATTAGTAATTTAATCCTTTAACTACAGAATACTAATACAAGATAGTTGCGAAATATCTTCTATTATTTATAGTTATTATAGATTACTATACAAGTATTTATTATTAACTTACAATCTACTAACAACTCCTTAGGTACTAAGAAGTTAACCCTAGTAAACACCTTATAATAACTTACTAATTAAGTTATTATAAAAAGTAAAGTGTAAGTAGTGTATAGTCTAGCTAATACGATAGTAGAAAGTTTAACTAAAACAAGTAAAGTACCTAGGAGTAGTTATAAGTTAGATAGTACTATATAGGAAACAATTAAAGAACGTATTAATAAACTAATAGACAAGAAAGAAGATATAAAAATAGTAATTAATATACTAGAAATATAGAATAAGGAACTATAAGACTACTTAAGATAAAACAAGGTATAAATTAAAGCTATTATTAAAGGATAGAACTAGATAGAACTAATTACCTAATAATTAGAAATAAGCGCGATAAAGAAACTACCTAAGATACCTATTCTTAAAAAGTTTAATAAAACAAGGGAGAAACTAAGACTTTTTATAGCCTTAGTACAACTCTAGATAGATATATAAGTACTATACTTTAATATAGAAGAAAAGAAAGTAATATATATTAGATTATACCTTAAAGAAGATATAATAAGATAGTATAAACTTTATTAAATAGATTATTTAATATATACACTAATAATATAGAAAGACAAAACTAGAGCTATTTTTAGAAGTTATAAGTACTTTATAAAACAAATAAGAGTAGTATTTAGGGATATAGATATTACCTAATAAGCTAAAGAGAAACTTAAGAGGCTTATATAGAACAAGAGTATTCTAGAATATATATTATAGTTTAAATAACTAGCCTAGAATATAGAATAGAATAAAGTATCTTTAATATTACGATTTAAATAAAGACTAAATACGAAAATTTAATACGAAATAATTTATATAGAAAAACTAAGGATATTAGAAGCTCTAAAGTAATAGGTAATATAGATTAACAATAATCTCTAAGAATAGAGAAAGAATAAGTATAGTAACTAAACTAGAAATTAGAATACTAGAGACCTTATAATCCTTAACACAAATAAGAATAGGAAGAAGAAGAAAAATAAAGACTTTACGTACTTTAACTATAGTAAGAAAGGCTACTATGTAAAAGATTACTAATTATAAAAGAAGAAAGATATAGTATATTATAAATATAGGAAACTAAGGTACTTTATAAAAGATTATAGAAGTAAGGACCTAAAGAAAGAAACTTAGTTAAAAACAATAGAGAAAAAGAAGGAAGTACTATAAGTATAGGCTAAGCCTTAAGAAAAAGTAGCTAAGAGTAAAGAATTATAGTATATAATACTTTATTAGACCTTTTATTATAAAGATAACTATAATATATATCTTTCTAGTAAGTAAAGAGTAAGATACTTCTTATAATAGAGAAATAGAATAGTAGTAATAAAAGAAAAAATAAAAGCGTAGCTAAAAGAAATAGTATACGTAATAGGCCTACTAATAGAAGACTTAGAAGGGGAAGAGCCCTAGACACTATTAATCTAGGCTAAAGAACTAGTACTAGATAAAGAGACTACTACGGCTTCCTCTAAAGGACTATAAGAAAGTAAGAAATAAGTTAGTATAAAAAGTATAGAGTATACCTAGCTAGATATATATAGCTATAATAGCTATATAATAATAGATATAGAGGAATAAAATATAAAATAGAAGTTTATTTAGAAATACTTACTAGTTATAAGTATAGAGGAAGCGTATAAAGACTAGAAAGAATACAATCCTAAAGAAATAAAGTTTATACTATTTTAAGAATAGATAAAATAGTATATAGTTATAGTAAGAAAAATACTTATATAAAGAGAGTAGTAATACCTTATAAAAAAGACGTAATAGATTAATAAAGCCTATATACTAAGAGTACTAGTAGTATACTATATCCTAATAATAGAGATACCTAAGAAAGATAAATACTAGAAAAGAGATAATAAGATAATAGATCTAAAACATCTAGCACACTTTAAAGTATTATAGATATTATACCTAGACAAGAATTATATTATATATAGGAACTCTAAGGTAAATAATAGTATATAGCTTATAAGGAAGAAAGGCTATAATTATACAAGAGTAATTCTAGTAAAAGACATCTAAGGATAAGAAATAATCCTAGAAAATAGATACGTAGTAGTAAAACCTAGTCTAAAATTATCTAAGAAATACGTCTAAAGAAGACTATAGTATAAATATATATATAATAAATATCTAAAATATAAAGAATATAAACTTAAAGTAGAGCTATAGCCTTAGAAGAATAGATAATTTATAAAAACACCTAAGTAAGAATAGCTAGAAGGTATAAGAGGCCTATATATTACAAAAATAAGTATATACTAAAGAAAGAGAGTATAATTAATAATTAATAGTAGAGCTATAAGAAACTTTATATTAAAGAAGTTTATAGAAAACTAAGGAATACGTTATATAATAAAGAAATACCCTTAATAGCTAAGTATAATTAAAGAAAAACTATTCTAAGAACCTATTAGGTTTAAAATAGTTCTCTCTATACTAGAGTTAGAAGAGATAAAGATTAATAATATAGTTATAGATATAACAACAATTAATAATAAATAAAAAATTATACTAAGAATACTATAGTTATAGATAACTAACCTATATATTAACTAGAGGATAGGAAAAATTAGCTACTATAAAATAGAAAAACTAAGAGCTAATATAAGTACCTATAAAGGAGAATTCCTAGAAGAATATAAAAAATAGGAACTACAGCTTATAGAGCTAGAAGACTACCTTCTAGAATACTAGCTATAGGACTTAGCGATAGAAATAGAAGAAAGAAAGAACGTTAGATAGAGCCTAGTCTATAAAAAGATAGAAGAAAAATCTAAGATTAAATAAGTATTTATTAAAAACGCAATTAAGAAAGGATAGATATAAGAATCTAAATCCTTAGTAGTATATAGACTTATATTTATAGATAAAAAAGGAATAAGTAATAAAAGGCCCTATATAGATTTTAGAAAAACTAACGTAGTTATAAATAAAAACTAATACTCTTTACTATAAATAGATAAGATATAAGCTAAACTAAGGAAAGTAAAAATCTTTACAAAACTAGATATCTAGAACGCCTACTACTAGATTAGAATTAGAGAAGGTAATAAATAGAAAATAGCGTTTAGAACATAATAGAGATTATATAAATATTTAGTTATACTATTTAGATTAATAAACGCGCTAGCTATATTCTAAGAAAGAATTAATATAGTACTAAGAGAGTACTTAGATATATTTATATTTATATACCTAGACAATATCCTTATATTCTTAGAAATAGAGGAAGAATATATACAATACGTACACAAGGTGCTAGAGAAGCTAGTAGAAAATAAATTATTTCTTAAGATAAGAAAATACAAATTCTATACAAAGAAAATAGATTTCCTAGGATTTATTATAGAACTAGGAAAGATTAAGATTAATCTAGAAAAAATTAAGTTAATTAATAAATAGCTAATACTAAAGAACTTAAGAGAAGTATAATAATTTTATAGCTTAGCTAACTTTTACAAAAAGTTAATAGTAAAATAGTCTAAAGATATAGAACTAATTACAAGACTTATAAAGAAAGATACGCTATTTAAATAGATAAAGGAATGCGATAAAGTATTTAATAAGATTAAAAGAAAATTTATAGAAAACCTAGTTATTAGAATATATAACCTAGACCTACTAGTAATAGTAAAAATAGATATATCTAACTTAGTCTATAGAATAGTACTAATACAAAAAGATCTAAGGACTAAACAAGAATACTTAGTTAAATACTTCTCTAAAAAAATAAAGCTAGTAGAGCTTAACTACCTAATCTATAACAAAGAAATACTAGTAATCTATAAAGTATTTAGATAATAGAGAGTATACTTATAAGGAGTAAAATACTAAACAAAGGTCTATATAAATTATAAGAATCTTATAGGATTTATAATAAATAAAGAACTATTATAATAATATATAAGATAGTAGGAATTCCTATTAATATTTAATATAGAAATTATATATATAAAAGGAAAAGATAACTAATTTATAGACGCCCTTAGTAGAAGACTAGACTTATAAGAAGAAGTAAGCGCTACTAGTATAGTTCTTGTTAAAAACAAAGTAAGATATTTAGTCCTAAATATACTTAAAATAGCCGCTATACTTAAAAGAACAAGTAGTAAGATAGATAAATAGATTTAGAAAATAACGTAAGAAGTACCTAAAGAAATAAAAAAACTAGAAATCTAAGAAGGACTTATATAAGCCTATAGAAGAATATATATTCTAAGAAAAATCTAGAGAAAATTTATATAACAATTCTATAAGCTACTAGTATATAGATACTAAGAGATTAAGAAAATACTAAATAAACTATTAAGAGATTACTATATCCTAAAAGTAAGATAACTAGTAAAGAAAGTACTACAAGATTATATAGAATATTATAGAAATAAGTATAATAGATACGTACTATATAGAATACTATAACTAGTTAAAGTACTAGAGTAACCTTAGAGAACAATAATAATAGACTTTATTACAAAACTACTAAAGTTAAAAGATCTAATATTAAGAGTAGAATATAATAGAATACTTATAATAGTAGATAAACTTATAAAGTATATATACTTTAGACTATATAAAGAAAAGAGTAGGATAGAAGTTACTATATATTAGGTCCTAGGAACTATAATAAGCTAATATAGTATTCTAGATAAGATTATTATAGATAGAGACGTACGATTTATATTAAAACTATAAGGAATAATAATAGCGCAATTAGGAATACAATACGTAATATTAACAGTATATTATCTATAGATAGATAGATAATTAGAATAAGTAAATTAGATAGTAGAATAATACTTAAGATACTACCTTAACTATAAATAGAATAACTAGGTACAACTACTACCTATAGTACAACTAGTATACAATAGTATAAAGAATATAGTAATAAGAGTATTACTTTTCTTTGCAAACTATAGATTTAACCCTAGCGTATATAGAATACTAAAGAGTATAGAATCTTAGACTCTAAGAAGAAAAAAATTTATAAATAGAATAAAAGAAATATATAATTAATTAAGATAGGACGTAGAATTCTTATATAATTAAATAGTAAAGTACTATAACAAGAAATATAAAGAAGGACCCTAATTTAAAAAAGGAGAAAAAGTATAGTTAGTTAAAAAGAATATTAAGAGTAAACAATCTAGTTTAAAACTAGATTACGTTAAAATTAGACTATACAAGATTAAAAAAAAAGTTACACTAGTTATATACAAATTAAAACTACTAAGTAAAATAAGGATATATCTAATATTCTATATATTACTACTAGAACAAGTACTATAAGACGTAAAACTACTAGTATACAAAGTAGATATATATAGAGAATAAGAGGAATAAAAAGTTAAAGAAATCCTAGTATACTAGTTCTATAATAGTAGGAATTACTACTTAGTAAAATAGATAAGTATAGATAAGAAAAGATAACTATAGAAAAATATATAGGAACTAGAAGATAACCTTAACTACTTTAAGAAACTAGAGGAGTTCTAAAATTAAAACCTTCTAGAACGCCTAGTAGTAAACTAGGAGAACTAATATTACTACTAATAGATAGAGAGGCGATAGGACTACCTAACGTAGGACCTACTATAGCAATATTAAGCGCTTTATCTAAGTCTAGCTTAGCTTCTAGAGCTACTAACTACTTAGCTAATTTCTTATTATTTAAGGCCTTTATCTTATAAAGGTAAAAGAAACAAGCTTAATTCTCTACTAGCTTACTTTACGCAAGCTCCTAGATCTACTTATACTTAGCTTTAGCCTCTATAATTTAAGATAGTAATTTCTCTTAAGTTTAGTTAATAGCTCTCTCTATTATTATTAAGCCTAGACGTAAGAATAAGTATAATAAATATACACTCTAAAAGCAAAACACTAGATATATTATAAGAACTATATATATTTACGTAAATATACACTTTATAAGCCCTACTATTGTTTATAGAAATAATATAAAGAAGAGATTTAGAGTTTAATTTAGGAAAAGCGTAATAAGAATAAAGAAATATCTTAACACTATTACGTAATACATAGTTAGTAAAGAGATAGTAATAATATATAGACAAGATAACTATAGAGAGTAATAAAGAACTACAAATTAATAAAGAAAGTAGATTAATAACTTTAGCTCTAGGATAGATAAACAAGGACCTACTTAAAGGAGGAGATAGTATTACAATAGTAATAAGAAAACTATAGATAGAACTAATTAGCCTAATAATAGAAGGATTAGACTATTATAACAAAGAGGACCTAGAGCTAGATTAGGAGACTATATATAATTAGAATACGTAAAGTAATTTGTAATCTATAGATTCTTAGCAATAATAGATTATAGATTAGAGTAATCTATAATCTATTGTTCTTAGTAGTAATAGATTAATAGATTACTACAAGTATATAGGTAGTAGTAAATGCGCATTATTAGGATAGTATTAGTAATTTAATCCTTTAACTATAGAATGCTAATACAAGATAGTTGTAAAATATCTTCTATTATTTATAGTTATTATAGATTACTACACAAGTATTTATTATTAACTTATAATCTACTAACAACCCCTTAGGTACTAAGAAGTCGACTCTAGTAAATACCCTACAACATAGAGCTACTAAAGAAGAGGCTTTAAGTATATACTACTAATATATACTACTAATATATACTACTAACGTATACTCCTAATATATAGTAATTACTATATATAAGGCTATAGAAAGAACTAATATATAATAATCTAATTTATCTACTTATAAAGTTTTAACTTATTTAACTATATTATTATAGAGTAATTACGTATTAGATTAAATAGATTTAATAAAGGTACCTAAAGAGTAAAGCTACCTAAAGAGTAGTAGAATATATTAGTATCTTTCTTGTAATAAATAACTTTAAATTTAGATACTCTATTTAGCTAGCTATACCTAGTAGTAGATAGTAGCCTATCTTAAAGTAATAGAGAGATAGGTTAGCTACGCTATCTACGCTAAATATGTTACGCCTAAAAAGTAAACTAGTCCTAAGCTATTTCTTAGTAATACTAAAGTTAATAAGCTTATTACTTTTATCTACTATATATAAAAAGTATACTAGATATCTTATAAGTATTTTATAAAGAGTCTCTTTACTTATTAAAATATTAAAGAATACGTTATCTATTATACTTTATATTATAGAAGGTATATATAGCGTATTACTTATATAAAGCTACTTCTCTCTAAAGCTAATAAATAGATATAACTATAATAGGTATAAGACTACGTTAGATAAGAGCTATATTATTAGTAGATAATCTTATAGTTAGATAAGACGTAAGTTATAAAAAGAAGGTATAAGAAGATATAAGTAATAAAGAGACCTAGTAAGGAGTTTAATAATATATATATAGTTAAAAAGCTTTATAAAAAGTAAAGATAAATATTCTAAGGCTACTTCTTTAGTATAATAAAGAGACTATCTTTTTTTTAAGAGAAGGAGTAGAAAAGTATTAATAAGGAGAGCTACTACAAGAAGATAGTCTCTTTTATCTATAGCTAGCTATATCTAAATCTTTACTTAAGATTTATATAAGATAGTATAATAGGTTTACTAGGGTTAACTTCTTAATAACCTTAATAGGTATTAGTAGATTAAGAGGTAATAACAAAAGTCTATATTTTAATCGTATAATAACTTATTAATAATAGAAGATATTTTATAACTATCTTATATTAGCGTTCTATAGTTAAAGGATTAGATTACTAATACTATCCTAATAATATATATTACTACTAACTATATACTTATTATAATCTATTAATCTATAGTCGCTAAAACTAATAGATTGTAAATTACTATAATCTATAATCTATTAGTACTAAGAGTCTATAGATTATAGATTACCCTAGGTATCCTAGTTATATATAGTCTCCTAATTAAGTTCGTGTTCTTCTAAGTTATATAGGTTTAAGCTAGTTATTATAAGGCTAATTAGTTCTAT
Source organism: Ophiosphaerella korrae (assembly GCA_028456385.1). Classification (NCBI taxonomy): domain Eukaryota; kingdom Fungi; phylum Ascomycota; class Dothideomycetes; order Pleosporales; family Phaeosphaeriaceae; genus Ophiosphaerella; species Ophiosphaerella korrae. The sequence continues at coordinate 23,959 of JALNQF010000142.1, read as the reverse complement.
CTATAACTTTTCTATTACTACTATAATACTATCTCCTCCTCTAAGTAGGCCTTTATTTATCTATCCTAGGGCTAAGGTTATTAATTTACTTTTTTTATTAATCTATAGTTCTTTATTACTCTCTATAGTTATTTCTTCTATATATTATTACTATCTTCTTACTAATTATATATTACGTAATAGTATTAAGATATTTCTTTATTCTTATTATACTTCTCTTAAGTTAAATCCTAAGTCTCTTCTTTATCTTATTTCTACAAATAATAGTAAGGCTTATAAGGCGTATATTTATATAAATATATATAGTTCTTATAATATATCTAGTATTTCTCTTTTAGAGTATACGTTTATTATACTTATTCTTATATCTAAGCTTAATAATAATAGGGAAAGCTATTAACTAGACTTAAGAGAAATTACTATCTTAAATTATAGAAGCTAAAGCTAAGCGTAAGTAGATCTAGGAGCTTACGTAGAGTAAGCTAGTAGAGAATTAAGCTTATTTCTCTTATCTTTATAAGATAAAAGTATTAAATAATAAGAAGTTAGCTAAATAGTTAGTAGCTCTAGAAGCTAAGCTAGACTTAGATAAAGCGTTTAATATTACTATAGTAGGTCCTATATTATATATTCCTATTACTTCTTTATCTATTAGTAGTAATATTAGTTCTCTTAGTTTACTACTAGGCGTTCTAGAGAGTTTTAATTTTAGAAGTCCTCTAGTTTCTTAAAGTAGCTAAGGTTATCTTCTAGTTTCTATATTTCTTCTTATAGTTTCCTTTTTTTATCTATACTTATCTATTTTACTAAATAGTAGTTCCTACTATTTTAGAACTAGTATACTAGGATTTCTTTAACTTCCTATTCCTCTTATTCTCTATATATATCTACTTTATATACTAGGGGTTCTATATTTTATAGTACTATCTTAAGTAGTACTATGTAAATAGTTAGGTGTATCTTTATCTTATTTAGTAGCTTTAATTTAAATATAACTAGTATAACTTCTTTCTTAATTTTATATAGTCTTATTTTAATATAATCTAATTTTAAGCTTAGCTTTTTACTCTTAATGTTTTTTTGTACTAACTATACTTTTTCTTTTTTTCTAAATTAGGGTCCCTCTTTATATTTCTTATTATAGTACTTTACTATTTAATTATATAGGAATTCTATATCTTATCTTAGTTAATTATATATATCTTTAAGTCTATTAGTAAAGTTTTCTCCTCTTAGAGACTAAGATATCTCTAATCTTAGTATTCTATATATACTAGAGTTAAATCTATAGTTTATAAAGAAAAGTAATACTCTTATTACTATATTCTTTGCGCTGTTATATACTAATTGTGCTATAAGTAGTAACTATACCTAATTGTTCTAGTTATAGTTAAAGTAGTATCTTAGGTATTGTTTTACTATTTAATTTATTTATTCTAATTATCTATCTATCTATAGATAATATACTATTAAAATTTTATACTTAATTCCTAATTATGCTATAATTGTTCCCTATAGTTTTAATATAAATTATACATCTCTATCTATAATAATCTTATCTAGTAGTCTATATTAACTAATTATAGTTCCTAGAACCTAGTATATTATAACCTCTATCTTACTTTTTTCTTTATATAGTCTAAAGTATAAGTACTTTATAAGCTTATCTACTATTATTAGGATTCTATTATACTTAACTCCTAATATTAGGTCTTTAGACTTAGGTAGCTTTATAATAAAGTCTATTATAATAACTCTTTATAGTTATTCTAGTACTTTTACTAGTTATAATATTCTATATAGTATATATCTATTATACTTATTCTTCTAGTATTCTATATAGTCTTATAGTACTTCTATTACTAGTTATCTTACTTTTAGGATATAGTACTCTTATAGTAGTCTATCTAATATTTTCTTAATACTTTAATAACTATATACTAGTAATTTATAGAATTGTTATATAAATTCTTTTTAGATTTTCTTTAGAATATATATCCTTTTATAAGCTTATACTAATCCTTCTTAGATTTCTAGTTTCTCTATTTCTTTAGATACTTCTTGCGTTGTTTTCTAAATCTATTCGTCTAGCTCGCTACTTATTCTTTTAAGTATTGCGGCTATTTTTAGTATATTTAAGACTAAGTATCCTTCTTTGTTTTTTACTAGAACTATTCTAGTAGCGCTTACTTTTTCTTATAAGTCTAGTCTTCTACTAAGGGCGTCTATAAATTAGTTATCTTTTCCTTTTATATATATAATTTCTATATTAAATATTAATAAGAATTCCTACTATCTTATATATTATTATAATAGTTCTTTATTTATTATAAATCTTATAAGATTCCTATAGTCTATATAGACCTTTATTTAGTATTTTACTCCTTATAGGTATACTCTCTATTACTTAAATACTTTATAGATTACTAGTATCTCTTTATTATAGATTAGGTAGTTAAGCTCTACTATTTTTATCTTCTTAGGGAAGTATTTAACTAAATATTCCTTCTTAGTCTTTAGGTCTTCCTATATTAGTACTATTCTATAGACTAAGTTAGATGCGTTTATTTTTACTATTACTAGTAGGTCTAGGTTATATATTCTAATAACTAGGTTTTCTATAAATTTCTTTTTAATCTTATTAAATACTTTGTTGCATTCCTTTATCTATTTAAATAGCGTGTCTTTTTTTATAAGACTTGTTATTAGTTCTATATCTTTAAACTATCTTACTATTAACTTTCTATAAAAGTTAGCTAGGCTATAAAATTACTATACCTCTCGTAGGTTCTTAGGTGTTAGCTATTCGTTAATTAATCTAATCTTTTCTAGATTAATCTTAATTTTTCCTAGTTCTATAATAAACCTAAGGAAGTCTATTTCTTTTATATAGAATTTGTATTTTCTTATTTTAAGAAATAATTTACTCTCTACTAGCTTCTCTAGTACTTTGTATATATATTATACGTGTTCTTCCTCTATTTCTAAGAATATAAAGATATTATTAAGGTATATAAATATAAATACATTTAAGTACTCTCTTAGTACTATATTAATTCTTTCTTAGAAGGCTGCTAGTGCGTTTGTTAATCTAAATAGTATAACTAAGTATTTATATAGTCTATATTGTATTCTAAATACTATTTTCTATTTATTACTTTCTTTAATTCTAATCTAGTAGTAGGCGTTCTAGATATCTAGTTTTGTAAAGATTTTTACTTTTTATAGTCTATTCTATATTGCGTCTATTTATAGTAAAGGGTATTAGTTTTTATTTATAATTACGTTAGTCTTTCTAAAGTCTATATAAGGCTTCTTATTACTTATCTCTTTTTTATCTATAAATATAAGTCTATATACTACTAAAGACTTAGATTTATATATCTATCTTTTCTTTAGTGCGTTTTTTATAAATATACGTTCTATCTTAGATTCTTCTTCTATTTTTCTATATACTAGGCTCTATCTAACGTTTTTGTCTTTTTCTATTTCTATCGCTAAATCTTATAGCTAATATTCTAGAAGGTAATCTTTAGGCTCTATAAGCTATTTTTCCTATTTCTTGTATTCTTTAGGGAATTCTCCTTTATAGGTACTAATGTTAGCTTTTAATATATCTATTTTATAGTAGCTAATCTTTTTTATTCTCTAATTAATATATAGGTTAGTTATCTATAACTATAGTATTCCTAGTATTATATCTTATTTATTATTAATTGTTGTTATATCTATAACTATGTTTTTAATTGTTATCCTTTTTAGTTTAAGCGTAGAGAGAACTATTTTAAACCTAATAGGTTCCTAGAATAGTTTTCCTTTAATTATACTTAGTTATTAAGAGTACCTCTTAGTTATATAACGCATTCCTTATATTTCTATAAACTTCTTTAATATAAAGTTTCTTGTAGCTCTACTATTAATTATTACTTGTACTTTCTTTCCTTAATAAGTGCTTATTTTCGTAATATATAGGCCTCTTATACCTTCTAGCTATTCTTACTTAGGTATTTTTATAAACTATCTATCTTTCTAAGGCTATAGCCTTACTCTAAGTTTATACTCTTTATGTTTTAGATATTTATTATATATGTATTTATACTATAGTCCTCCTAGGACGTATTTCTTAGATAGTCTTAGTCTAGGCCTTATTACTACGTAACCTTCTTTAAGTGTAATTTCCTATCTTTAGATATCTTCTACTAGAATTACTCTTATATAATTATAGCCCCTTTTTCTTATAAGCTATACTTTGTTATTTACTTTAGAGTTTCTATATATAATATAATTCTTATCTAGGTATAATATCTATAATACTTTAAAATATACTAGATGTTTTAGGTCTATTATTTTGTTGTCTCCTTCCTAGTATTTATCTTTTCTAGGTGTATTAGTAGTTAAGATATAATATACTACTAGTATTCTTAGTATATAGGCTTTATTAATCTATTGCGTCTTTTTTATAAAGTACTACTACTCTCTCTATATAAGTATTCTTCTTACTATAACTATATATTACTTTATCTATTCTTAAAATAGTATAAACTTTATTTCTTTAGGATTACGTTCTTTCTAGTCTTTATACGCTTCCTCTATACTTATAACTAGTAAGTATTTTTAAATAAACTTCTATTCTTTGTTTTATTCCTCTTTATCTATTATTATATAGCTATTGTAACTATATATCTTTAGCTAAGTATACTCTATACCTCTTATACTAATTTATCTCTTGCTTTCTTATAGTCTTTTAGAGGAAGCTATAGTAGTTTCTTTATCTAGTACTAGTCTTTTAGCTTAGATTAATAGGGTCTAGGGCTCTTCTCCTTCTAAATCTTCTATTAGTAGGTCTATTATATATACTATTTCTTCTAGCTATACTTTTATTCTTTCCTTTATTACTACTACTCTATTTCTCTATTATAGAAAGTATCTTACTCTCTATTTACTAGAAAGATATATATAGTAGTTGTCTTTGTAATAAAAGGTCTAATAGAGTATTATATACTATATTTCTTTACTCTTAGCTACTTTCTCTTAAGGTTTAGCCTATACTTATAGTGCTTCTTTCTTCTTCTTAGTTATCTTTAACTAAGCTTCTTTATCTTTCTTATAGTCTTTACTCTTATAGTTATTTATAAAGTGTTTTAGTTTCCTATATTTATAATATACTATATCTTTCTTTTTCTATAATTAGTAGTCTTTTATATAGTAGCTTTTCTTACTATAGTTAAAGTATGTAAAGTCTTTATTCTTCTTTTTCTTTCTATTTTTGTTTACGTTAAGGATTATAGAGTCTCTAGCGTTTTAGTTTCTAGTTTAACTACTATACTTGTTCTTTTTCTATTCTTAAAGATTATTATTAATTTAGATTACTTACTACTTTAAGGCTACTAGTATTCTAGGTTTCTCTATATAGATTATCTTGTATTAGATTTTTTTATTTAGTCTTTGTTTAAATTGTAATATAAGGGCTAACTTGTTCTATTCTATATTCTATAATAGTTATTTAAACTATAATACGTACTCTAGTACGCTTTTTTGTTGTGTAAGTCTCTTAAGCTTTTCTTCTACTTATTAGGTAATATCTATATCTCTAAATACTACTCTTGTTTATCTAGTAAAGTATTTATAGCTTCTAAAAATAGCTCTAGTTTTATCCTTTTAGTATATAGGGGCATGTATTATGTAATCTATCTAGTAAGGTTTAAACTATCTTATTACATCCTTCTTAAGGTGCATTCTAATATATATTACTTTCTTCTCTTCTATATTAAAGTATAGTACTTGTATATCTATCTAGAGTTATACTAATACTATAAAAGGTTTTAATTCTTCCCTTATTCTATTAAACTTCCTAAGGATAGGTATCTTAGGTAGTTTCTTTATTGCACTTGTCTCTAGTCGTTAGGTAATTAGTTCTATTTAATTCTAACCTTTAATAATAGCTTTAATTTGTACCTTATTCTACTTTGTATAATCTTAGAGTTTCTTGTTCTATATCTCTAAGGCTTTAATTACTATTTTTATATCTTCTTTGTCGTCTATTAGTTTGTTAATACAATCCTTAATTGTTTCCTATACAGTGCTGTCTAACTTGTAACTACTCCTAAGGGCTTTACTTTTAGTTGAACTTTCTACTATCGTGTTAGCTAGACCGTGCGCTACTTACGCTTCGCTTCTCGCAATAACTAAATCAGCAAGGTGTAACGGGTTCACTAGGGTCGACTTCCTAATAACCTCAATAGGTGTTAGTAGATTAAGAGGTGATAACAAAAGTCCGTGTTTTAATCGTGCAATAACTTGTTAACAATAGAAGATATTTCGCAACTATCTTATATTAGCGTTCCGTGGTCAAAGGATTAGATTGCCGATGCTATCCTAATAATGCGCATTGCTACTGACTATATACTCGTTGTGATCTGTTGATCTGTGGTCGCCAAGACCAACAGATCGCGGATCACCATAATCTGTGATCTGTCAGTACCAAGAGTCTACGGATCACGGATCACCCTAGGTGTCCCAGTTATGTGTGGTCTCCCAATCAAGTTCGTGTTCCTCTGAGTCATATGGGTTTGAGCCGGTTATCGTGGGGCTGATTGGTTCCATCCGTAACTCTTCTGTTACTGCCGTAACAGATAGTTTACTAGGTTACTCTACGTTATTTACTCGAGAGGAGCTCCACGAGCGTAGTATCTACCCTATCTTCTAGCTAGCCTACTCTCTAGATATAAACCTAATTAAAGTAGTCTAGAACAAGATGAAGGATTATAGAAACTCACTACCTAGATCTACCTAGAGGCAGGCAGCGTACATATGACCAGCTACGTAAAATAGTACAGGAAGCCTGGGATAGTATTACACCAGAGCTGTTGAGACAGCTCATTGACAGCATGCCAGCACGATGCTAGGCAGTGATTGACGCTGAAGGTGGTCACACGCCTTACTGAAATTGTATGTAAAATAAAACTGAATTAGGCTTACGCCACTGCTGCGCACCCCTGCCGCCCGGGACCCACCTACACTACCTATGTCCTGTACCATAGTATACATCTAAGCACAAGAACCCACATCCTTAACCTCTATACATGTCTAACCAGAGCTGAAACGGGATACGACTTGTTCATCCCAAAATAGAGTCCTGCTGATACAGCAGCGCCGACACCAAAAGGATATTAAAATCATAGAGAAAAAAAGTGATGTATGTTCGTAATCATATGTTCTTCACGTACCATGCCCCGGGTGAAGCGATCTGTGAGCCGTGTCGCGGCTCGAGATGTGTTTTGCTCCTTGCTGGGCTCATTGATGAGCGCCCTAGGTCAGTCCTCGCCACAGACACACACACACATTCGCTCATAGGACCACCGACTGGCCTGGGGAGAATAGCATTAATTTTTGTTGTCGTACATGTAATCGTAAATGGGGAGAGGATAGCACATCCCAAAGACGCGTAGCACCCTATGCGACGCGGTGTCTCCGTCTTGCCCAGCGCCGAAATGACAGTCAGAAACGCGGTTGCAGTCGCAGGTAGACACAAAGCAGCAGCGAGGCTCGCTCTCGCCGTCACGCATGAAAGAAAGCACAATAATATGCACCGAGGCATACATCGACAGGAATAGACAGTCGACAGAACAATATACATCTGGCTGCCGCAAATATAATGTGTGACGAAAGAAGACGGTCGTAATTACCCAAGAGTCTTCGCCGTCGTTTTCGGAGCGCTTTCGAGTCTTTGCAGCCTTTTGTTTGTACGGATTGGAGGGGGCATACTCTTCGTAAAGAGTGCTTCGCTGTGTCTCGCGCGTGGCTGGAGATTTGGGCGCTTTCGGCATCTTGGGTGGGTGCGATTTGGATTTCGATGCTTGGTGCGGTGATTGTGGGGATGTCAAACTACAAAATAATTCTTAGCGCGGGCAACTTTGGTTGCGTCCGTGCGGGAACCACGGTACCTTGGCAGTCAATGCACGTGTTTGTTAAATCCAGAAGGAGAGCTAGCCCTAAAGGAGTTAGGTTGATTTTTGGGCAAGACGTGCTGAAATTAGGAGGAGCGGGTTGTTGACACGAGAATATCTTGCGAAGTGTAACGAGTCAACAAGGTAGTCTGGGTGAATCTAAGCGATAGATTGATAGACAGGTTGGAAGCGAGTATGAGAGATCATACTCGAGTTCTCCTATATACTTGTCCCGAGCTGCTCTACACAGAGCGCTCTCAGGGTAGTCACGTGACTTGGTCAAGCGCTGGGCGGCGTAGTCAGTAAGGGCAAGGGTGCCCTCCCGTGTACGCGTTGGTGTGAGGCTACAGAATGAGTTGCTTCCCCATGTTGGTCCTTGGATCCTAACATCTAGTTCTTCTGTAACTGTAACAAGTCTTACTTAAGAACTAAACTAACTTCTTTAGTATTAGCTGTAATACCAAACTCAATAGTCCTGTTGAATGGCTGCTCTAGAGTGGGGCTAATTTGTCATCTTCTTCAGGTCGTTAGCCACGACGCACAAGGCGTCTCCTGTTTCCTAACCCTCTTTTTGCCCTGCGTGTGTTCCGATAAATCGTCTATTAACCATGATTCGTCGCACGAGAGGTAGCCTAGGGTGCCTGAACTGCAGGAAGAGGAGAATCAAAGCAAGTTTTCTTTCCCCCGCTGTGCCTCCCGTGGTATACGCGTACTGATTGCATGGCCCTAGTGCAACTTACTGAGACCAAAATGCAGCCAGTGTGCTCGAGCCGGTTTACAGTGTACTGGATATCGGTCCCAATGGGATATTCAGTTTCGCGACGAGACCGAGGCCATCATGCAGAGATTCTATCCTCCCAATACTAGAAAGGACTCAGAAGACTTTGCTGCTAGCGACCTAAGTCCTGTTCCGTACATTCCTTTGACCTGGATTGAAGGAATTGCGCAAAGGATTTTTGAGCATAATTTCTCAATTATGAATGACTCATGTATGGGCTCGATGGAATCTGCAATGGGGCAATCATCCCCGGCTTCTTTAGGTGGTACATCCGTGGGTCTCGCGGCCTTAGCTATCATGCGGAAAGATCCCCAAATAATGCATCTGGCAAGGAAAAGATACTGTTCAGCCTTACACCTTCTTGCCAGGGCAGTGCAAGAGCCTATCCAGTCCAATGCTGAGAATTCAGTTGCCGCTGGTTTTATACTTTCTATGTTCGAGGTTGCCCACTCCGCCTTTACGTCCTTCGTGATGCCTGACTAACAAGTAATGCAGGTGATCGTGAGCGAGAAGTCGTCGACATCAAACATATGGCTCCAGCATGCACATGGCACTGCTGCGCTTCTGAGCTCTTTATGTTCTTGGAGCCGAGTTCCCAAGGATCATGCAAGAGCCTTGCTAGACGTTTCGTACACTTCTGTATGTTGCGTGGAATTTGAACCCAGCCTCATGCTTGTGCTAATAGCATTCAATTTTCAGTCACTAGCGTCCCTCATCAGTGGAAAACCCGTTCCACAGATGTTTCTTCATTTGGCGGAAAATTGCGAGCCAGACGGTGGTGATCCCATTTCAAATGATCCTGTCCTCCTGTCGATTCGGCTCTGCTCCGTCATGAGCAGTCTCGTCAATCTCCATGCGTCCGCACAACAGACTTCCCAATATTCACAGCATCAGCTCCTTGTCTTAGCTACCGCGAGTGATGAGGCCCTCGAAGCTTGGACTGTCTCTCTACCTTCATCGTGGGCGTATCAAACATTCCGCAATCAACCGCATCATGTCTATGGTAGTCCCTGGTTTGCTCGAACCTGGAATTACTATCGACTCAGTCGCATTCTCGCTAACAAAATAATTTTACACGTCCTCAATGCTGGGTCGATTTCATCTTGGACAATGGACCATACTCTGATTAATAAATATAAGGTACAAAACGATCGATCCGCCTCCCTGATCTCTGAACTACTGAAAGAGATTTATACCAGCCTCCCGACTATGTTTGATTCCAACCGTGTAGGTCCAGCCTCAATACCTTTGTCTCTGGATGTCTTCTTCGCTGTTACGATATTACAATCCTTGGTGGTGTTAACAGGGAAATCCACTGTCCTACAAAATTGGCCGTCCTCAGCATGCGAGCAACCAGAGGAGAAGTTTGCTATCTTAAAGGAAATTATGATCAGGAATCTGCTTTAAATTTATTTTGGAAATGGAGTTGAGCTTAAGCGCATCTTGTTGTATTTTAATTAGAGTGGTAGAATTGGGATTCATTACTCTCTTTCACGAGGAGACAGGAGAGCAAGCGTTACGAACCTGATACGACCCTTCCCCGCGCATCACTGGCTTAGGTAAACGAACCAACGCAGAGACCTACAACCGGCTAGGTCACGTGACTTGATTAGTTGCTTAGCGTAGCCAAGAATACTAATTTTACTAATTAGTACTAATATTAGATTAGAGGTATATATAAATATATAGCTCTTTAGCTATATATAAAATTAGAATAATTTAGAGAGTTATAAGTATATATCTATAATATATTTAGAATAATAGTAGAGTTAGTATATAAGAGAGTTTTTAGTATATATATAAAAAGATTTCTATAATTTACTATAGAATATTATATTAATCTTTTTCCTAATCTTTTATTATATATATTTATTATATACTTCTATAGATTTAAGTTTATAAGAGAGTCTATAAGTTATTAACTATATAAGATCTTAAAAAGAAGTATAGTAAATTAAAAGTTAATAACTAAAGTATATATAGTAATTATATAATAGGCTATAAATAATAGAATAATTTTTAATAAGTAATATTAAAGTATTATTACTTTTAGTTAGAGATTAGATTACTAATACTATTTTAATAATACGTACTACTACTAACTATATACCTAGTATTTTTCTAATACTTTATTACTTTATTATATTAATTTTTATAAAGTTATAAAGCTATATTTATAGATTTATATTTACTAAGATTATAATATTATAAAGTTATTATATATTATTATTTTATAAGTTATATATATTATTATCTTTTATTATAGAGTTAATTAGTTCTATCTAGTTTTTTTCTATTACTACTATAATACTATCTCCTCTTTTAAGTAAGTTTTTATTTTCTTATCTTAAAGCTAAAGTTATTAACTTATTTTCTTTATTAATCTCTTGTTTATTTTTACTCTCTATACCTTTTTACTCTTAGTATAATAAGTTACTTTTACTACTTAGGTTACTTATAATAAAGTTAAAATAGTTTTTTATTTTTACTATTTAAATTTAAAACTCTTTTATTTTATATTTTTTAAGGATAGTAAAGCTTATAATATATATATTCTTACTAATATTTAGTCTTAGTATATACTTTTAAGTATTTTACTTTTAAAGTATAAGTATTTATTTATAATATAATCTTTTACTACTATATTATATAAGAAAAGCTACTAATAGAGCTTAAAAAAAAACTATTATTATAGCTTATAGAAGCTAAAGCTAAATATAAGTTAACTTTTTATAAGCTAGTAAATCTTTATTCTTATATTAAGTATTTTTATAAGATAAAAGCTTATAATAATACTAAATTATCTATATAGTCTTATACTTTAGAAAGTAAAATAAACTTTAAAGTTATAGTAGAAGCTACTTTAGCTCTTATTATATTAAGCGCTCTAGTCTTTTTTTTCTCTATTAGTTATATTATAGATTTTCTTAGTTTACTATAAAGTAGCTAAAAGAGTTTTAATTTTAGAACTCTTTTAGTTTTTTAAAGTAGTTAAAGTTACTCTCTTTTATTTATACTTATTTACTATACTAAGTAATAGTATTTTCTATTATAGAATTAATATTATAAAGTTTTTTATACTTTTTATTTATTTTATTCTCTATATATATAAAGGGGTATAAAAAATAAATACTAATTTTTTTTTCTAAAATACTATATTGTAATAACTATATAAGCTAGGAATAAAATAAAATTAGGAATTTATAGAGAAAAAGGTAAATTTTAATATACTAAATAAAAAGTAGTAATATTACGTAATATATATTACTATATTAATAGTTAAAGTAAAGGTATTTTTTTATATAGTTTTTAAAGTAGTATAACCTTTTAATTTATTATTAAAAAAGTTTAATATTTTAACTAAGTATAGTTTAGCTAGTAAAGATTTTATAAATAAATTTATAGTATAAGTTACTTATCTAATTATTTCTTTAGAAGTAGAAGAAAAAAATAAAAAATTTAGATTAATAGTTAGCTAACGTAATATAGTACTAAAATATACTCCTTAAGCTACTAAATTAATATTTTTTAAATTTTTTTCTAAATTCTTAAAATTAGTACTAAATCTTTTAAAACTAAAACTAAACGTCTAGCTTCTATTAGAAGCTAATAACTTTTTTAATAAGAAAGCTACTATCTTAAAAAAGTATATTAAAATAATTTATAATACTATTAAAATAATTAAGAAAAAAAAGCTAAAAAAGTAGAAGATATAAAAAGATATAAAGAAAAAATTAGTAGAGTTTCTAAAAGAGATAAAAGAGTTATTATATAAGATATAATTTAATACCTAAAGAATATAAAAAAGAGATTAATATTAGAAAATAATCTAAGTACTATTATAAGTTAGTTATAATACTTTATATAAGAAATAAAAGTTATAACTAATATAACTACTAAAAAGTCTTTAATTAATAGCTAAATAAGTAAAATTAAAGATATAAGTATACTAAAAAGTAATTAAAGATAGTAGAAATAAAAGAATTTAATCTAAAAAAGATTATATTATTATATAATAGTTCTATATAAAGAAAGTAGAGAGCTAGATAAAAATACTATAGAAAAATAGTCTCTATTTAGGCTAGAATATAATTAGTTTCTATTCCTAATAAAAATATATTTAAAAAGATTCCTAGTATACTATATTTTTCTATTTTTTATAATCTTTTTTTTATTTAACTAGTTTTTTTATTACTTTAATACCAACTAAGTTATTACTAGAAATAAAATTATCTTAGTTTAGTAATCTAGTTAGATAAAAGAATAATATTAATAAATTATTATAAGAAACTATATATAGACTTTACCTTTTAATAATAAAGAATATAAATAAAAAGTACTAAATTTAGAAGTTAAAAAGTATATAAAATATAGTATAAAACTCTACTTTTTTTTTAATTCTTTTACTAATATATATAAAACTATATAATTGTTAAATTTCTAAACTAGATAATAATTATCTATATAGGCTAGAAATATTAATATAATATTTATAAGATTAATAAAAATAAAGCTATTAAGGAATATTATATATAGAATCTAGCTAAGCTATATCTTTATTCTTTCTTTAGTCTAAATTTAAATCCTATTAAAAATATATAGAATCTACTTATAGATAAGCTAAATAAATACTCTAAAAAGAGTTTAAATATAGAGATTAATTTAAAGAGTATAAGAGCTTTTAAGTTTATTAAAATAAAAGAGTAAAATATAATAAGCTAGTAAGCTATAGATAATTATATACTATCTTTACCTAGAACTTAGGACTCTATAAAGAGAGCTATAGAGTATTAAACTAAGTATTAGTCTAGTCTAATTTATATTTATTAACTAAAGTCTAAAAAAACTACACTTCTTTATAAAAATTTATATAGTAATATAATATACCTATAAACTTAATATATAATAGATATTAAGTAGATAGTTAATATATTTAAAATATAAGAAAAAAGATACTAAAAATAAAAAGTTAAAAGCCTTTAATTATAGCTTAAAAATATACCTTTATTTTAGTATACTACTATAGCTAAGGTACGCTAACTAAGCTATAGATTTTTAGCTAAGCTAAAAGAAGACAGTTTTCTCTTTAAAAATATATACTATTTATAGTTATAGGTTTTATATTAAGTAAGTTATAATACTTTTAAAAAAGTTAAAAAAATAATTACTTTTATTATACTTTTTCTAGTAATACTATATAAAAAGTTAGATATATCTTTATCTTATTTAGTAGTTTTAATCTAAATATAACTAGTATAACTTTTTTCTTAATTTTATATAGTTTTATCTTTATATAATCTAGTTTTAAATAAAATTATTTAATTTTAATATTTTTTTAAACTAACTATACTTTTTCCTTTACTTTAAATTATAGAGTCTATTTATATTTCTTATTATAGTATATTACTATTTAGTTTAATAAGAACTCTATATCCTCTTATAACTAATTATATATATATATATATTTTATTTATAAAGTTTTTTTTTCTTAGAGTTTAAAACTCTATATTTTTTAGAATCTAGTCTATAGTAAGATTAAATCTATAGTTTATAAAGAAAAATAATATTTTTATTACTTTATTTTTTATACTATTATATACTAATTATACTATAAGTAATTATAATACCTAATTATTATTGTTATAGTTAAAGTAATATCTAAAGTACTACTCTACTATTTAATTTATTTATTCTAATTATTTATCTATTTATAGATTATATACTATTAATCTTTAATATTTTATTTCTAATAACTATAATATTATTCTCTATATTATTAATATAAATCTTATATCTTTATCTATTATAATTTTACCTAGAATACTATATTAGCTAACTATAGTCTTTAGAACCTAATACGTAGTAACTTCTATTCTACTTTTTTCTCTATATCGTCTAAAGTATAAGTACTTTATAAAATTATTTACTATTATTAGGATTTTATTATACTTAACTCTTAATATTAAGTTTTTTAACTTTAGTAACTTTATAATAAAGTCTATTATAATAACTTTTTAAAAATACTTTAGTACTTTAACTAGTTCTAATATTCTATATAGTATATATCTATTATATCTATTTTAGTAGTACTATATATAATCTTATAGTACTTTTTTTACTAGTTATCTTACTTTTAGTATATAGTAGTCTCTTTAAATTTTATTTAGTATTTTTTTAATCTTTTAGTATTTATATACTAGTAATTTATAGAGTTATTATATAAATTCTTTTTATATTTTTCTTAAAATATATATTCTTCTATAAGCCTTTATAAATCTTTTTTAGATTTCTATCTTTTATATTTTTTTAAAAGCTTTTTTAGTTTTTTCTTAAACTTATTATTATAAGTATATATATAAGCGTAGCTTAGTATAAGTAAGCTTATTAGAGCTCTTTATAGTATAAGTATATACTACTACTTTAGCTCTATATAAGTATATTAGCTAGTTTAAGTAAAGCTCTCTATTAATAATAGATTTATTAATTACTTTTTAATTATACTTTATAGCTTATAATATCTATTTATCTAGCTTACTACTTTTTCTCTTAAGTATTATAGCTATTTTAGGTTTAATTAAAACTAAGTACTTTTCTTTATTTTTAACTAAAACTATACTAGTAGTATTTATTTCTTTTTATAAACCTAGTTTTCTACTTAAAGTATCTATAAACTAGTTATCTTTTTCTCTTATATATTTAACTTTAAAGTTAAATATTACTATATACTCTTACGATTTTATATAGTATTATAATAAGCCTTTATTTATTATAAATATTATAAAATTTTTATTATCTATATAGACTCTTATTTAATACTGTACTTTCTATAAGTATACTATCTATTACTTAAATATAATATTAATTACTAGTATTTCTTTATTATAGATTAGATAGTTAAGCTCTACTAGCTTTATCTTCTTAATAAAGTATTTAACTAAGTATTTTTACTTAGTTTTTAAGTTTTCTTATATTAGTACTATTTTATAGACTAAATTAGATATATTTATTTATATAATTACTAGTAAGTTAAAGTTATATATTCTAATAACTATATTTTCTATAAATACTTCTTTAATATTACTAAATACTATCTTATATTCTAATATTTATTTAAATAGTATATCTTTTTTTATAAGTTTAGTTAATAACTCTCTATACTTAAACTATCTTACTATTATCGTTTTATAAAAGTTTACTAACCTATAAAACTACTATACCTTTTATAAGTTTTTTAGTATTAGCTATTTTTAAATTACTTTAATCTTATTGCAGTTAATTTATATACTTTTTAGTTTAATAATTAACTTTAAAAAATAATTAGTTTTTTACTATTCTTTCTAGTACCTTATATATATATTATAAATATATTCTTTTTATTCTAAGAATATAAAGATATTATCTAAGTATATAAATATAAATATATTTAGGTATTTTTTTAAAACTAAATTAATTTTTTATTAGAATACTATTAGTATACATATTAACCTAAAGAGTATAAGTATATATTTAAATAGTTTATTTTATATTTAGAATACTATTTTCTATATATTACTATTCTTAATCCTAATCTTATAGTAAGTATTCTAAATATATAGCTTAATATAGATTTAAGCTTTTTATAGCCTATCTTATTTTTTATCTATATATTATAAAAGATATTAGTATTTATTTATAATTACGCTTGTTTTTATTTAGTTTATATAAAGTTCTTTATTATTTATTTATTTTTTATCTATAAATATAAGTTTATATACGACTAAAGATTAAAAGTTTTATATCTATCTTTTTTTTATTATATTCTCTATAAATATTTACTTAATCTTTAACTCTTTTTTAGTTTTTCTATAGACTAGACTCTATATTATATCTTTTCTTTCTTTTAGATCTTTTACTAAGTCCTATAGCTTATATTATAAAGAGTAATTATTAGGTTCTATAAGTTATTTTTTCTATTTCTTATATTCTTCTAAGAATTTTCCTTTATATATATTTATATTAGCTTTTAATATATCTTTTCTTTAGTAGGTAATATTTCTTATTCTCTAATTAATTCTTAGATTTATTATTTATAACTATAGTATTCTTAAGATTATATTTTATTTATTATTAATTATTATTATATATATAACTATATTCTTAATCTTTAACCTTTCTAATATTAATTTAAAGAGTACTATCTTAAACTTTACTAGTTCTAAGAATAGTTATCTTTTAATTATACTTAGTAATTAAGAGTATTTCTTTATAGTATAATATATTTTTTATTCTTTTATAAACTTCTTTAATATAAAGTTCTTTATAGCTCTATTTTTAATTATAAATTATATATTTTTCTTTTAGTAAGTACTTATTTTTATAAAATATAAGCTTATTATACTTTCTAGTCTTTTTTATTAAAGCTATTTTATAAATTCTCTACTTTATTAAAGCTATTAACTTTCTTAATACTTATAGTTTTAATATTTTAGATATTTATCTTAGATATATTTATACTATAGTTTTCTTATAAAATATTTTCTAAGTAGTTTTTTCTTTAGTTTTATAGCTATATATTCCTCTTTAAGTATTTTTATAAGTTTTTATCTTCTAATATTTATAGTCTAAATTATATATATATTATTATAGTTTTTTCTATATAGTAAGTAAATATAATTCTATTTTATATATTATTTATATATCTAATATTTAGTTTTTATATATAATACTTATACTACTTTAAAGTATACTAGATATTTTAAGTTTATTTTCTTATTATCTTTATTTTAGTATTTATTTAATCTAAGTATTATTTATATTTAAAAATAGTATACTACTAGTATATTAAGTATATAAGCTATATTTATTTATTTTATTTTCTTTATAAGATTTTACTATTTTTTCTATATTAGTATTCTTTTAACTATAACTATATATTACCTAATCTATTATTAAAATATTATAAACTTTATATTTTTAAGATTATATATTTTTAAATCTATTTATACTTCTTTTATACTTATAACTAGTAAGTATTTCTAAATAAACTACTATTTTATAGTAAGCTTCTTTATATCTATTATACTATAGCTATTATAGCTTTATTTTTTATTACTTTTTAGTTCTTTAGTAGTAAATATAGTAGTCTCTTTATTACTTTTTATTTTTTAGTAGTAATTAATAGAGTTTAAAGTTCTTCTCTTTCTAAGTTTTTTATTAGTAAATCTCTTAAATCTTATATTTCTTTAAAGTAATCTTAAGTTTTCTTTTTTATTACTACTACTTTTTATTTTTATAAAAACTATCTTACTCTTTATTTTCTTAAAAAGTATATTTAGTAGTTATTATTATAATACAAATTTAGTTAAGTATTATATAATATATTTCTCTATTTACTTATTAGATAAGTTATATAATTAGATATAAAATAGTATATACCTATAAGTATAATAATTACTAAGCTACTAAATTTACTATATCTAAATATATTATATCTCTAACTTTTATAAATAAAGAAATAGACTATATTAGTACTACTAATATAATAAAGGAACTAGTACTTTAATAAATAAAGTACTAAAGATCTAGCTTACTACTTTCTTAAAAAACTTAGCTAAAACTAATATAGTATAAATATATAAATAGAGCTTAAATCTAAAGATAAATATATATATATATATATATTATACTTAGTACTTTTAGGTTATAAGTAATTTATCTAAAATAAAGCTTTTTTAAAAGCTTTAGAATCTATCTCTAATAAGGCTTTTATATAGCTATTATAAAAAAGCCTTTTTATTAACTTATTATTATAACTTTTTTTAAATCTAATAATTAAGAGTTTTACTACTTTAACTAAGTTAAGTAAACTAGTACTTACTTAAACCTAATTACTCTAGCTTAATTATTAACTTTAGTATTAACTTAAGTTTTAACTTAAGTATTAAGCTAAGTATTAAGCTAAGTACTATAAAAAGTATCTATAAAAAGTACTAATTCTTTACTTTTTAGTAGCTTTATATATATTTATAAAAAGTACTATTCTTTTATTTTCTAGTAGTACTATAAGTATTTTTAAAAAGTGTAAATCTTATAATCTCTAGTAGCTTTCTAGTAATTCTTAATTAAATTAAGTATTAAGGTAAGAACTATAGTATTAAATAAGTATACTTAAAAAAGTACTAATTTCTTACTTTATTAAAGTATAAAGCTAAACTAAGATAGATAGTATTACTTAATATAACCTAACTATAATATTAAGAACTAATACTAACTATACTACTTAGCTAACTTAGCTATATTTAAAATATATTATATATAATATTTATAATTAAATTAACTTAGCTTTTACTATAGAACTTATAAAAATACTAGAACTTAGTAATTTTTAGTACTTACTAATTAAACTCTAGCTAGTAATATTATTTAGGCTACTATAGTATTCTATTAAATAAAAGCTAAATACAATTTACTTATTTCTTAGTTAATATATTACTAAACTTAGTTCTAAAAATTAACTAATTACTATATACTTAGAATAGACTTCTTTATAATAAACCTCTTTAACTACTTTATATAGTTATAAATTAGTAAAGTTTAAGTACTAGATAGTAGCTAGTAATATATATAAGTTCCTAAATCCCCTCTATTTATTAGCTCTTAGGTATCTAAAAAACTAATTATTATTAGTAGCTTATATAAAGAGTAAGTAACTCTTATACCTAGTAAAGATATAAGTAAACTTAACTAAGAAGTTATCTTACGTAATAAAAATATACCTTTCTAACTAGCTATATAAAGTATATTCTTAATATTCTTAACGTATACTCTAATAAATAAAGATTTTTTTACTAGAGTTAAAACCTAGAACTTCTATAAGTTCTATATAGCGTAAGAGCTCTATAAAGATAGTACCTTATATTTTTATATTATTAGTAAATAGAAAACTAAATAGAATATTAAATCTCTAAGATTCTTTAATATTTATAGATTCTACCTAAATATCTAGAAAACTAAAAATAAAATAGTAATAGTAAAATACTATAAAAAAAAAGGCACTACTTATATAAGTAGGATAATAAGAAATAAAGTTAAGTATAATAAAGTAAAAGATATATTCTAGAAAGTAGTAGTTATAAAAGAAAGTAAAAATAATTTCCTTACTAGCTTCTAAGCTAAAAAGCCCTATAATCTTATTTTATACTATAATAATATTAGGGTATACTACTAAGATATATATAAAGAAGTAATCCTAGATTATAAACTACTACGTAAATATAGAGAATAGGTAGAAATACCTAAACTACTTTTTAGATAGGTCTAAAAAAACCTATATAAAAGTAAGTCTTTACTTTTATACTTATTATATAGAGAGGTTCCTTTTATATTAGTTAGCTTTTAGCTTTAGCTTTTTCTATAAGCTCTCTTTCTCTTTTATACTTAAAAGTATAGAAATAGACTTTTTCTAAAAGTATTTATATAATACTTTATTATATAAGTAAATTTAATACTTATACTACTTTTATACTACTTTACTTTTTACTTAAAGTACTTTACTTATAAAGTAAAACGTAACTATATAAAATAACTTAGGTACGCTTATATAGAAAATATAGATATATAGCTAGAAATTAAAACTTTATAGTAATTAACTCTAACTATAAGTACTTTATTATAGATAATATTCTACTCTATAATAGTAATATATTTTACTATTATAAATAATTACTAAAGTACTAATAGGACTTTTCTATTATAAATAAGTATAAACTTAAAAAAAAGATATAAGTATAAGTAAAGCTCTATATCTACTTTAGTAATATAAATTTCTAAAAATACTTAAAAGTAAATATAAGTTAGATCTAAAGAAATATAGAAATAGTTAAAATTATAACTTTACTTTTTAATAGAGACTAGAGAAAAAAGTTAATAGAGTTAGTAACTTTATTACTACTAGAACAAATTATAGAAGATATAGAAAATAATAGTAAATTCTAATAGAAATTAAATATAATATAACTAAAAACTATTATTAGGTATATTATACTAATAAAAACGTATAGAAATATTCCTAACTTTAATAGCTAGAAATTTCTAAGCTTACTTCTAAAACTCTAGTAAAATAATAGTCTTAGCCTTATATATAGCTAAAGAAGATAAAATACACTAAAGCTTCTTAGTCTCTACCTTTACTTTACTAGCTAGACTACTCTTATTATTACTAACAAGATATATATCCTATACTAAAAGATAATAATATATATTACGCTCTAAACTAAAATAACTAATATAAATAATAATAAAAAAATAAAACCTAAAATACTAAATACTATTAGGATTAATAGCTTTCTTTACTATTAAATCTTTATCTAATACTAAATACTAGTTAAAATTAACTTAAACGTTAAAAGAACGTATATCTTTATAATTAGCTCTAGCGCTATAACTATAAAATATCTAATCTAAATAAATCTTACTTTATAAAACTCTAGTAAAATAAGTAAATATACTATAAAAATACTATTATCTTTTACTAAAATAGAATACTAAGTATTATAAATAAAAAGAATCTCTATATAATTAAACTCTCTAAAAACTCTAAATAATATAGTAAGATCTATATAATAGATTTAGTTTATAATAGTATTATACTAAGTAAAAAGTAGTATAAAATAATAATAGCGCGCTATAATAACGTATATAAAGTAATTATAAGAAGCTAAAACTTTAAACTAGATACTAGTACTATAGATAAAGATATAACTAAAACTACCTCTATAGAGCTTAAGAAAATAAAGCTCTTATATAAAAAAGATAAAATAAGTATTATTTATACTAACTAAATAATTAAACTATATAGAATAACTTTTTAATAAAACAAGTTTCTCTATAAAAGATTAACTAAGCTAAGTAATATTCTAAATATTATAAGTAAACCTACCTAAAACCTAACTAAGATAGTAATAGTAATAACTACTCTTATAACTAAAAGGTATTACTAATAAAAAGACTAATAATAATTATAAGAATAAAGATACGTACTTAAATACTAATACTAGTTTCTAAAACTAGTAAAATAAATTAGGCTATAGCTATAGTAAAAGTAATAAAATTAATAATAAGGATACATATTTTATATAAAGATATAGGGTATAGTATAGCTTATATAGTATAGTATAGTTAATATTAAACTTAGTAAATTTAATATAAAGTAAAATTAGCCTATATTTATACTCTATATATATATAAGTAATAAAGCTACTTTTAATAATATAGAATAAAATAAAATCCTATTAGTAATTAATACCTAACTAATATTTATAAATTACACTTTCCTAAATTAAGTATATATAAAATTTACGTAATATAGAAATAATATAACTATAGTATCTATATAACTAACTAGCTAAACTTATATAAGACGCTAAGTATATTAAGTATACTAATATTAATAAAGTTTAATATATAGAGTATACTATAGCGTAGTATAAGATACTAAGATACTACTATACTATAGTAATATTATTAAAGAACTTATATATTATTTTAAACTATTAGTTATAAGTTTTAAAGTATTTAAAGAAGATCTTAAGTATTATAAAACTTTTTTATAGTAATATTAAATTAATTAATATATATATATATAATATAGAATAGAATAGCTTATAGTAAATTATTGTATTTATCTAATTATTACTTTTATTATATATACTATATATATATTACCTACTATATTAGTTAATATAATAATAGCGTATAAGCTTAAAGTAAATAGTTAGTATTTATATATAGTTAAAATAAAAGTATATTTATAAGTAGTATAATAGCTTACCTAAACTAATAAAGACTATTTCTAATAAAGATATATAGCTAGCTAAGTATAACTAAGCTACTACTAATATAAAAACTTATAAGGTTATAGAAATACTATAAATTAATATAGTTACTAAAGACTTCTTTTTAGTAACTAATTATAAAGATAATATACTACTAAGCTAATCTAGATAAAAAGAAGCTAATAGCTAGTTTTACTATTATAGTAGTAAATAATATATATACTAGTTATTATTACTTAAATTTTTTTATACTTACTTAGAACTTACTAAGAGTTATACTACGTTATATATAAAAGAATATACTAGCTAATAAAACTATTAATACTAGTTACTTAGCTTAGTAGAGCTTATTAATAGTACTAAGTATACTCTAATAGCTTTTTACTCTAAACTCTTTAAATTAAAAAAGTTACTTTTATATAGTCTATAAACTTTTAAAACTATAGTTTCTTTAAACTTAGTATTACTTAGAAAGTAAAAATAAAATAACTTAAAGATTATATAATAGTAACTTATTTCCTTAAATTAGAAAAATATAGAGTTACTTTTATATTTAATAATACTTTAGTAGATCTTACTACTAGTAGTATATTTACTTATAATAAGATAAAAGATACTTCCCTTACTAAATATATACTACTTAATACTTATAGTAAATTAAATAGAAGTAAACTCTATAGTTAGTATAAAAGAAACTCTAATACTTAATACTTAACTAATTAAGTTAAAGTAAATAAATAATACTTTACTTTTAGTTAATAATTCTATAACCTTAAATACTATTTTTATATCTATTTAGAAAAAGCTTTTTAATATTAGAATTTAAGAAAGACTTTATAAAAGCTTATTAGAAGATAGTTTAAATCTAAATTAAAGTAATCTTAAACTTTTCTACTTAAATCTTAAGATAACTAACTAAAAGGCTAGAAAATATTAAGTATTAAAAGTACTTTTATTATTAAGACTATAATAAATTCCTAAAATAACTATCTACTCTAGAATTTTTTTATCTTAGACTTTAGTTTAACGTATTATATTATAAATAACTTTATATATATATATAATAATTACTTACTAATATAAAATAATTATATAATATACTCTATAGGTTTACGAGTTACTTTTACTAAGCTCTTACTAAAACTACAATATTTTAGTATAAAATAGCTTACTTTAGCCTTATATAGTATAAAGTAAGATATAATATTATTTAAAGTTTACTTCTACTATATATATATACGTTATACCTAGTCTTACTATATACTATATACTATTATTAAAATAGTTTACTTATTTTAGTACTTACTTACTTCTTAAAACTTCTTCTTTGTAAAGTAGACTTTACGCAAGATAACTTAATAAGGTAGTTTTAATAATTAACTAAAAAGAGTAAATAGTAGATAAAGCTATCTAAGTAAGTACTA
>JALNQF010000141.1:0-117569 GCA_028456385.1 Ophiosphaerella korrae | reverse complement strand
CTACTAGGTATATATACCTAGTACTTACTTAGATAGCTTTATCTACTATTTACTCTTTTTAGTTAATTATTAAAACTACTTTATTAAGTTATTATATATAAAGTCTACCTTATAGTATTTAATAAGATTAAAAGAAGGTTTATAAAAAACCTAGTTATTAGAATATATAACTTAGAACTACTAGTAATAGTAAAAATAGACGTATCTAACTTAGTCTTTAGAATAGTACTAATATAGAAAGATCTAAGAACTAAATAAGAATACTTAGTTAAATATTTTTCTAAAAAGATAAAGCTAGTAGAGCTTAACTACTAAATCTATAATAAAGAAATACTAGTAATCTATAAAGTATTTAAATAATAGAGAGTATACTTATAAAAAGTAAAGTATAAAATAAAAGTCTATATAGACTATAAGAATTTTATAAGATTTATAATAAATAAAGACCTATTATAATACTATATAAGATAGTAGGAATTCTTATTAATTTTTAAATTTAAGGTTATATATATAAAAGGGAAAGATAACTAATTAGTAGATACTTTAAGTAAAAGACTAGATTTATAAGAAGAAGTAAATACTACTAGTATAGTTTTAATTAAGAATAAAAAAAGAAACTTAGTCTTAAATAAACTTAAGATAGTAGTAATACTTAAGAGAAGAAGTAGTAAGCTAGATAAATAGATTTAGATAGAAATAGTAAAAGCTTTTAAAAAAATAAAGAAACTAGAAATCTAAGAAGGATTTGTAAAAGCCTATAGAAGAATATATATTCTAGGTAAGATTTAAAAAGAGTTTATATAATAATTTTATAAATTACTAGTATATAGATACTAAGGAATTAAAAAAACGCTAAATAGGCTTTTAAAGGATTACTATATCTTAAAAGTAAGATAACTAGTAGAAGAAGTACTACAAGACTATATAGAATATTATAACTAGTTAAAGTATTAGAATATCTTTAAAGAATTATTATAATAGACTTTATTATAAAGTTACTAAAGTTAAGAAATCTAATATTAAGAATTAAGTATAATAGAATCTTAATAATAGTAAATAAACTTATAAAGTACTCTTACTTTAGACTATATAAAGAGAAAAGTAAGATAGAAGTTACTATATACTAGGTTCTAGAGACTATAATTAGCTAATATAGTATCCTAGATAAGATTATTATAGATAGAGATATATAATTTATATTAAAACTATATAGAATATTAATAGTATAATTAGGAATATAATATTAAATATTAATAGCGTACTACTTATAGATAGATAGATAGTTAGAACGTATAAACTAGATAGTAGAATAGTACTTAAGATACTACCTTAACTATAATTAGAATAATTAGGTATATATTATAATAGTAACAAGAAAACTATAGATAGAACTAATTAGCCCTATAATAGATAACTTAGACTTATATAACCCTAAGGGGTATAAACCTAAATAGGAAGCTATATATAATTAGGACACCTAAGGTAATCTATAATCTATAGACTCTTAGCACTAATAGATTATAGATTAGAATAATCTACGATCTACTAATCTTAGTAACTATAGATTATAGATTATAACAAGTATATAGTTAGTAGCAATACGTATTATTAAGATAGTATTAGTAATTTAATCCTTAAACTATAGAACGCTAGTACAAGACAGTTATAAAATATCTTCTACTATTTATAGTTATTATAGATCCCTATACAAGCTTTTACTATTACCTTACAATCTACTAACTTCTCTTAAGATAAGTACCTATAGTTAACAATAAGAGGCCTATTACACCTTACTAATCTAGTTATTACAAGAAGTAAAGCGTAAGTAGCGTATAGTCTAGCTATTATAATAGTAGAAAGTTTAACTAGAAAAGTAGCTAAAGCACCTATAAGTAGCTATAAGTTATATAATATAGTATAGAAGGATATTAAAAACTATATAAACAACCTAATCTCTAAGAAAGAAGATATAAAAATAGTAATTAATACCTTAGAAACCTAGAATAAAGAACTTTAGGAACACGCAAAGTAAAATAAGGCTTAGATTAAAGCTATTATTAAAGGATAAAACTAGATAGAACTAATTATATAATACCTAGAGATAAGTACAACAAAGAAACTACTAAAGATACCTATACTTAAGAAGTTTAATAGAACAAGAGAAAAATTAAGACCTTTTATAGTATTAGTATAGCTCTAGATAGATATATAAGTACTATACTTTAATATAGAAGAAAAGAAGGTAATATATATTAGACTATACCTTAAAGAAGACGTAATAAGATAGTATAAACCTTACTAGATAGACTATACAACGTATTCTCTAATAACCTAGAAGGATAAAATAAGAGCTATCTTTAGAAATTATAAATACTTTACTAAACAAATAAGAGTAGTATTTAGAGACATAGATATTACCTAATAAGCTAAAGAATAGCTAGAAAAGCTTATATAAACTTAGAGCGTCTCTAAGTACGTATTATAATTTAAATAACTATCCTAGAATATAGAAGAGAATAAATTAGCCTTAATATTACAATTTAAATAAAGACTAAATTCTAAGATTTAATACGAAATAATTTATATAGAGAAACTAAGGATACTAGAAGCCCTAAAGTAATAGGTAATATAAATTAACAATAATCTTTAAGAATAGAAGAAGAATAAATATAGAGGTTATACCTAAAACTACAACAAAGGAGACCCTATAGTCTTTAACGCTAATAAGGATAAGAAGAAGAAAAAGAATAAAGACTTTACGTACTTTAACTATAGTAAGAAAGGCTACTACGTAAAAGATTACTAATTATAAAAGAAGAAAGATATAGTATATTATAAATATAGAAAACCTAGACACTTTGTAAAAGACTATAGAAGTAAAGACCTAAAGAAAGAAACTTAGTTAAAAATAACTAAAAAGAAGAAAGAAGTACTACAAGTATAAGCTAAACCTTAAGAGAAAGTAGCTAGGAGTAAAGAAGTATAGTATATAATACTCTATTAGACTTTTTATTATAATAACAACTACTATATATATCTTTCTAGTAAATAGAGAGTAGTATAGTTCTCGTAGAAATAGAGATATAGAGTAGCTATAATAAAGGAAAAAAGAATAAAAGTGTAGCTAGAAGAAATAGTATACGTAATAGACTTACTAGTAGAAGACCTAGAAAGGGAAGAGCCCTTAGAACTATTAATCTAAGCTAAAAGATAAGTATAAGATAAAGAGACTACTATAGCTTCCTTTAAAAGACTATAAGAAAGTAAAAAACAAGTTAGTATAAGAGGTATAGAGTATGCCTAGCTAGATATATATAGCTATAATAGCTATATAATAATAAATATAGAGGAATAAAATAAAGAATAGAGATTTATTTAAATATACTTAATAGTTATAAGTATAGAGGAAGCGTATAAAGACTAAAAAGAACGCAATTTTAAAGAAATAAAGTTTATACTATTTAAGGAATAGATAAAGTAGTATATAGTTATAGTAAGAAGAATACCTATATAGAGAGAATAGTAATACCTTGTAAAGAAGACGCAATAGATTAATAAAGCCTATATACTAAGAGTACTAGTAGTATACTATATCCTAATAATAGACAAACCTAGAAAAGATAAGTACTAGGAAGAGGATAATAAGATAATAGATCTAAGACACCTAGTATACTTTAAAGTATTATAGATATTATACTTAGATAATAACTATATTATATATAGAAACCCTAAAGTAAATAATAACGTATAGCTTATAAGAAGAAGAGGCTACGACTATATAAGAGTAATTTTAGTAGAAGATATCTAAGGATAGGAAATAACTCTAGAAGATAGATACTTAGTAGTAAGGCTAGGACTAAAACTATCTAAGAAATACGTCTAAGGAGGACTATAGTATAAGTGTATATATAATAAATACTTAAAATATAAAGAGTATAAACTTAAAATAAGCTTATAGCCCTAGAAAGATAGATAATTTATAAAAACGCCTAAGTAAGAAAAGCTAGAAGGTATAAGAAGTTTATACATTACAAAAACAAGTATATACTAAAGAAAGAAAGTATAATTAATAATTAATAGTAGAGCTACAAGAAACTTTATATTAAAGAAGTTTGTAGAAATAAAAAGAATACGTTATATAATAAAGAAATACCTTTAATAACTAAGTATAATTAAAGGAAAACTATTCTAGGAACCTATTAGGTTTAAGACAGTTCTTTTTACGCTTAAACTAGAAGGAATAATAATAAAAAATATAGTTATAGATATAATAACAATTAATAACAAATAAGATATAATACTAGGTATACTATAGTTATAGATAACTAACTTGTATATTAATTAGAGAATAGGAAAAATTAATTACTATAGAATAGATATATTAAAGGCTAATATAAACACCTATAAAGGAGAATTCCTAGAAGAATATAAAAATTAGGAGAAATAGCTTATAGAACCTAAAGATTACCTTCTAAAATATTAGTTATAGGATTTAGTAATAGTTCTAAAGAAAGATAAAGACGTAAGATAGAGCCTAGTCTATAGAAAGATAAAAGAAGAATCTAAGATTAAACGAATGTTTATTAAAAACGTACTAAAAAAAGAATAGATATAAGAATCTAAATCCTTAGTAGTATATAGACTTATATTTATAGATAAAAAAGAGATAAGTAATAAGAGACCTTATATAGACTTTAGAAAAACTAACGCAATTATAAACAAGAACTAATACCTATTACTATAAATTAACGTAATATAAAATAAGCTATAGAAAGCAAGAATCTTTATAAAATTAGATATCTAGAATACCTACTATTAAATTAGAATTAAAGAAGGTAATAAATAGAAAATAGTATTTAGAATATAGTATAGACTATATAAATACTTAGTTATACTATTTAGCTTAATAAACGCGCTAACAGCCTTCTAAGAAAGAATTAATATAGTACTAAGAGAATACTTAGACGTATTTATATTTGTATACTTAGACGATATCCTTATATTTTTAGAAATAGAAGAAGAACACGTACAATATATATATAAAGTACTAGAAAAGTTAGTAGAAGCTAAAATATTTCTTAAAATAAGAAAATACAAATTCTATATAAAGGAAATAGAATTCCTTAGATTTATTATTAAACTAGGAAAAATCAAGATTAACCTAGAAAAGATTAGATTAATTAACAAATAGCTAATACTAAAAAACCTAAAAAAGGTATAATAATTTTATAGACTAGCTAACTTCTATAAGAAGTTAATAGTAGAGTATTCTAAAGATATAGAGCTAATTACAAAACTTATAAAGAAAGATATACTATTTAAATAGACTAAGGAATACAATAAGGTATTTAGAAAAATTAAGAGAAAGTTTATAGAAAACCTAGTTATTAGAATATATAACCTAGACCTACTAGTAATAGTAAAAATAGATATATCTAATTTAGTCTATAGAATAGCACTAATATAAGAAGACCTAGAAACTAAAAAGGAATATTTAGTTAAATACTTCTCTAAGAATATAAAAATAGTAGAACTTAATTATCTAATCTATAACAAAGAAATACTAGTAATCTATAAAGTATTTAAATAATAGAGAGTATACTTATAAAGAGTAAAGTATTAGATAAAGGTCTATATAGACTATAAGAATCTTATAAGATTTATAATAAATAAAGAACTATTATAATAATATATAAGATAGTAAGAATTCCTATTAATATTTAATATAGAAATTATATATATAAAAGAGAAAGACAATTAATTTATAGACGCTCTTAGTAGAAGACTAGACTTATAAGAAGAAGTAAGCGCTACTAGTATAGTTCTAGTTAAGAACGAAGAAGGATATCTAGTCCTAAATATACCTAAAATAGCTATAATACTTAAGAGGAAGAGTAGTAAGTTAGATAAATAGATTTAAGAAATAACTAAAGAAGTATCTAAAGAAATAAAGAAATTAGAAATCTAAAAAGGACTTATATAAGCTTATAGAAGAATATATATCTTAAAGAAGATCTAAAAAGAATTTATATAATAATTTTACAAACTACTAGTATATAGTTACTAAGGATTAGATAAAACTCTTAATAGGTTACTACAAGACTACTATATTCTAAAAGTAAGATAACTAGTAATAGAAGTACTACAAGATTATATAGAATACTAAAGTAACAAGTATAATAGATACGTACTATATAGAATATTATAACTAATAGAAGTACTAGAATAACTATAAGGAGTTATTACAATAGACTTTATTACAAAGTTACCTAAGTCTAAAGACCTAATATTAAGAGTTAAGTATAATAGAATCCTAATAATAGTAGATAAACTTATAAAGTACTTATACTTTAGACTATATAAAGAGAAAAGTAGGATAGAAGTTACTATATACTAGGTTCTAGGAACTATAATTAGTTAATATAGACTACTAGATAAAATTATTATAGATAGAGATATATAATTTATATTAAAACTATAGGAAATAATAATAGCGCAATTAGGAATTAAATATATAATATCTATAGCATACTACTTATAGATAGATAGATAGTTAGAATAAATAAATTAGATAGTAGAATAGTACTTAAGATACTACCTTAACTATAACTAGAACAACTAGGTATAACTACTACCTATAGCATAGCTAGTATATAACAGCGCAAAGAATATAGTAATAAGAGTATTACTCTTTTTTATAAACTATAGATTCGAGCTTAACGTATACTAAATACTAAGAAACTAGATATCTTAGTCTCTAAGAGGAGAAAACTTTACTAACAAACTTAGAAATATATATAATTAGTTAAGATAGGACGTAGAGTTCTTATACAATTAAATAGTAAAATACTATAATAGAAAGTATAAATAGGGACTTTAATTTAGAAAGAGAGAAAAAGTATAGTTAGTTAGAAAGAATATTAAGAGTAAACAACCTAGTTTAAAACTAGACTATACTAAGATAAGACTATATAAGATTAAGAAAGAAATTACGCTAGTTATATTTAAACTAAAGCTACTAAATAAAATAAGGATACACCTAATATTCTACGTAGTACTACTTAAGATAGTACTATAAAACGTAGAACTACTAGTATATAAAGTAGATATATATAGAAAATAAGAAGACTAAGAAGTTAAGAAAATCTTAGTACGCTAGTTCTATAATAGTAGGAACTACTACTTAGTAGAATAGATAGGTATAAACGAGAAAAGGCAACTATAGGAAAAAATATAGGAACTAGAAGATAACCTTAACTATCCTAAGAAACTAGAGGACTTCTAAAGTTAAAACCCTCTAGAACAACTAGTAGTAAACTAAGAGAACTAATATTACTACTACTAGATAGAGAGGTAATAGGAACGTCTAATATAGGACCTACTACAACAACACTAAACGCTTTATCTAAGTCTAGCTTAGCTTCTAGAGCTACTAACTATTTAGCTAATTTCTTATTATTTAACGCCTTTATCTTATAAAGATAAAAGAAATAAGCTTAATTCTCTACTAGCTTACTTTACGTAAGCTCCTAAATCTACTTCTACTTAGCTTTAGCCTCTATAATTTAAGATAGTAATTTCTCTTAAGTTTAGTTAATAGCTCTCCCTATTATTATTAAGCCTAGACGCAAGAATAAGTATAATAAACGTATACTTAGAAAGAAAGATACTAGATACGTTATAGGAACTATATATATTTGTACGAATATATACCTTATAAGCCTTACTATTGTTTATAGAAATAATATAAAGAAGAGTATAATAGGCCTCTTATTGTTAACTATAGGTACCTATCTAGAGGTTAGTAGATTACAAGGTAATAGTAAAAGTTTGTGTTAGGATCTATAATAACTATAAACAATAGAAGATGTTTCGCAACTATCTTGTATTAGCGTTCTATAGTTAAAGAATTAAATTACTAATACTATCCTAATAATACGCATTACTACTAACTATATACCTATACTTCTTAGCTAGCTTCGTACTTCGTATTTACTAAGATCGCGAATCGCGAATTTATTACATACACGAATTTATACTTTATATTTGCTAAGATCGTAAATTATAAATTTATTACGTATCTCTATTGTAATTAGCTTTCTAGTTAAGTTCGTTACCCTATAGGTTGTATATATTGTTATTATCTATAGTAGGGCTAATTAGCTTAAATTAGTTTTCCCTTGTTACAACTATAACACTATTCTCTTCTCTAAGTAAGTTTTTATTTCTCTACTCTAGGCTTAAGGTTATTAGTCTAGTTTCTTTATTTATCTCTAATTCTTTATTATTCTCTATATCTTTACGTTCTAACTACAATAAACTTCTTCTTATTACTCGTGTTACTCGTAATAGAGTTAAAATGTTTCCTTATTCCTATTATACTTACCTAAAGCTTATATATCTTATATCTTTAAAGGATAGTAAATACTATAGTAAGTATATTCTAGCTAATATTTAATATAAGTGTACACTATCTAGTATTTCTCTTATAGAGTATAAGTATTTAATTTCTATATAGTCTCTTCTTACTAAGTTGTATAGGGCGAGCTGTTAACTAGGCTTAAGAGATACTATTGTTATAGCTTATAGTAGCTAAGGCTAAGCGTAAGCTAACTCTTTATAAGCTAGTAGATTTTTATTCTTGTATTAAGTGTCTTTATAAGATAAAGGCTTATAATAACACTAAATTGTCTAAATAATCTTGTGCCTTAGAGGCTAAGATAGACCTTAAGGATATAGTTTAGGCTGCTCTAGCTCCTATCGCATTAGACGTTCCTAACGTCTCTCTATCTAGTAGTAGTATTGTTAGTTTTCTTAATTTGCTATAAGGCGTTCTAGAGAGTTTTAATTTTAGAAGTCTTTTAGTTTCTTAGGGTAGTTAAGGTTATCTTCTAGTTCCTATATTTCTTCCTATAGTTGCCCTTTCTCGTCTATACCTATCTATTTTACTAGGTAGTAGTTTCTACTATTGTAGAACTAGTGTACTAAGATTTTCTTAACTTCTTATTCCTCTTATTCTCTATACGTATCTACTTTATACACTAGTAGTTCTACGTTTTATAGTACTATCTTAAGTAGCGCTACGTAGAAGGTTAAGTATATCCTTATCTTATTTAGTAGCTTTAATTTAAATATAACTAGTATAACTTCTTTTTTAATTTTGTATAGTCTTATCTTAACGTAGTCTAGTTTTAGACTAGGTCGTTTACTCTTAATATTCTTTTGTACTAACTATACTTTTTCTCTTTCTCTAAATTAAGGTCTTCTTTTATATTTCTTATTATAATACTTTACTATCTAATTATATAGGAATTCTACGTCCTATCTTAGTTAGTTATATATATCTTTAAGTCTTTTAGCGAAGTTTTCTCCTCTTAGAGACTAAGATATCTAGTTTCTTAGTATCTAGTATACATTAGGTTCAAATCTATAGTTTATAAAGAAAGGTAATACTCCTATTACTATATTCTTTACGCTATTGTATACTAACTATACTATAGGTAGTAGTTGTACCTAGTTATTCTAGTTATAGTTAAGGTAGTATCTTAAGTACTATTCTACTATTTAATTTATTTGTTCTAATTATCTATCTATCTATAGATAGTATACTATAGATATTACGTATCTAATTCCTAATTGCGCTATTATTATTCCCTATAGTTTTAATATAAATCTTACATCTCTATCTATAATAATTTTATCTAGTAGTCTATATTAACTAATTATAGTTCCTAGAACCTAGTATATAGTAACTTCTATCCTACTTTTCTCTTTATATAGTCTAAAATATAAATATTTTATAAGTTTATCTACTATTATTAGGATTCTATTATATTTAACTCCTAATATTAGGTCTTTTAACTTTAGTAATTTTGTAATAAAGTCTATTGTAATAACTCCCTATAGTTATTCTAGTACTTCTACTAGTTATAATATTCTATATAGTATATATCTACTATACTTATTTCTCTAGTATTCTATATAGTCTCGTAGTACTTCTATTACTAGTTATCTTACCTTTAGAATATAGTAGTCTCTTAGTAACCTATTAAGAGTTTTATTAATTCCTTAATAACTATATACTAGTAATTTATAGAATTGCTATATAAATTCTCTTTAGATTTTTCTTAGAATATATATTCTTCTATAGGCTTATATAATTCCTTCTTAGATTTTAAGTTTTTCTATTTCTTTAGATACTTCTTACGTTATTTTCTAAATCTATTCGTCTAGCTTACTACTCGTTCTTTTAAGTATTATAGCTATTTTTAGTATATTTAGAATTAGGTATCTTTCTTTATTCTTAACTAGAACTATACTAGTTATGTTTACTTCTTCTTATAAATCTAGTCTTCTACTAAGGGCGTCTATAAATTAGTTATCTTTCTCTATTGTATATATAATTTCTATATTAAATATTAATAAGAATTCCTACTATCTTATATATTATTGTAATAGTTCCTTATTTGTTATAAATCCTATAAGATTCTTATAGTCTATATAGATTTTTATCTAGTACTTTGCTCCTTATAAGTATACTCTCTATTACTTAAATACTTTGTATATTACTAGTATTTCTTTGTTATAGATTAGGTAGTTAAGCTCTACTAGCTTTATTTTCTTAGAGAAGTATTTAACTAAGTATTCTTTTTTAGTCTCTAAGTCTTCCTATATTAGTACTATTCTATAGACTAAGTTAGATACGTCTATCTTTACTATTACTAGTAGGTCTAGGTTGTATATTCTAATAACTAGGTTTTCTATAAACTTCTTCTTAATCTTATTAAATACTTTATTACATTCCTTAGTCTATTTAAATAGTGTATCTTTCTTTATAAGTTTTGTAATTAGTTCTATATCTTTAGAATATCCTACTATTAACTTTCTATAGAAGTTAGCTAGTCTATAAAATTATTGTACCTCTTTTAGGTTTTTTAGTTTTAGCTATTTGTTAATTAACTTAATCTTTTTTAAGTTAATTTTGATTTTTCCTAGTTCTACAATAAATCTAAGGAAGTCTATTTTCTTTATATAGAATTCGCATTTTCTTATTTTAAGGAATATTTTAGCTTTTACTAATTTTTCTAGTACCTTATATATATGTTGTACGTGTTCTTCTTCTATTTCTAAGAATATAAGGATGTTATCTAAGTATACAAATATAAATATATCTAAGTATTCTCTTAGTACTATATTAATTCTTTCTTAGAATACTACTAGCGCATTTATTAAGCTAAAGGGTATAACTAGGTACTCGTATAATCTATACTATGTCCTAAATACTATTTTCTATTCGTCGCCTTTTTTAATTCTAATCTAGTAGTAGGCGTTTTAAATATCTAGTTTCGTAAAGATTTTTACTTTTTATAGCCTATCTTATATTACGTTAATTTGTAGTAGTAGGTACCTATTTTTATTTATAATTACGTTAGTTTTTCTAAAATCTACGTAAGGTCTTTTATTACTTGTCCCTTTTTTATCTATAAATATAAGTCTATATACTACTAAGGATTTAGACTCTCTTATCTATCTCTTTTTTATTACATTTTAGATAAATACTTATTTAATTTTAGATTCTTCTTCTATTTTTTAGTAGACTAAGCTCTATCCTAAGTCTTTACCTTCTTCTAGTTCTATTACTAAATCTTATAGTTAATATTCTAGAAGGTAGTCTTCTAGCTCTATAAGCTATTTTTCCTATTTCTTGTATTCTTTAGGGAATTTTCCTTTGTAAGTACTTATATTAGCTTTTAACGTTTCTTTATTGTAGTTAATTTCTCCTATTTTCTAATTAATGTGTAGGTTTGTTATCTATAACTATAGCATTCCTAGTATTATATCTTGTTTATTATTAATTATTGTTATATCTATAATTATATTTTTAATTATTATTCTTTTTAGTTTAAGTATAGAGAGAACTATCTTAAACCTAATAGGTTCTTAGAATAGTTTTCCTTTAATTATACTTAGTTGTTAGGGGTACTTCTTTGTTATATAACGTATTCCTTTTATTTCTACAAACTTCTTAGATATAAAGTTTCTTATTACTCTACTATTAATTATTAATTATACTTTTCTTCCTTAATATATACCTATTTTTATAATGTGTAGGCCTCTTATACTTTCTAACTTTTCTTATTTAGATATTTTTATAAATTATCTATCTTTTTAGGGCTATAGGCCTACTTTAAGTTTATATTCTTCGTGCTTTAGATATTTATTATACGTGTATTTATACTATAGTCCTCCTTAGATATATTTTTTAGATAGTTTTAGGCTAGGTCTTACTACTACGTATCTATCTTCTAGGATTATTTCTTATCCCTAGATATCTTCTACTAGAATTACTCTTGTATAGTTATAGCCTTTTCTTTTTATAAGCTATACACTATTATTTACTTTAGGGTTCCTATATATAATATAATTCTTATCTAAGTATACTAGCTATAATACTTTAAAGTATACTAGGTGCCTTAGGTCTATTATTTTGTTATCCCCTTCCTAGTACTTATCTCTTCTAGGTATATCTATTATTAGAATATAGTATAATACTAGTACTCTTAGTATATAGGCTTTATTAATCTATTAGGTTTTTCTTATAAGGTGTTACTACTCTTTCTCTATAAGTATTCTTCTTACTATAACTATATATTACTTTATCTATTCTTAAAATAGTATAAATTTTATTTTTTTAGGATTACGTTCTTTCTAGTCTTTATACGCTTCTTCTATACTTATAACTATTAAGTATATTTAAATAAACCTCTATTTTTTATTTTATTCCTTTATATCTAATATTATATAGCTATTATAGCTATATATTATTAGCTAGGTATACTTTATACTTCTTATACTAACCTATTTCTTACTTTCTTATAGTTCTTTAGAGGAAGCTATAGTAGTCTCTTTATCTAGTGCTAATCTTTTAGCCTAGATTAATAGAATCTAGGTTTCTTCTCTTTCTAAGTCTTCTATTAGTAGGTCTATTACTTAAGCTATCTCTTCTAGCTAAGCTTTTATTCTTTCTTTTATTACTACTACTCTATTTCTCTATTATAGGAAGTATCCTACTCTCTATTTACTAGAAAGATATATGTAGTAGTCGTCTTTATAACAAAAAGTCTAATAGAGTATTATATATTATATTTCTTTACT
This sequence comes from Ophiosphaerella korrae, assembly GCA_028456385.1. Taxonomy (NCBI): domain Eukaryota; kingdom Fungi; phylum Ascomycota; class Dothideomycetes; order Pleosporales; family Phaeosphaeriaceae; genus Ophiosphaerella; species Ophiosphaerella korrae. The sequence goes on along the minus strand of JALNQF010000141.1, from coordinate 104,414 downwards.
CCTAGCTACCTTTTCTTAAAGTTTAGCCTATACTTATAGTGCTTCTTTCTTCTTTTTAGTTGTTTTTAACTAGTTTTCTTTCTTAAAGTCTTTACTTTTATAGTCTTTTACAAAGTATCTTAGTTTCCTATATTTATAATATACTATATCCTTTTTCTTTTATAAATAGTAGTCTTTTACGTAGTAACCTTTCTTACTACAATTAAAGTACGTAAAGTCTTTATTCTTCTTCTTTTTCTTATCTTTATTAGTATTAAGGATTATAGGGTCTCTAGTATCTTAGTTTCTAGTTTAAGTACTATACTTGTTCTTTTTCTATTCTTAAAGATTATTGTTAATTTAGATTACTTATTACTTTAAGGCTTTTAGTGTTATTAGTTTTTCTATATAGATTATTTTGTATTGTATTTTTAAGTTTAGTCCTTGTTTAAATTGTAATATTAAGGCTAACTCGTTCTATTCTATGTTTTAGGATAGTTACTTAAATTATAATACGTACTTAGGAACACTCTAGTTTTATATAAGCTTTTCTAACTACTCTTTAGCTTATTAGGTAGTGTCTATATCCCTAAATACTACTCTTATTCGTTTAGTAAAGTATTTATAACTTCTAAAAATAGCTCTTATCTTGTCTTTCTAGGTTATTAGAGAATATATTGTATAGTCTATCTAGTAAGGTTCGTACTATCTTATTACGTCTTCTTTAAGGTGTAATCTAATATATATTACCTTCTTTTCTTCTATATTAAAGTAGAGTACTTATACGTCTATTTAGAGTTGTACTAAAGCTATAAAGGGTCTTAGTTTTTCCCTTATTCTATTAAACTTCTTAAAGATAAGTATTTTTAGTAGTTTCTTTATAGTACTTATTACTAAGCGTTGTATAATTAATTCTATTTAATTCTAGCCTTTAATAATAGCCTTAATCTATACTTTGTTTTGTTTTACGTAATCTTATAGTTCTTTGTTCTACGTTTCTAGAGCGTTAATTACTATCTTTATATCTTCTTTATCTAAAATTAGATTATTAATTTAATCTTTAATTGTTTCCTATATAGTGCTATTAGACTTATAACTACTCTTAGGGGCTTTGCTTATTTTTGTTAAACTTTCTACTATTATATTAGCTAGACTATACGCTACTTACACTTTACTTCTCGTAATAACTAAATTAGTAAGGTATAATAGGCCTCCTATCGTTAACTATAGGTACCTATCTAGGGGTTAGTAGATTACGAGGTAATAGTAAAAGTTTATATTAGGATCTGTAATAACTATAAATAATAGAAGATGTTTTGCAACTATCTTGTATTAGCGTTCTATAGTTAAAGGATTGAATTACTAATACTATCCTAATAATACGCATTGCTACTAACTATATACCTATACTTTTTAGCTAGCTTCGTACTTTGTATTTACTAAGATCGTAAATTGCAAATTTGTTACGTATACAAATTTGTACTTTGTATTTACTAAGATTACAAATTACGAATTTGTTACGTGTCTCTATTATAATTAGCTTCCTAGTTAAGTTTGTTGCCCTATAGGTTGTATATATTGTCGTTATCTATAGTAGGGCTAATTAGCTTAAATTAGTTTTCTCTTGTTACAACTATAACACTAAGACTTAGGGTTTAACTTAAGAGAAGTATAATAAGAATAAAGAAATATCTTAATACTATTACGTAATACGTAATTAGTAAGAAGGTAGTAATAATATATAGATAAAACAACTATAAGAAGTAATAAAGAACTATATATTAATAAAGAAAATAGATTAATAACCTTAGCCCTAGAATAGGTAAATATAGACCTACCTAAAGGAGGAGATAGTATTATAATAGTAATAAGAGAACTATAGATAGAACTAATTAGCCTTATAATAGATAACTTAGACTTATATAACCTTAAGGGGTATAAACCTAAATAAGAAGCTATATATAATTAGGATACCTAAGGTAATCTATAATCTATAGACTCTTAGCACTAATAGATTATAGATTAAGATAATCTATAATCTACTAATCTTAGTAACTATAGATTATAGATTACAATAAGTATATAGTTAGTAGCAATATATATTATTAGGATAGTATTAGTAATTTAATCCTTTAACTATAGAACGCTAGTACAAGATAGTTATAAAATATCTTCTACTATTTATAGTTATTATAGATCTTTATATAAGCTTTTACTATTACTTTATAATCTACTAACTTCTCTTAAGATAAGTACCTATAGTTAATAATAGGAGGCCTATTATAGTATAGTTACTACCTATAGTATAGCTAGTATATAATAGCGTAAAAAATATAGTAATAAAAGTATTACTTTTTTTTATAAACTATAAATTTAATCCTAATATATATTAGATACCTAGAAATATAGAGTCTTAGACTCTAAAAGAAGAAAACTTTATAAATAGAATAAAAGAAATATATAACTAACTAAGATAAGATATAGAGTTCTTATATAATTATATAGTAAAGTACTATAATAAGAAATATAAAGAGAGACTCTAATTTAAAAAAAAAGAAAAAGTATAGTTAATCTAAAAAAATATTAAAAGTAAGAGATCTAGTTTAAAAATAGATTATATAAAAATAAAACTATATAAAATTAAGAAGAAAGTTATACTAGTTATATTTAAACTAAAACTACTAAGTAAAATAAAGATATACTTAACCTTCTATATAGTACTACTTAAGATAGTACTATAAAATATAGAACTACTAGTATATAAAGTAGATATATATAGAAAATAAGAAGAATAAGAAGTTAAAGAAATTCTAATATATTAGTTCTATAATAGAAGAAACTACTACTTAGTAAAATAAATAGGTATAGATAAAAGAAAATAACTATAGAAAGATATATAGAAACTAGAAGATAATCTTAACTACTCTAAGAAACTAGAGGAGTTCTAAAATTAAAACTTTCTAGACTACCTAGTAGTAAACTAAGAAAACTAATACTACTACTAATAAATAGAGAGGCGCTAAGAGTATATACTAAGGGAGGAGCTAGAGTATCTTTAATAGCCTCTTCTAAGTTAAGTTTAGCTTTAAGAGCTTTTAACTATACGCTTAACTTTTTATTATTATACACCTTTATCTTCTAAAGACGTACTAAACGCGTGTAATTCTCTACCTATATACTTAGAATCTAATTACGCTTAGCTTTAGCCTTTATAATTTCTAATAGTAATTTCTCTTTAGTATAGTTAATAGCTTTCTCTATTATTACTTAGCTTAGATATAGAAGTAACTATAATACACCTATATTTAGCTATAGAAACTCTAGAAATATTATATAAACTACAAATATTCGTATAGATATATAGCTTATAGGCCTAACTATTATTTATAGAAATATAATAAATAGGTTTAGTTTTAAGAGATTAGTAATAAGAGTAAGAAAATATTTTAATACTTTTAAATAATATAGGATCTACTAACTATAGATAATAAAGAGTAGATTTAGTAAGTATAAAAAGAGAGAATAAAGAACTTTATATTAATAAGGAAATAAGATTAATAACTTTAGCTCTAGGATAGGAAAATAAAAGCTTACCTAGAAAGAGGAATAGTATTATAAATGTAATAATAGAAGTAGAGATAGAACTAATTAGTCTTAACTTAAGTACTAACAAAGTATAGGATAAGTAGGGTAATAACCTAGATTAGGAAATAACCTACAATTAGGATATATAATATAGGTAATCTGTAATTATAAGTAATAGATTAATAATCTATAGTTACGTATAATAGATTAGTAATCTATAGTTATATACAATAGATTAATAATTTATAAAACTATATTATAGATTATAACTAGGATAGAAGTATATAAGTAGTAGTAATAATTATTATAAGGATAGTATTAGTAGTCTAATCTCTAACCTAGAACGCTAATACTTGATATTATACACACGAATTAACTATTATTTATAGTTATTACTAGATTACAATACAAGTTTTTGTTATTACCTTCTAATCTACTAATACAAAGATAAAGTACTAGGAAGTTAACCCTAGTACTCCTATTATAGTATACTTACGCCTTTAATATACTAGAGTACTATAAACTTTTACCTCTTAAGATTAAACTTTTATTAGTAAGCTTAGTATATAGAGCTTAATATTACTTAGTTTAAATATACTCTTTAATTTCTTTTATACTTTATAAATTACTATACCTTTATAGAGCCTTTTATAAGCGTTTATACTCTACTAGTTTTTACTTTTACTTATATTAAGTCTAGTATAAGTATAAGTACTACTAAGTAGCTCTTAGCGTAGTATATATACTTATACTATACTAGCTCTCCTTTATATATATAAGCTAAGAGAACTAGTAAGAGTATTTAATAAGCGTGTATTAAAGAGCTACTCTAGGTTATACTAGAGAGTTTATCTCTTTTTAAGCTTATTCTAGCTTATATTTTACTACTACGCGTAAGAAGTCTTTAATTAGGAGTACGCCCTTTACTTCCTTAAGCTCTAAGAGCTCTACGTTTATGTACTCGCAAGTCTAGTTAAGTATTTATATCTCTAGCAACTAAGCTTTACTAGATTAAGGCCTATACGTAGCCTTATAGTAAGTATCTCTTACTTACTCTTTCTAGTTATCTGCGTTTAAGTAGAGGTCTAATTTAAGCTCCTTAAGTAGCGCTTAAAGTAACAAATTAGTAGCTCGTAGAACTATAAGCTTAAGCCTCTACAAGTTAACTATTATATATACCTAGTTCTAAACTACTTGTATCTTTGCTACTAGCTTCTAGTATATAGAGAGTCTTATAGTATAGACTTTAAGAGCGTCTTTATCTTTATCTTTATTATTAGGAGTAGCTAGCTTATTAATAACGTATAGAGGAGCGTCTAGATCTATCTTTTCCTATATACCTCTAGCTTTTACATAGTATTTCAGCTAGGCGTACTACAGCGTGAACGATTTGCTATTAAGGAGGCGTACGCTCTTAAGCAGAGTAGCTGTTAAGTCTATAGCGTTTAAGTGCGCAATGTAAGCTACTAACGAGCTAGCGATAGAATGCTGCCTTTGTGCGATTTGTGCTGCTAATACAAGCTAACGATACGAGCTAACGATACGAGCTAACGACGAGTTGACAATGCGTGCTGCTAATGCTGCCGACGAGCTATCGTTAGAGTGCTGCCTCTGCTTAATTCGTGCTGCTAATGCGAGCTAACGATGCGAGCTGCTAACGAGTTAGCGATGCGTGCTGCTGTCAATAGAGGGCTGCCTCTACGCTGTGAGCTGCCTCTGCGAGCTAACGATGCGAGCTACCTACGAGCTATTCTTGCTACCGACGAGCTTTTAATAGAGGGCGGCTATGCTAACGATTGATAGCTACCTCTATAATGCGTGCCGTCAACGATAGAGGGTGCCTCTACGCTGCGAGCCGTCAACGAGCTAACATTGAGCTGTCGTTATAGGGCTGCCTCTATGCGCACGATAAGGAACAGGGAATAGATCGCTACTATGGCTAGTTGCTTTACTCGAAGTGATGCGCAGAGAAGATTGCGCGAACCGGGCTCATAACTGTCGCGAGCTGTAAAGCGTAGTCAGGGAGTTATTGATGGATCTATTGACGATAAAGAGCTCTACTCAAACTAGCTAATATACCCGTACAGAGCTGAGGTAGCGGTGTGTGCTCGTACCGTGGAGAGCTCCAATAGGCTCGCTCGTACTGAGCTAAGCACTGAGCTACGCTCGTGCGTACGTACTTGCGACACATCGTCTCCTTAAGTCGAAGTACCTTTGCTTTGTCCCACAACACCGTGCGTCCCACGACCCCGGGATTGACCTTACTGCTTAGTCTTGTCCAAGCCGTACGAAACATAACACCTTGCCTGCGACTTATATAAATCATGTGTACCAAAACAAGCAATAAGCTATCACTGCGGGGCTGTGGGGCTGGGCTGTTCCGAATGCTGTGCCATGATGCACTCGCTGTTGAGGACTTTGCACGTGCCGGAGCCCCGGCGACGACGCATCCGCTTGGACGTTGGGCTGCTGCCCAGCGATTCCGCAGCAGGGCGTTTCATGGGACTGCGGTCCCAAACACGCGCGGGCGTCTTTATTGGACTGCTGTCCCAAGCACGCGGAGGCCGAGGTAACGCCCGACAGGGAGGCAACGCGAAGCTGTCGTGCCACTACATTATCCACACCGTTAGCCTTGGTAACTTTCTAATGCACAGGTCCTGCAGGAGCAGGGGTCTTGGTAGTCTGTTCAGCAGGTGCGGCTGCTTCTTGACTCACAACCCCAAGAGTCGGAGCGTGCTCCACAGCTGCCTCTTCTTCCTTTTCTTCTTTTCCTTCGGCCTCGGACAACGACGAAGAATCCGAGTCGCTGATGCCATCGCCACAACCACCACCATACGCCATCATCATGTGGCCCTCCCATGCGGTTAAGTAAGTATATCCTTGTGCGGCTTCGTCGGCGGCTTTATGCTCGAGCAGCCCCGGGATTTTGTCGACCTCATTCTCGTATTCTGCCCATACTGTATACGGGACGCCGGCATTGACATGCGGAAAGCCGGGAACATTATGCTTGGCATTGAATCTAGCGAGGCCACCAGACGCGACCCATGCTTGGTACTCGGGGTAGTCCTCGTTGTCCTTGAGAAAAGGGGATGAGGCACGTTGGGCGGTTGGCTGCGTTGGGGTGCGAGGCGGCGATGGGTCGGACTTCTGCGCGGACGTCGAGGGTGGAGGAGCCATGATCGTGACTTGCGCGTGCTGTTGGCTGGGATTGAGGCTGGGAGAGGCGTGCGTGAATGGAGGGTCGGGCTTCGTGAATGGAGGGTTGAGCTTGACGGATGGGTAGGTCAAGGGCTGGGGAGAGGAATGCACATTTATTAGTCGAGGCGCATCTTCCATCTTTGGTTCCTGCACTTTTCTTTTTTCGCCCCTCATCGCATTTCCTGCGAACCGGTGGGTCTTCCACATTTTATTGTGGGCCGCTGTTTCTGGACCCATGGCTCGAGTGCCTTCCGGCGAACTGGCGGGTCTTCCAGATTTTTTTCTAGCGGGCCACTATTGCCACCCTGCAGCCCCATGAACCTGGCTGCTCGCGAGGCCTTCCTGCGAACTGGCCAGGGGTCTTCCACAATGGGAAGCAGCAACGTTAAGAAGCTAGAGACATGGCAGTAGTCGCGTGGCCGCGCAAAACTTGGTACGTCGCAGCGCAAATGCGCTCCCAACAGCATATTTGCCTTTTGAGTAGCGCCTAAGAGTGTGCTATGCGATATTGTTTGAGATGGCTATTGTAGTGCAGCTGCTATATCTGCAATAAGTAGAGAAGCTTGATGCGTAGAGCAGATTGGCTTTAGGTTTGGCGGCGCTCAGCGCTCATGATATCGAGGTAGGAGCGCTACGATGTGCTCGTGTAGGACGGGGAGATGCTTTCTATGACAGAGATGTTTGGGTTCACCTGTGTAGAATGCGAGACTTGCCCTGTGTCCATACCATCCCCACGCCTACAGTACCGCCCTTCGTGTCCTGCCTCGTCGTTCAATTGTATACCGCCTAAATGTCTTCAACGTCGAATATATCTCCCTCCGAGCCCGAATCGTCCCGCGCCCAAGCCTCCGCCTTAGAACAAGAACGCGTTGAAGAGCTCCGGGCAACTAATGAAGTGTATCTAAACACCTGGAAAAAAAGCATATACACCAGTATTGTGATGTTGGGATATATCATTGGCCAGTTGTTCTCAGTCGCTGGCGGCAACCCGTGGCTTGTTTTTTTGGCTCAACTTGATGCCATGGTCGAGGCCCATTTGGCTGGGGATACTCTGTGGGACAAGGCGAGCAACATGATGCGAACTAGGGGGACCCAATACCTATTCAAAGGATTCAAGAAGCCAAAGAATTGGGGGACAACCCCCACAGGCCTGTGGGAAAACGGAGTAGGGTTATGCACGTCGTTCTCGATCGCGGTTAACAGGTCATCTGGCGCTAATGGCAACTATGTCGACTACAGGGGACAGCATAGGGCTGCGCACAAGGATCGTGATGAAGGCGTCCTCGTAATAGATTCGAGCGCCGGCGCCGCCTTCAATCTGCGTCCCGGTGAAATACATACCAACAAAGACGGTACGCCATGGGTGAACGACAACGGGCTGGTGCAATGGTCAAAAGACAAGGTTCGTATATCCTATCTTTGTTGTTAGCTCATTTCTGATGAACGTCGATAGAGGACCCCGCGGGGATGTAAGGACTGGCAGGACGCAATGTCCAAGTGCCTCGATCAGTTGTTCAGCAAGGCGAAATTCGGGGTGACTCTCCTCCGAACCCTCAACGCAGACGGTAGCGAGGGCATTTTTTGTGGAACCCTCCAGTTTTGCCCTCGCCATAGGGTGTTCAAGATGCTCAAATTCGCAGAGACTGGCGTAATGAAATTTCGATACATCGTCTTCGCTGGGAACCATCGTGATACCGGTATTGCGCGTCAAGAACTGCAACGATTCCTAGCATCGTCTGACCGCGAGAAATGCCACCTCTTCTTTGCGGAGCTCGACCTGATTTGGGAGGCGGCTGTACAGCAGTGGGGGCCTGCGCAACTCTCCAAGGTGTTCTCTGTGCCGATATCAAACTGGGGGTATACTTGGCCGACCCCGGAATTCGATGAGGACGAAGACTTCGAGTTCGCACTGTTCCCGCTTTTGGAAGCGTTTCTATAGTGCGCATAGTACGCCGTTGTAGCTGTTAGTATAGCCAAATACTAGAAATTCTAACTGCATGCCTCTGCGCTGGTATTGTATCCTTTCAAATGGAATATAACGTGTTCCACCACTCAACCCGACACTTTTCCTTGGCACTGCAAACACTACCTCTTTGGCCAACAACAAACTTTACTTAGTACTCCTTACTACTATAACACTACTATCTGATTCAGAAGTTGTCGCAAGTTAGAGCTCTGCTCCATACAATTCAGGTAAGCTCGCAGCAGTAAGCGAGCTGCTCCACTGTGTTTATAAGTAGCTCAGCTCGGATAGCTCTTCAATCAATGATCATCTCCCACTCATTCCTGAGCTCGCATCTCGCAACAGGTACTACGATTTCCCTTATACTATACAATTTCGCACTTTAAAGGGCGATAGTACCTGCGCCACTATAGAGATAAGAACCGGTAGAGTCGAAGGATAAGTACAAGAGAAACCTGTCAACAGGGAAGGATTGCAAGCACGCCCCGCTGCGCGCATCCTAGATCTTGTCGGTGCTATCGACCGACGCCGGCGCCAGCCTGGCCGAGTCGGAACATGCACGGCGATGGCGCGTAACAACGAGCTTATGCGACCGGCTCCAGACACATATACTGATTTCTAACTCGACTACTACGCCTTTCAATTGCGGCCGTGCACAGCACCAATTGATGAATGGACCCCTTAGCTGGGGTAGCGATTCACGTGGAGCCCGTTTTATCGATACTGCCTATCCATCCACTTTCACGACTATCTTTTTAATTTCTGACCCGGATCACCTCCGCCCCCTTACATGACTAGCCTGAAAAAACGTCAGATACGGTGCGGCTTCTCCCAGTACCACGAAAAGAAGCTTTGGCTGAACATGCCGCAGATTGCTAAACACTACCATCCTCCTCCGCATGCTGTCGAAGGAGTCGTAGTATAACTTCCCCGTTTGCCCAAGGCTTGTCTTTCGTGACCAATTGTCCGTCGGGATCACGCCTCAAGGCTGACATCGCGTCTATTCTGCCCTCGCAAATTAGAAGGCGACACATCTCTGCGTCACCGAGCTGCACGGCCAACTGTAAGGCCTCTTCTTGTCTATTGGCAATGTGGGCGGTCCCGTCGGCCTCGACATGCGATAGTAGTATCCTTGCGCTCTCGTACCGGCCTTCTGAATTAGAGCCGCTCCTAACAATCCGCATTAGGGCTGTTTCTCCATGACTATCAGCCTGGTATATGACTCTCTGTACGTGGGGAACCAGAAGACGAAAGATCGCTGGGTTGCAATGTACCGATGCCATGTGTAGCAGACTTTCATCTCGAGAGTTCAGGCTTTGGAGGTCTACCTCCAAGCTTATCTCGCTTAGCAAACATTCTACCGCATCAACGCAGTTCCCCAAGACAGCCTCACCGATCGGTCGTGAATTACGCAATAGCTCAGTCCTCAACTCTTCCATGTGGTGTGCTCGATTTAGCAAAGTCTGGATCATCGGCAGGCAGCCGGCGCGAGCAGCTATACATAAAAGCTCATTTCCCCATTGTTCTTTCACGAGTGCATCAAGCACGTTGTCAACAAGATCAAAAACTTCTGCCCAATTTTTATGGCGTGAACCAAAATGGGACCACCTTATAATGATAAGGTGAAAGAACTCAAGATTCCGAAGCTGGTAGCCAATTTTGCCCTCTAAAAAGAGCATTTTGAGCTTCGATAAATCGCCCCACTGCAAGATCTGATCGGCAGCACTTGCAGCTGGTGAAGGAAGATACTTGTCCTTGTCGAAATCTGAATTCTGGAGCATGTCGCGGAGGATTGCATCTGAGCCATAGAGTGAAGTGATACTGAGTGGATCGTATAGCCGACTGTCAAAATCAAACCTGGGCGTGACTGCACAACCGGGACGACAGTTTTGATTGACCCAGTTGTTTAGCCGCATTGAACCTGCTTGACACAGCCTCTCTAGGTTGGCTAGGCATGGGAAAGGACCCCTATCCGTGGCACCGAAGTGCTTGAGCCAGTGGCTGGATGCGTAAACGAAGAACTCACCGAAGCCACGCTCGGTTGGATCGTAGAATATCATGTCTTCTTCCCAAACTTCCCATGTGCACTCGACATCGTACTCGAAAGACTTCCGGTCGCTGAACAAGTCGACTCCTTGGGAGAGCTCACCAATCGCAATTTGCTCCTCGGAGAATAGAGGGACAGTGCCGACTTCCTGTAGCAGAAGATATTTGATGCAGATGTCTAACATAAACGCTTCTAAGCTCTCTACGCGAGGCGCAATCGCTTGACTGGACGCTGCCGCTGTATCGAATTTTCCAAGATATGACCAGTTGCGTATAACAAATTCCTTCACTGACTGGTGGACGAGTCGGACCTGACGCTTTCTGAGATCTGCGAAATCAACACGGGTGATAAATGGATAGATCAGACTCATGACTCTTTGGTGATCTACTAATGGAGCGAGTGCAGCAACAGTTTTGATTTCTTGTCGAGTCGCAGCTAGTGCCACGGCCCAGGCGAGCTCTTGGATGCTGAGAGGTCTACAGGCGGCAGCGAGAAGTTTCAAGGCCAGGGCTGCAAGCTCTTCATTCTCAGATTCATTCGAACAGTTTCGTGAGAGCAAGGTGGTATAAAGTTCGGAGAGGTGCCCTGGTAGAGACATCTCCTCCAGGAAAAGTCGCATCGGTGCAAGCGCTCTAATCTTACGAACCTCAATCAGCTCGACGGTCATCTTCGTCCAAATGGCGCTTCCTTGCGCCAAACGAGACAACGTTGCGATGACGAGTGCCCTAACGTCCTCTGACAAATAGGATAATTGCTCTTGGACTTTATGTCGGACAATAACATTATCTCTGTCAACATTGGACTTTAAAGCGATTCTGGTCGTTTGGTCCAGCTGCTCTAGTATCTCCTCTTCAGGCCGCGAAGAGAGAAGAATCTTGAGCCGTGGAGATTTCTTTAGCAAGTTTCCGAACACTTGCAAAAGTATTTTTCGTGACGCTCTATCACACTCATCTATGCCATCGATAACAATGAAGAGCAGGCGGTCTAACGTTGCCAGAACTAATTCCATGAATTCCCCAAGCTTACGTGCACTTGTTGCAGGGTCAAGGGTACCACAAGCTTGATTCTCCTTGTACCATTCGTAGAACGCCTTCTTCAAGCCAGAAAGCTGTTCAAGCAGCGCCAGGATTAATCCGGATAAGACATTAACAGCCTGGCCAGTTTCATCGTCTCGGCAATAGTAATAGCACACCTTGGGCCTAGGTATCTGGCACTCATTTCTTCGATTTAATTCATCCACAATGAATGTCATGGCAACCGTTTTCCCACATCCCATTTCACCAAGAACCAACAGTTGCTGAGAGTTGAGGGCGTTGCACCAATTGGTAAAATCAGAGTTTGTGAGTAAGAATTTACAGGCCTCGTCACTTCGCAGCTCCCTAATCCGATCATGATATTGAGCCTGCTGACTCATTCTCCTGCTGTCAAGCCACCTAGCAACTAAAATCGTATGAGTATGCACTATGCATCGGCCAATACTGACTTACTTTCACGATCGTAAAGCATAGATCTGATATCCTCAACTATCTCCCACGTCGATTTCTCGATGAGTTTTCGAAGAGTATCAGCATATCTCAGGAAGTCTTGGACGATGTTCGGTAGGCGGTCGGTCTCTAGTACCATCTTCATTGCCAGCTTCCTCCCTCTTTGTGTGAGGATTTCGTGCGCAACCCTATAGAACTCTAGGATTTTCTGGTACACACAGACAAGTGCCTATACAGTATTAGCGACGCATCGAGGATCGTCATGTGGACTACCTTATGGATGTCTGTCTTGTTTACTCTCTGTCCAAGCGTGTCGCAATCATCAATGTAAGAAATTTGCTCCAACATCTCACCAATCTGTCTTGCAAACTCCAGGTCGGCAGTTGCGAAGCTTATCGCAATCAGTTTTTCGTCAGATTAATTACACCCTTTCTCGGAAATGACATAGCATGAGGGGCTACTTACTGCTGTCACGCCTTTGACGACCCCAATGACGGTTGACGCTGCGGGATCTAGATTGGCCAGAGGAGATGCCAGGTCTAGTGCCAGCTTGAATCTTTCGAGCGGCACTTGGATAGAGCGTAGATATGCCACACCACGCAGGAACAAGGATTGCTGAGTCGTTCCTTTATCTATACCTTCAAGCTCTGCAAACAGTTGCGCAGCGCTGGTGCTCACAAGAATAGCCATGTCAACGTCCTTTCCAAAGCTTTCGACGGCTTCACGATACGCTGCGCTCCAAAGATCAGTGGAGCCGATCGAGTTTTCAGTGTAGATATCAAGGGTCGAGCGATTGATAGAGAGCGAAAGATGGTCCGGGTGGAGATTGCTCTGATCTGTTCGAACCTGAGCCCCATCATTATCAGTAATAGTCGAATCTGCAGACACGCAGTCCACTCGTAACGTAGGTTGCAAGTTGGAACTGTTTACTTGCTTAGCCAAAACATACGTAAAAGGGTGTGAAACTGACTGAGATGCCACGTTCTGCTGTGCATCGGGATTTTGAAGTTGTAGAGTACAGGTATTGTCTGGAGCATGCTGGAGTTTCCGACGAAAACGAGTCAGTCGCTCGGACAGCCCACGCCGAAAGCTCCTGTCCCGGGAAGATGTGGAGGACGCCATGGTGACAAAATTTCGAACAGCTGCGTTTCTTTTCACCCTAACAGAACGGACCGTACCACCGTATGTAGGCGGAAGACAGGCTGTTGAATGAGGGACCAGCTCTACTGACCCTGAGAAAAATGGGGTCGACCTTGACTAGGCTGCTTACACGAGCGCATAGACACGGCAATTCTTCTTTCACAATAGAAATACAAAGCTGAACATATTGATTGCTGTCGCAGTACCTAGGAGGAGATGCTACACAATAGCTGCGATATGTGCAGTCTTAAAAATGTATCCGGTTCCAAGCGGCGAGGGATATTATCCCTGCTGAGCGTGGCAGACGGATAAACCATTATCCGATTCCAAAACTTGAAAGTTTATAGCCTTGGCAAGCCTCAGCCCCTCAAATTTATGGAAGAGATCAGTCGTCAGCTCCCTCCAATCAGACACAGCTTGCCATTTTTTTGTGCAATTAACCTGGACGGCAGCAGTCGACAGTAGCCTTTGTGCGAAACTACAACCCAGATTTTGGTTCACAAAACATCATGGATTCCAGGCAAAAGAGGGACCCAATCGTCACACGTTCAACTCCGGTCAGCTTCCTCGATTTGCCTAGAGGGGTACGCATCACCATCTACAAGAGACTACTCGTCCTACGACATCCAATTTACATCTTCCAAGAGCCGAACTCTTTGGTAGAGAGCTTTGCGCCTGACAAACCATTTCGATGGCTTGCAGTACTACATACAAAACGACATATATACACGGAATCTAGCAGGGTACTCTATGGTATGAACCAATTCCATTTTGAAGATATCACACCACTCCAAACCGACCTCCTGCGATCATTTTTAGACTGCATCGGCCCCGTGAATGCAGCCTCGTTGTCCCATTTAGGTGTCAACTTTCCAGTCGCAGAACACATCAAAGGCCGAGGGGAAAGAGTCGAGCTCAGGACTGACAGTCTTCAAAGTGTCAGACTGTATCAAGACAAGTGCGTTAAGTTATCAACTTTGGAACTTGTTGTACACTACAAGAACTCCAGCTTCTTTAGGGAGCCAGATGACTTTCTTCGAGAGGCGCTATCACTGATCGATGCACGACTGAGAGCCATTCCCTCATTGCGCAAGATTATCGTTCGATTTGTTGACTTCGACGGGATCCCTACTGCTTCAGCCACAAGTTTCATGCGGGAGCTTGGATGGATAGTGGTGCTTCGTAATGGGATTCAATCATAGTGACAAACATGCGAACATTCTTGCTTGTCCGATATGATGAGCACTGCTTAGTCTCCCCAATGTGTCGCACAACAGAATCGGAAACTCAGCTCGACACCAGTCATGTCGATGCTCTTGCCATCGCCCTTTTCCAGCGCGATGACTGTCGTACTCGGCTATACAAAGCGTTACTGCCCGGGTTCGACGTAATTTAACCCTTATGTTATATTATTTCCTAACAAACCATCACCACAATTTGACTGTATACAGCGAATGTTATCTGATTCAAGATTGTTGGAATAGTACTACTGATTGTGACGGTGTTGAATGCAAATAATGCAAATAATGCAAACAATGCAAACAATGCAAACACTGCGGCTCTCGTCCCTAAACTAATTGCGCCTAATTACGCACCTTACACACTGGATTGTTCGCGCCTGTTACCCATTCATGAACTCCTCACTAGAGCGCCCCATCGTAATCGGATTGAAGAATGACGAGGCTGCTGACGTAGCCCGGCAGGCTTCCTATATCTTAGTGCTGTTGCGCAGGTCGTTGTTGCCCTACAGCGTGCGGTAACGTGTCTGTGCGCGTGATGCACACCCCTACCAAACTTGCCTTGAGGATCGAAATGTCTATATGCCCCACTTTTTTTTTGACTCCTAAAACTAGTCTTTCTTTTCCTAAAACTTAAATCACGTAGTTTAACCGAATATTCTAGAACTTTTGCGCTGCTTCATCGCGTGTTTGTCTCCTATACAGCATCATCTCGCTAACTCCGCTGGAACCGCAGCCTTAGCACTCGTCCTCTCCCCCATCTTACGCTGCCGAGTCCTAATCCACCTAGTTCTCCTCCGCTTCCTTTATCGTCGCTTCACTAAGCTCTTCCAGCCTCTTCTCTACCTCTATACTCTCCAGCATCGTGTTGCCTACTACGTCCCTCTCTTACGCCTTCGATAGTAGCATTATACCACCTAACGACGTGCAACGTAATAGTTGCACGTACAAGCTGTACGAATCGCACTAGCTAGCTACTGCCCGCCTATCGATATTCGTTGTTCAAGCCCCTCGCAATTCCAGCGCCACCTGCTCCAACGTCCTACCTTACACCTTATAATCCGTACATGCAAACGCCGCCGCGCATAGTATTCCCTTGCGAGAAACGTTATTCCGCTGCCACGGCCGTTTCCTTACGCATTCAATTCTACTACTTATCAGGGCGAGGAAGATAGTACCCGGCGGCATACCTACAAAGCAGAAATCTATAGTTGTTTGCGACACTAGCGAGATCCTAGCCAGCAGCCCAAAGTAGAGGATAGTGTTAGCAGAGACGCAATAACTTAGGTACTTCTAGTCAAGAATAACTTATAATACTATATAGCTAGCCCCGCTAATTAGTTTTAGCCCTTAATAGGTGTTCTAGTTCACAACAACTAGCATGCTAGTGTTGTGGTGTTGTGTGCCTGGCGCATATCTAGGGCCCGAGGGCTCATTGGTCCTAGAGAACTCGAACTTCATTAGCTAACTTGACTCTAAATATTGTCTACACTCCTATGGGTTGTATCTCTCGACTCGAAGGCCTGTTGGCTTTCTCTCTCTGCGCGTCCGCTGTGTGTCCTGCTTTTCTTGATGGCTCCTCCTTATGAGCCCTCGGTACTCGCGTTTCCCTAGCAACCGCCCACCCTCTTTTTACTGTTAGCTCCTTTATAATACTCTACTATACTAGGAACGAACATAAATACTGCTAGCACTAGTATACTACTATTATCGCCGTAATTAAGGATTATAATAGCCTCTTCCTTAGTTAGTTAGCTACCTTTCTATTAATATTCCAACATAAAGATCCGCAATTAGGCTTAATACTACGTCTAGAATAAAAGTGTTACCTTAATATTTAAATTCTACTAGTTTCTATTTAGTAGCGTTACTACTATAATACTAACTCCTATAGGATTTACCTTCCTTCCTAGAAGTAAGCGAAATTTAGAAAGTCTACATCACGAACGTCCTACTTACCTTTCTAGATCCGCGTTAGTAGTTACTAAAGCTATAACAGGGTCGCCTACGTCGACTTGCAAGAGACCTATTAGGGTGTTAGTAGATTAAGAGTTAATAACAAAAGCTTGTGTTATAATTAGATAATAACTATAAACAATAGTTAATTTGTGTGTACAATGTTAAGTATTAGCGTTCTAGGTTAGAGATTAGATTGCTAATAGTATCCTAATAATACGTATTACTACTAACTATATACTTATAATTTCTTAGCCTACTTTGTACTTTGTGTTTACTAAGATTACAAATTACAAAGTTGTTACGTGCCTAGCTTTGTACTTTATATTTACTAAGATCGCGAATTACGAATTTATTACGTGTCCCTATTATAGTTAGCTTCTTAATTAAGTTTATTACTCTATAGATTGTATACGTTGTTATTATCTATAGTAGGGCTAATTAGCTCTAATTAGTTTTCTTTTGTTATAGCTATAACACTATTCTCCCTCTTAAATAGGTTCTTATTCCTCTATCTTAAGGCTAAAGTTATTAGTCTAGTTTCTTTATTTATCTCTAATTTATTATTCTCTATATCTTCTTACTCTTAATATAATAAACTTCTTCTTATTACTTAGGTTACTTGTAATAGAGTTAAAATATTTCCTTGCGCTTATTGTGCTTAACTAAAGCTTACTTATCTTGTATCCTTAAAGGATAGTAAATACTATAGTAAGTATATTCTTGCTAATATTTAATATAAGTATATACTTTTAGGTATTTCTCTTATAAAATATAAGTACTTAATTTTTATATAGTCTCTTCTTGCTAAGTTATATAAGGCGAGCTATTAACTAGGCTTAAGAGATACTATTATTATAGCTTATAGAGGCTAAAGCTAAGTATAAGCTAACTCTTTATAAGCTAGTAGATCTTTATTCTTATATTAAGCGTCTTTATAAGATAAAAGCTTATAATAATACTAAATTATCTAAATAGTCTTATACCTTAGAGGCTAAGATAGACCTTAAAGATACTATAAAGGCTATTCTAGCTCCTATTATATTAGAGGTTCCTAATACTTCTCTATTTAGTACTAGTAATATTAATTTTCTTAGTTTACTATAAGGTAGTCTAGAGAGTTTTAACTTTAGAAGTCCTTTAGTTTCTTAGAGTAATTAAAGTTATCTTCTAGTTCCTATATTTCTTCCTATAGTTACTCTCTTTTGTCTATACTTATCTATTTTACTAAGTAGTAGTTCTTTTTATTATAAAACTAATATACTAGGATTTTTTTAACTTCTTATTCTTTTTATTCTCTATATATATCTACTTTCTATACTAGTAGTTCTACGTTTTATAGTACTTGTTCTAGTAGTACTACGTAGAATATTAGGTATATCCTTATTTTACTTAGTAGCTTTAATTTAAATATAACTAGTGTAACCTTCTTATTAATCTTATATAATCCTATCTTAACGTAATCTAGTTTTAAACTTACTTACTTACTTTTAATATTCTTTTAGACTAACTATACTTTTTCTTCCTCTTTAAATTAGGGTCTCTATTTATATTTCTTGTTATAGTACTTTACTAGTTAATTATATAAAAATTCTATATCTTATCTTAGTTAATTATATATTTCTTTTATTCTATTTATAAAGTTTTCTCTTTATAAGGTCTAAGATTTTATACTTCTTAGTATTTAATATATATTAGGGTTAAATCTATAGTTTATAAAGAAAGGTAAAACTTTTATTACTACGTTCTTTACGCTGTTATATACTAACTATACTATAGGTAATAGCTATACCTAATTATTTTAGTTATAGTTAAGGTAGTATCTTAGGTATTATTTTACTATCTAATTTATTTATTCTAATTATCTATCTATTTATAGATAGTATACTATTAATATAGTATATTATATTCCTAATTACGCTATTATTATTTTCTATAGTTTTAATATAAATCTTATATCTCTATCTATAATAATCTTGTCTAAGTATAAGGTAGACTTTACGCAAGATAACTTAATAAGGTAGTTTTAACAATTAACTAAAAAGAGTAAATAGTAGATAAAGCTATCTAAGTAAGTACTAGGTATATATACCTAGTAGCTTACTAAGCGCTAACTAAAAGTAGAAAGGTAGTTGAATGTTAGTAAGTTGTAAACTTACTAACATGTTAGTAAGTTCGCAATGTTAGTAAGTTTACGATGTTAGTAAGTTTGTAATATTAGTAAGTTTGTAATATTAGTAAGTTGCAAACTTACTAACATTAATACGAAAATAAGAGATATAAGGGATAACTCCCTTATACTAAGGTACTATACTAGCTAATTATAGTTACTAGGACTTAGTATATAGTAACTTCTATCCTACTTTTTTCTTTATATAGTCTAAAGTATATATACTTTATAAGCTTATCTACTATTATAAGGATTCTATTATACTTAACTCTTAATATTAGATCTTTTAACTTAAGTAACTTTGTAATAAAGTCTATTATTATTATTTTCTAAAGTTACTCTAGTACTTTAACTAGTTATAATATCCTATATAGTACGTGTCTATTATACTTATTTCTTTAATATTCTATATAATCTTATAGTACTTCTTTTACTAGTTATCTTACTCTTAAGATATAGTAATCTCTTAGAAGCCTATTTAGTATTTTCTTAATTCTCTAGTATCTATATACTAGTAGCTTATAAAATTATTATATAAATTCTCTCTAGATTTTTCTTAGAATATATATTCTTCTATAGGCTTATATAAATCCTTTTTAGATTTCTAATTTCTCTATTTCTTTAGATACTTTTTACATTGTTTTTTAAATCTATTTATATAGCTCGCTACTTATTCTTTTAAGTATTATAGCTATTTTAGGTATATTTAAGACTAAATATCCTTTATTATTCTTAACTAGAACTATACTAGTAGTGCTTACTTTTTCTTATAAGTCTAGTCTTCTACTAAGGGCGTTTATAAATTAGTTATCTTTCCCTTTTATATATATAATTTCTAAGTTAAATATTAATAGGAATTCTTACTATTGTATATAGCGTTATAATAGCTCCTTATTTATTATAAATCCTATAAGATTCTTGTAGTCTATATAGACCTTCGTTCTATACTTTACTCTTTATAGGTATACTCTTTATTATTTAAATACTTTATAGATTACTAGTATTTCTTTATTATAAATTAAGTAGTTAAGCTCTACTAGCTTTATTTTCTTAGAGAAGTATTTAACTAAATATTCTTATTTAGTTCTTAGGTTTTCTTGTGTTAATACTATTCTATAGACTAAGTTAGAAGTATCTATTTTTACTACTACTAGTAAGTCTAGGTTATATATTCTAATAACTAGATTTTCTATAAACTTCTTCTTAATTTAGTTAAATACTTTGTCGCATTCTTCTATCTATTTAAATAGCGTATCTTTTTTTATAAGCTTAGTTATTAGTTCTATATCTTTAGACTATCTTACTATTAACTTTCTATAGAAGTTTACTAGCCTATAAAATTATTATACCTCTTTTAAGTTCTTTAGTGTTAGCTATTTATTAATTAATTTAATTTTTCCTAGATTAATCTTGATTTTTCCTAGTTCTATAATAAATCTAAGGAAATCTATTTCTTTTATATACAATTTGTATTTTCTTATCTTAAAAAATAGTTTACTTTCTACTAATCTTTCTAGCACTTTATATATATATTATACGTATTCCTCTTCTATTTCTAAGAATATAAAGATATTATCTAAATATACAAATATAAATACGTCTAAGTACTTACTTAGTACTATATTAATTCTTTCTTAAAATATAGCTAGTACATTTATTAGGCTAAAGGGTATAACTATATATTTATATAGTCTAAATTGTATTCTAAATACTATTTTCTATTTATTACCTTTCTTAATTCTAATCTAATAATAGGCGTTCTAAATATCTAGCTTTATAAAGATTTTTACTTTCTATAATCTATCTTATATCTTATCTATTTATAGTAAAAGGTATTAGTTTTTATTTATAACTATTTTAGTTTTTTTAAAATCTACGTAAAGTCTTTTATTACTTATTCTTTTTTTATCTATAAATATAAGTTTGTATAGTACTAAGGATTTAGATTCTTTTATCTATCTTTTTTTTAGTACGTTTTAGATAAATATTTATTTAATTTTTAATTCTTTTTCTATTTTCTAGTAGACTAGACTCTATTCTACGTTTTTACTTTCTTCTAGTTTTATCGCTAAGTCCTATAGCTAATATTCTAGAAGGTACTCTTTAGGTTCTATAAGCTATTTTTCCTATTTCTTATATTCTTTTAGGAATTCTCCTTTATAGGTGTTTATATTATCTTTTAATATCTCTAATTAATATATAGATTAGTTATCTATAACTATAGTATCTCTAAGATTATATCTTATTCCTTATTAATTGTTGTTATATCTATAACTATATTTTTAATTATTATCTCTTCTAGCTCTAGTATAGAGAGAACTATTTTAAACCTAATAAGTTCTTAGAATAGTTTTCCTTTAATTATACTTAGTTATTAAAGGTATCTCTTTATTATATAATATCTTCTTTATACTTCTATAAACTTCTTTAATATAAAGTTTTTTATAGCTCTACTATTAATTATTAATTATACTTTCTTTCTTTAGTATATACTTATTTTTATAATATATAGGCTTCTTATACTTTTTAGCTATTCTTACTTAAGTAGTTTTATAAATTATCTATCTTTCTAGAGCTATTACTCTACTTAAAGTTTTTATTCTTTATATTTTAGATATTTGTTATTTGTATATTTATACTATAGTCCTCTTAGGACTTATTTCTTAGATAGCTTAGGTCCTAGCCTTACTACTATATATCTATCTTTAGGTATTATTTCCTATCTAGTAATATCTTCTACTAGGATTACCTTTATATAATCGTAGTTTTTCTTTCTTACTAGCTATATATTGTTTCTTACTTTAGAGTTTCTATATAAAATATAATTTATATTTAAGTATAATAACTATACTATTTTAAAGTATACTAGATATTCTAGGTTTATTCTTTTATTATTCCCTTTCTAGTATTTATCTTTACTAGGTATTTTCTATATTAGGATATAGTATACTACTAGTACTTATAGTATATAGGCTTTATTAATCTATTACGTCCTTTATATAAGATACTACTACTCTTTTCTTATAAGTATTCTTCTTACTACTACTATCTATTATTCTATCTACTATTAGAATACTATAAACTTTATATTCTTTAGATTACGTATTTTCTAGTCTTTGTACGCTTCCTCTATACTTATAACTAGTAAGTATTTCTAAACAAATTTCTATTCTTTATTTTATTCTTCTATATCTATTATTATATAGCTATTATAGCTATATATTAACTAGGTATACTTTATACCTCTTATATTACTTTATCTCTTACTTTATAGTTCTTTAAAAGTAATTATAGTAGTTTTCTTATCTTCTACTAGTCTTTTAGCAGGGATTAATAGGGTCTAGGGCTTTTCCCTTTCTAAGTCTTCTATTAGTAGGTCTATTATACGTCTTATTTTGTTAAACTATACTTACGTTCTACTTTCTTTTATTACTACTACTCTTTATTTCTTATATAGAAACTATCTTACTCTTTACTTACTTAAGAAGTATATATAGTAGTTGTTATTATAACAAAAAGCTTAATAGAGTATTATATATTACTATTCTTTACTCTTAGCTACTTTCTTTTAAGGTTTAGCCTATACTTATAGTGCTTCTTTTTTCTTTTTAGTTGTCTTTAACTATATCTCTTTTTTAAGGTTCTTACTTCTATAGTCTATTATAAAGTGTCCTAGTTTCCTATATTTATAATATATTATATCCTTCTTTCTTTGTAATTAGTAGTCTTTTACGTAGTAGCCTTTCTTACTATAATTAAAGTACGTAAAGTCTTTATTCTTTTTCTTTTTTTTATCTTTATTAGTATTAAGGATTATAAGGTCTCTACTATCCTAGTTTCTTAGTTAGTTCTTATACTTGTTCTTTTTCTATTCTTAAAGATTATTATTAATTTATATTACCTATTATTTTAGAGCTTCTAGCGTTTTTAGTTTTTCTATATAGATTATCTTATATTAGATTTTTATATTTAGTTCTTATTTAAACTATAATATTAAGGATACTTTATTCTATTCTATATTTTATACTAGTTATTTAAATTATAATACGTATACTAAAACGCTTTTACTCTATATAAGCCTCTTAAGCTTTTCTTTAGCTTATTAGGTAATATCTATATCTCTAAATACTACTCTTATTTGTTTAGTAAAGTACTTATAACTTCTAAAAATAGCTTTAGTTTTGTCTTTCTATATTATTAGAGCGTATATAGTATAGTCTATCTAGTAAAGTTTAAACTATCTTATTATATCTTCTTTAAGGTATATTCTAATATATATTACCTTCTTTTCTTCTATATTAAAGTGTAGTACTTATACATCTATTTAAAGTTATACTAATACTATAAAAGGTCTTAGTTTTTCCCTTGTTCTATTAAACTTCTTAAGTATAAATATCTTAGGTAGTTTCTTTGTCGCACTTATCTCTAGTCTTTAAGTAATTAGTTCTATCTAGTTTTATCTTTTTATAATAGCTTTAATTTATACTTTATTCTACTTAGAGTAATCTTGTAGTTCTTTGTTCTACGTTTCTAAAGTATTAATTACTAGTTTTATATCTTTTTTCTTTAAGATTAGGTTGTTTATATAATCTCTAATTACTTTCTATACTATATTATCTAATTTATAACTACTTATAGGTACTTTAGCTACTAGTTTAGTTAAACTTTCTACTATTGTATTAGCTAGACTATACGCTACTTACGCTTCGCTTCTTATAATAACTAAATTAGTAAGGTGTAATAGGTATACTAGAGTTAACTTCCTAATTACTTATTAGAGTATTAGTAGATTAAGAGTTAATAACAAAAGCTTATATTATAATTAGATAATAACTATAAATAATAGTTAATTTGTATATACAATGTTAAGTATTAGCGTTTTAGGTTAGAGATTAGATTACTAATAGTATCCTAATAATATATATTTCTACTAACTATATACCTATAATTTCTTAGCCTACTTTATACTTTATATTTACTAAGATTGCAAATTATAAAGTTATTACGTACCTAGCTTTATACTTTATATTTACTAAGATTATAAATTATAAATTTATTACGTATCTCTATTATAGTTAGCTTCCTAATTAAGTTTATTACTCTATAGATTGTATACGTTGTTGTTATCTATAGTAGAGCTAATTAGCTCTAATTAGTTTTCTTTTATTATAGCTATAATATTACGTGCTAGCTTTATAACTTTATATTTACTAAGATTGTAAATTTACAAATTTGTTACGTACTAAGGTAATAGTTAGTTTCCTAATTAGGTATATCTACCTAGGAATTATATATGTTATTATCTTCTACTATAGAGCTAATTAGTTCTATCTAGTTTTCTCTTATTATAACTATAACACTATCTCCTCTTTTAGATAGATTTTTATTTCTCTATCCTAGAGCTAAGTATAATAGGCCTCCTGTTATTAACTATAGGTACCTATATTAAGAGTATTAGTAAGTTAAGAGTTAATAGTAAAGGCTTGTATTAGGATCTATAATAACTATAAATAATAGAAGATATTTTACAACTATCTTGTATTAGCGTTCTATAGTTAAAGGATTAAATTACTAATACTATCCTAATAATATATATTCTACTAACTATATACTTAGGCTTCTTAGCTAACTTTATACTTTAAGTTTACTAAGATCGCAAATTACAAATCTATTACGTGCTTAGCTTTGTACTTTATATTTACTAAGATTGCAAATTATAAATCTATTACGTATCCTTATTGTAGTTAGTCTCCTAATCTAGTTTATCTCCTTATAGGTTATATACGTTGTTATTATCTATAGTAGGACTAATTAGCTTAAATTAGCTTTCTCTTGTTATAACTATAATACTATTCTCTTCTATAGATAGGTTCTTATTTCTCTATCCTAGGCCTAAGGTTATTAGTCTAGTTTCTTTATTTATTTCTAATTCTTTATTATTCTCTATATCTTCGCGTTTTAACTATAATAAACTTCTTCTTATTACTTGCGTTACTTATAATAGAGTTAAAATATTTCTTTACGCCTATTATACTTAATTAAAGCTTACTTATCTTATATCTTTAAAGGATAGTAAATACTATAGTAAGTGTATCCTAGCTAATATTTAATATAAGTATACGCTATCTAGTATTTCTCTTATAGAGTGTAAGTGTTTAATTTCTATATAGTCTCTTCTTACTAAGTTGTATAGAGTAAGCTATTAACTAGGCTTAAGAGACACTATTATTATAGCTTATAGAGGCTAAGGCTAAGCGTTAGCTAACTCTTTATAAGCTAGTAGATCTTTATTCTTATATTAAGTATCTTTATAAGATAAAGGCTTATAATAACACTAAATTATCTAAATAGTCTTATGCCTTAGAGGCTAAGATAGACCTTAAGGATATAGTTTAGGCTACTCTAGCTCCTACTATATTAAACGTTCCTAACGCCTCTCTATTTAGCGCTAGTAATATTAATTTTCTTAGTTTACTATAAGGTAGTCTAGAGGGTTTTAACTTTAGAACTCCTCTAGTTTCTTAGAGTAATTAAGGTTATCTTCTAGTTCCTATATTTTCTCTTATAGTTGTCCTTTCTTGTCTATACCTATCTATTCTACTAGGTAGTAGTTTCTTCTATTATAGAACTAGTATACTAAGATTTCTTTAACTTCTTATTCTTCCTATTCTCTATACGTATCTACTTTATATACTAGTAGTTCTACGTTTTATAGTACTATCTTAAGTAGCGCTACGTAGAAGGTTAGGTATATCCTTATCTTATTTAGTAGCTTTAATTTAAATATAACTAGTATAACTTCTTTCTCTATTTTATATAGTCTTATCTTAACGTAGTCTAGTTTTAAACTAGGTTGTTTACTCTTAATATTCTTTCTAACTAACTATACTTTTTCTCCCTCTCTAAATTAGGGTCCCTATTTATACTTCTTATTATAGTATTTTACTATTTAATTATATAAGAACTCTACGTCCTATCTTAGCTAATTATGTATATCTCTAAGTCTATTAGCAAAGTTTTCTCCTCTTAGAGACTAAGATATCTAATTTCTTAGTATCTAGTATATATTAGGCTTAAATCTATAGTTTGCAAAGAAAAGTAATACTCTTGTTACTATATTCTTTACGCTATTATATGCTAGCTATACTATAGGTAGTAGTTATACCTAATTATTCTAGTTATAGTTAAGGTAGTATCTTAAGTACTATTCTACTATCTAATTTATTTATTCTAACTATCTATCTATCTATAGGTAGTATACTATAGATATTATATATTTAATTCTTAATTATACTATTATTATTCTTTATAGTTTTAATATAAATCTTACATCTCTATCTATAATAATTTTGTCTAGTAGTCTATATTAACTAATTATAGTTCCTAGAACCTAGTATATAGTAACTTCTATCCTACTTTTTTCTTTATATAGTTAGAAGTATATATACTTTATAAGTTTATCTACTATTATTAAGATTCTATTATACTTAACTCCTAATATTAGGTCTTTTAACTTAGGTAGCTTTGTAATAAAGTCTATTATAATAACTCTTTATAGTTATTCTAGTATTTCTACTAGCTATAGTATCTTATATAGTGTATATCTACTATACTTATTTCTTTAGTATTCTATATAATCTCTTAGTACCTCTATTACTAGCTATCTTACTTTTAGGATATAATAGTCTTATAGTAACCTATTAAAGGTTTTGTTAATCCCTTAGTATCTATATACTAGTAGTTTGTAGAATTATTATATAAATTCTCTTTAGATTTTTCCTAAGATATACGTTCTTCTATAGGCTTATACTAATCCTTTTTAAGTTTCTAGTTTCTCTATTTCTTTAGGTACTTCTTGTATTACGTTCTAAATCTATTTATCTAGTTTACTACTTGTTCTTTTAAGTATTATAGCTATTTTAGGTATATTTAGGACTAGATATCTTTCTTTATTCTTAACTAGAACTATACTAGTAGTACTTACTTCTTTCTATAAGTCTAGTCTTCTACTAAAAGTATCTATAAATTAGTTATCTTTCTTTTTTATATATATAATTTCTATATTAAATATTAATAGGAATTCCTACTATCTTATATATTATTGTAATAGTTCTTTATTTATTATAAATCCTATAAGATTCTTATAGTCTATATAGACCTTTATCTAATACTTTACTCTTTATAAGTATACTTTCTATTATTTAAATACTTTATAAATTACTAGTATCTCTTTATTGTAAATTAGATAGTTAAGCTCTACTAGCTTTATTTTCTTAGAAAAGTATTTAACTAAGTATTCTTTTTAGGTCTTTAGGTCTTCTTGTATTAGTACTATTCTATAGACTAAATTAGATGTATCTATTTTTACTATTACTAGTAGGTCTAGGTTATACATTCTAATAACTAGGTTCTCTATAAATTTTTTCTTAATTTTTCTAAATACCTTATTATATTCTTTAGTCTATTTAAATAGTATATCTTTCTTTATAAGCTTTATTATTAGTCTAATATCTTTAAACTATCTTACTATTAACTTTCTATAAAAGTTTACTAGTCTATAGAATTATTATACCTCTTTTAAGTTCCTTAGTGTTAGCTATTTATTAATTAACTTAATCTTTTCTAGGTTAATCTTAATTTTTCCTAGTTCTATAATAAATCTAAGGAAGTCTATTTCTTTTATATAGAATTTGTATTTCTTTATTTTTAGGAATATTTTAGCTTCTACTAATTTCTCTAGTACTTTGTATATATGTTGTACATATTCTTCTTCTATTTCTAAGAATATAAGGATGTTATCTAGGTATATAAATATAAATACATCTAGGTATTCTCTTAGTACTATATTTATCCTTTCTTAGAAGGCTGCTAGTGCGTTTATTAATCTAAAGGGTATAACTAAGTATTTATATAGTCTCTATTGTATTCTAAATACTATTTTCTATTTATTACCTTCTTTAATTCTAATCTAGTAGTAGGTATTCTAGATATCTAATTTTATAAAGATTCTTACTTTCCTTAGCTTATCTTATATTGCGTTAATTTATAGTAACAGGTATTAGTTCTTGTTTATAATTACGTTAGTTTTTCTAAAATCTACGTAGGGCCTCTTGTTACTTATCTCTTTTTTGTCTACGAATATAAGTTTATATACTACTAAGGATTTAGATTCTTATATCTATCCTTTCTTTAGTACGTTTTTAATAAACGTTTATTTAATCTTAGATTCTTCTTCTATCTTTCTATAGACTAGGCTCTATCTTATATCCTTGTCTTCTTTTAGATCTATTGTTAAATCCTATAACTAATATTCTAGAAGGTAATCTTTAGGTTCTATAAGTTATTTCTCCTATTTCTTATATTCTTCTAGGAATTCTCCTTTGTAGGTGTTTATATTAGCCTTTAATATGTCTATTCTACTATAATTAATCTTTCCTATTCTCTAATTAATATATAGGTTAGTTATTTATAACTATAGTATACCTAGTATTTTATCTTGTTTGTTATTAATTGTTGTTATATCTATAACTATATTTTTAATTGTTATTCTTTCTAGTTTTAATATAGAGAGGACTGTTTCGAACCTAATAGGTTCCTAGAATAGTTTTCCTTTAATTATACTTAGTTATTAAGGGTATTTCTTTGTTATATACTTTATTCCTTATATTTCTACAAACTTCTTAGATATAAAGTTCTTTATAGCTCTACTATTAATTATTAATTGTACTTTCTTTCCTTAGTATATACCTATTTCTATAATATATAGGCCTTTTATACCTTTTAGTTGTTCTTACTTAGGTATTTTTACAAATTATCTATCTTTCTAGGGCTATAAGCTTACTTTAAGTTTATACTCTTTTTATTTTAAGTATTTATTGTATATACACTTATACTATAGTCTTCCCTAAATATATTTCTTAGATAGTTTTAGTTCTAGCCTTACTACTAAGTATCTATCTTCTAGGATTATTTCCTATCCTTAGATATCTTCTACTAGAATTACTCTTATATAATTATAGCCTCTTCTCTATATAGGCTATACTTTGTTATTTACTTTAGGGTTTTCGTGTATAATATAATTTTTGTCTAGGTATAATATTTATAATACTTCGAAATATACTAGATATTTAGGATCTATTATCTTGTTATCCCTTTCTTAGTACTTATTTCTTCTAGGTGTGTCTATAGTTAAGATATAGTATACTACTAGTACTTTTAGTATATAGGCTTTATTAATTTATTACGTTTTTCTTATAAAGTATTACTATTCTTTTTATATAAGTATTCTTCTTACTATAACTATATACTATTTTATCTATTCCTAGAATAGTATAAACTTTATTTCTTTAAGATTACGTTCTTTCTAGTCTTTATACACTTTTTCTATACTTATAACTATTAAGTATATTTAAATAAACTTTCTATTCTTTATTTTATTCTTCTATATCTATTATTATATAGCTATTATAGCTATATATATCTAGCTGTAAGGGAGTTATCCCTTATATCTCTTATTTTCGCACTAATATTAGTAAGTTTGCAACTTACTAACATAGTAAACTTACTAACATTACAAACTTACTAACATGTTAGTAAGTTTGCAACTTACTAATATCGCAAACTTACTAACATTACGAACTTACTAACATGTTAGTAAGTTTACAACTTACTAATATTTAACTACCTTTCTACTTTTAGTTAGCGCTTAGTAGGCTACTAGGTATATATACCTAGTACTTACTTAGATAGCTTTATCTACTATTTACTCTTTTTAATTAATTATTAAAACTACCTTATTAAGTTATCTTGCGTAAAGACTACTTTATATAATAGTAGATCTCTACAAATATTTTACTTTTATAGGCCTCTCTATAACCTAGAACTACGCTAGTAGCTTTCTTACTTGCGCTAGAGTTACTATAAGATAGCTAATTGTAGCTAACTCTTAATTAAGCCTAGCTAGCTAAAAAGAACTATACTACTAGGAATTAGATCCTACCTTAGCTACAGCGCGCTAGGTAGCTCCTTAAGTTTACTATATTATAGTTCTAGTTAAGGTTTCTAGCGCTCCTTTTTTGCTAGTACTAGCGCTAACGTTCTAGAAAGAAATACGTACTAAAGAAGAGTAGTTTAACTACTTTATAGGTTATAAAGCTTTAGCTTACACTTACTACGTATACCTAGGTAAAGGCGTGCTTACACTAGGTATTAAACCTAGGTAGTAGCGCTAGGGAAGGAAAAGACCCTTAAACCTACGTAAATTACTAGCGCTTAATTTATAAGAACTAAGTAATAAAGCGCCCTAGACTCTACTAAAACCTTTACTAGCTAGCGCTAAAGATCTAAATCTCTATAAACTAATAGCTAAATATACTAATATAGTATATAACTACTATAACTTAGCTTATTATACTATAACTTAGTTATATAAAAAATCTTCTATCTCTTTAAAAGCTAGCCTCTTAAACTAAAATAATACTAGCTTATAACCTCTTTATTACTTAAACTAAGCGTACTTATAAGATAAAGATACGCTATAAATAGTAGACTATAGATCTAGTAAAGAACTAAGAGAATACTCTAAGGCTACTATACTATAAAAAATCTATAAAATACGCGCTAGAACTAGGTCCCTAGAAAAATAGACCTAAGGACTTACTATACTAACCGCTCTAATAAAAAAAGTACTAAGTAACTTCTAATAATATCTTAAGACCCCCTTATAGAAAGATAAAGGAAAATAGGTAATAGACTTTAAATCCTTTATTTAGCTAAGACTACCTAGTAAACTTAATTTCTAACCTAATATAATTCCTTAACAAGTACTAGGCGCCTTCTTAGCTAATAGCTCTATAATAAACTTAGCTACTCCTAACTAACCTATTATAGAAGAATTTAACCTAGATATAGACCCTACCTCCTTTAACTAAGGTAGCCCCCTAAGGTATAGACTAGTTACTAAGGTCCCTTTTAACAACTAGACTACATTAAATAACTTAATTAACGACGCCTAACTAAACGTTAGCTAAGTATTATTACTTTAGCCTATACTTAAGCTTAAGATCTTAGAAGAGCTAAGAAATAACCTACTATTAAACGCTACAATTAACAAAGACCTACTACTAGGAATAGTCTTTATATCTTAAGATAAACTTAAGAAATTACTTACTAAGTTTACTAAGCTCTAACCTTTATTTTGTACTTTACTACTAACCTTGCACTAGAGAATTAAGGATAATAAACCTAGTAATTACTTATCTCTTAGAGAATTTGCTTTAGCTAGTGTTATAAGTGTAATAGAAGGAATCGAGATAGAACTAATCGATCCTAACTTAGGTGCTGACAAGGTATAGGATGAGCGAGGTAACAACCTAGACTAGGAAACTACACATAACTAGGACACCTAGAGCAATCTATAATCTATTAACTCTTAGCACTAATAGATTATAGATTAGAGTAATCTATAATCTATTAGTCTTAGTAACTATAGATTATAGATTATATTAAGTATATAGATAGTAGAATGCGTATTATTAGGATAGTATTAGCAATTTAATCCTTTAACTATAGAACGCTAATACAAGATAGTTATAAAACATCTTCTATTATTTATAGTTATTATAGATCTTAATACAAACTTTTACTATTACCTCGTAATCTACTAACTCCTAGATAGGTACCTATAGTCGACGATAGGAGGCCTATTACACCTTACTAATTTAGTTATTACGAGAAGTAAAGCGTAAGTAACACATAGTCTAGCTAACACGATAGTAGAAAGTTTAACTAAAACAAGCAAAGTCCCTAGGAGTAGTTATAAGTCTAATAGTACTATATAGGAAATAATTAAAGACTAAATTAACAATCTTATCTTAGATAAAAAAGATATAAAGATAGTAATCGACGCTCTAGAAACGTAGAACAAAGAACTATAGGATTACGCAAAATAAAACAAAGTATAGATTAAGGCTATTATTAAAGGCTAGAATTAAATAGAATTAATTATATAACGCTTAGCAATAAGTGCTATAAAGAAACTACTAAAAATACCTGTCCTAAAGAAGTTTAATAGAATAAGGGAGAAACTAAGACCCTTTATAGCTTTAGTATAACTCTAAATAGATATACAAGTACTACACTTTAACATAGAAGAAAAGAAGGTAATATATATTAGATTACACCTTAAAGAAGACGCAATAAGATAGTACAAACCTTACTAGATAGACTACACGATATATTCTCTAATAACCTAGAAAGATAAAACAAGAGCTATTTTTAAAAGTTATAAATACTTTACTAAACAAATAAGAGTAGTATTTAGAGATATAGACGTTACCTAACAAGCTAAAGAGTAGTTAGAAAAGCTTATATAAAACTAGAGTATTTCTAAGTACGTATTATAATTTAAGTAACTATCCTAAAATACAGAATAGAATAAGTTAGCCTTGATATTACAATTTAAATAAGGACTAAACTTAAAAATACAATATAAAATAATCTATATAGAAAAACTAAGGATACTAGAAGCCCTAAAGTAGTAGGTAATCTAAATTAATAATAATCTTCGAGAATAGAAAAAGAACAAGTATAGTACCTAAACTAGAAACTAAGATACTAGAGACCTTATAATCCTTAATACTAATAAAGATAAGAGAAAGAAGAAGAACAAAGACTTTACGTACTTTAACTATAGTAAGAAAGGTTATTACGTAAAAGACTACTATTTATAAAAGAAAAAGGATATAGTATATTATAAATATAAGAAACTAGGACACTTTATAAAAGACTATAAAAGTAAAGACCCTAAGAAAGAAAACTAGTTAAAAATAACTAAAAAGAAGAAGGAAGTATTATAAGTATAGGCTAAACCTTAGGAGAAAGTAGCTAGGAGTAAAGAAATATAATATATAATACTCTATTAGACCTTTTATTATAAAGATAACTACTATATATATCTTTCTAGTAAATAGAGAGTAGGATATTTCCTATAATAGAGAAATAGAGTAGTAGTAATAAAAGAAAGAATAAAAGCTTAGCTAGAAGAAATAGCTTAAGTAATAGACCTACTAATAGAAAACTTAGAAAAGGAAGAACCCTAGATTCTATTAATCTAGGCTAAAGGATTAGTACTAGATAAAGAGACTACTACGGCTTCCTCTAAAGGACTACAAGAAAGCAAGAAATAGGTTAGTATAAGAGGTATAGAGTACTCCTAGCTAATAATATATAGCTATAATAGCTACACAATAATAGATATAAAGGAATAAAATAAGAAATAGAAGTTTATTTAAATATACTTAATAGTTATAAGTATAGAGGAAGCGTATAAAGACTAAAAAGAACGCAATCCTAAAGAAATAAAGTTTACACTATTTTAAGAATAGATAAAGTAATATATAGTTGTAGTAAGAAGAATACTTATAGAGAAAGAGTAGTAATACCTTGCAAGAAAAACACGATAGATTAACAAAGCCTATATACTAAGAGTACTAGTATTATACTATATCCTAACAATAGATATACCTAGAAGAGATAAGTACTAGGAAGAAGATAACAAAATAATAGACCTAAGGCACCTAGTACACTTTAAAGTATTATAGCTAGTATACTTAGATAAGAATTATATTATATATAAGAACCCTAAAGCAAATAATAGTGTATAGCCTATAAGAAGAAAAGGCTATAACTATACGAGAGTAATTCTAGTAGAAGATATCTAGGGATAAGAAATAATCCTAGAAGATAGATACGTAGTAGTAAGACCTAGCCTAAAACTATCTAAGAAATGTATCTAAGGAGGACTATAGTACAAATATACGTATAATAAATATCTAAAGTACAAGGAATATAAACTTAAAGTAAGCCTATAGCCTTAGAAAGATAAATAATTTACAAAAACGCCTAAACAAAAAAAGTTAGAAGGTATAAGAGGCCTATATATTACAAAAATAGGTATATACTAAGAAAGAAAAGTATAACTAATAATTAATAGTAGAGCAACAAGAAACTTTATATCTAAGAAGTTTATAGAAATACAAGGAATGCGTTATATAATAAAGAAGTACCCTTAATAATTAAGTACAATTAAAGGAAAACTATTCTAAGAACCTATTAGGTTTAAGATAGTTCTCTCTATACTTAAACTAAAAAGAATAATAATTAAAAACATAATTATAGATATAATAACAATTAATAATAAACAAGATATAATACTAGGAATACTATAGTTATAGATAACAAACCTACATATTAATTAGAGAATAGGAGAAATTAGCTATAATAAAGATACGTTAAAAGCTAATATAAGTACCTGTAAAGGAGAATTCCCTAAAGAATATAAGAAATAAGAAAAATAGCTTATAGAGCTAGAAGATTACCTTCTAGAATATTAACTATAGGATTTAGTAATAGAACTAGAAGAAGGTAAAGACTTAAGATAGAGCCTAGTCTACTAAAAAATAGAAGAAGAATCTAAAATTAAATAAGCGTTTATCTAAAACGTAATAAAAAAAGGATAGATAAGAGAGTCTAAATCTTTAGTAGTATATAGACTTATATTTATAGATAAAAAAGGGATAAGTAATAAAAGACTCTACGTAGATTTTAGAAAAACTAACGCAATTATAAATAAAAATAGGTACCTACTACTATAAATTAACGTAATACAAGATAGGCTATAAAAAGTAAAAATCTTTATAAAACTAGATATTTAAAACGCCTACTACTAGATTAGAATTAAAAAAGGCGATAAATAGAAAATAGTATTTAGGACGTAGTATAGATTATATAAGTACCTAGTTATACCCTTTAGCTTAATAAATACGCTAGTAGTATTCTAAGAAAGAATTAATATAGTACTAAGAGAGTACTTAGATATATTTATATTTGTATACTTAGATAATATCCTTATATTCTTAGAAATAGAAGAAGAACATATATAATATATATACAAGGTACTAGAAGAATTAGTAAAAGCTAAAATATTCCTTAAAATAAGAAAATGTAAATTCTATACAAAAGAAATAGACTTCCTTAGATTTATTATAGAACTAGGAAAAATTAAAATTAACTTAAAAAAGATTAAGTTAATTAACAAATAGCTAAAACTAAAAAACCTAAAAGAGGTACAATAATTTTATAGACTAGCTAACTTCTATAGAAAGTTAATAGTAGGATATTCTAAAGATATAGAACTAATTACAAAACTTATAAAGAAAGATACACTATTTAAATAGACTAAAGAATATAACAAAGTATTTAATAAGATTAAGAAGAAGTTTATAGAAAACCTAGTTATTAGAATATATAACCTAGACCTACTAGTAATAGTAAAGATAGACGTATCTAACTTAGTCTATAGAATAGCACTAATATAGGAAGACTTAGAGACTAAAAAAGAATACTTAGTTAAATACTTCTCTAAGAAAATAAAGCTAGTAGAGCTTAACTACCTAATTTATAACAAAGAAATACTAGTAATATATAAAGTATTTAAGTAATAGAGAGTATACTTACAAGAAGTAAAGCACTAGATAAAAGTCTATATAGACTATAAGAATCTTATAAGATTTATAATAAATAAGGAACTATTATAATAATATACAAGATAGTAGGAATTCTTATTAATATTTAATATAGAAATTATATATATAAAAGAGAAAGATAACTAATTTATAGACGCCCTTAGTAGAAGACTAGATCTACAAGAAGAAGTAAATACAACTAGTATAGTTCTAGTTAAGAACAAAGAAGGATATCTAATCCTAAATATACTAAAAATAGCTATAACACTTAAAAGAATAAGTAGCGAGCTAGACAAATAGATTTAGAAAATAACGTAAGAAGTACCTAAAGAAATAAAGAAACTTAAAATCTAGGAAGGAATTGTATAAGCCTATAGAAGAACGTATATTCTAAGAAAAATCTAAAGAGAATTTATACGACAATTCTACAAATTACTAGTATATAGTTATTAAGGAATTAATAAAACCCTTAATAAGTTACTACAAGACTACTATATTCTAAAAGTAAGATAACTAGTAATAGAAGTACTACAAAACTATATAGAATACTAGAGAAATAAGTATAGTAGACACGCACTATATAGAATACTACAACTAGTAGAAGTACTAGAATAACTATAAAGAGTTATTATAATAGACTTTATTATAAAATTACTAAAGTTAAAAGACCTAATATTAGGAGTTAAATACAATAGAATCCTAATAATAGTAGATAAACTTATAAAATATTTATATTTTAGACTATATAAAGAGAAAAGCGGGATAGAAGTTACTATATACTAGGTTCTAGGAACTATAATTAGTTAATATAGACTACTAGACAAAATTATTATAGATAGAGATATAAGATTTATATTAAAATTATAGGAAATAATAATAGCGTAATTAGGAATTAGATATATAATATCTATAGTATACTATCTATAGATAGATAGATAATTAGAATAAACAAATTAAATAGTAGAATAGTACTTAAGATACTACTTTAACTATAACTAGAATAACTAGGTATAGTTACTACCTATAGTATAGTTAGTATATAACAGCGCAAAGAATATAGTAATAGGAGTATTACTCTTTTTTATAAACTATAGATTTAAACCTAATGTATACTAGACACTAAGAAATTAAATATCTTAGTCCCTAAGAGGAGAAAACTTTACTAATAGACTTAAGGATATATATAATTAACTAAGATAGGACGTAGAATTCCTACACAATTAAATAATAAAACACTATAACAAGAAATACAAAATAGAACCCTAATTTAGAAAGAGAGAAAAAGTATAGTTAGTACGAAAGAATATTAAAAGCAAACAACCTAGTCTAAAACTAGACTACGTTAAGATAAGACTATATAAAATTAAGAAAGAAGTTATACTAGTTATATTTAAATTAAAGCTACTAAACAAGATAAGGATATACCTAACCTTTTATATAGCGCTACTTAAGATAGTACTATAAAACGTAGAACTACTAGTATATAAAGTAGACACGTATAGAGAATAAGAAGAATAAGAAGTTAAAGAAATCCTAGTATACTAATTCTATAATAGTAGAAACTACTACTTAGTAAAATAGATAGGTATAGACGAGAAAAGATAACTATAGGAGAAAATATAAGAACTAGAGGATAATCTTAATTACTTTAAGAAACTAGAGGAGTTCTAAAATTAAAACCCCCTAGAACGCCTAGTAGTAAACTAAGAGAACTAAGAGAACTAGTATTACTAACGATAGATAGAGAGATAATAAGAACGTCTAATATAGGATCTACTATAACAAACGCCTTATCTAAGTCTAGCTTAGCTTCTAGAGCTACTAACTATTCGGCTAACTTCTTATTATTTAAGGCCTTTATCTTATAAAGATAAGAGAGACGAGCTTAATTCTCTACTAGCTTACTCTACGTAAGCTCTTAGATACACTTACGCTTAGCTTTAGCTTCTGCGATTTAAGATAGTAATTTCTCTTAAGTTTAGTTAATAGCTTTTTCTATTATTATTAAGCCTAGACGTAAGAATAAGTGTAATAAACGTACACTTAGAAAAAGAAATACTAGATATATTACAAGAACTACGTATATTTGCACAAATATACGCCTTGTAAGCCCTACTATTATTTATAGAAATAATATAAGGAAGAGACTTAGGGTTCGATTTAGGAGAAGCGTAATAGGAGTAAAGAAATATTTTAACACTGTTACGTAATACGTAATTAGTAAGAAGATAGCAATAGTATATAGATAAAATAAGTATAAGAGAAGATAAAGAACTCTATATTAATAAAGAAACTAGGTTAATAACTTTAGCTCTAGAGTAGATAAACAAGGACCTACTTAGAAGAAGAGATAGTATTATAGGTGTAATAGAAGGAATCAAGATAGAACTAATTAATCCTAACTTAGGTGCTAACAAGGTATAAGATAAGTAGGGTAACAACCTAGACTAGGAAACTACATATAACTAGGACACCTAGAGCAATCTATAATCTATTAACTCTTAGCACTAATAGATTATAGATTAGAGTAATCTATAATCTATTAGTCTTAGTAACTATAGATTATAGATTATATTAAGTATATAGATAGTAGAATATATATTATTAGGATAGTATTAGTAATTTAATCCTTTAACTATAGAACGCTAATATAAGATAGTTGCAAAATATCTTCTATTATTTATAGTTATTATAGATCCTAATATAAACTTTTACTATTACCTCGTAATCTACTAACCTCTAGATAGGTACCTATAGTTAACGATAGGAGGCCTGTTACAGCTAGAATAGTATTATACTTAGTAGTTGCGAATACTTAGATATAGAATACAATCGACGTAGCAAATAAATAAAACTAGAGGCTTATAGCTAGAGTAAGTAAATTAGATAAATAACTCTCTTAATAAAATAACTAATTAGCCTAACTCTAAGAACGCCTAGTGTAATTACTACTAGACTATAACTATATTATAAAGTAATATAATACTTTAGGCTAAAGAGCTACTTAGTATAAAGCCCTATAGAAAGAAGCTATAGTAAAATATAACTACTTACGCGAAGTAGTAATCTACTAAGAAGACTTAATAGCTAAACAAACTAAGCTAGAAACCTTTAACTTTAATATACTAGCGTAGAAAGATATAGAACTACTTTATACTAAGATCTTACTATAAGGCTAGTAACCTAGCTTCTTTAAAAGAGAGTTTAAACCCTAAGTACTAGTAGTAGGCCGCTATATCTTTAATAGAGAAGAGTTTACCCTAACTCTTTTCTTAACTAGTATCTAAGAGCTAGCCTTTAATTTTTACTAGTATAAAGAATAAAAAGACTACTCTATAAAACCCTTATAATTTTTAGGTATAAGATGCTACGTAGACGTTATATCCTTTATCTAGTCTATATATAATTACTTTATTACTAATAGAAAAAAACATATTAGCTTATAAACCTAAGCTAACGTTATTATACGCTACTATATAGGATTAGCTCGCCTATACCTTACTATCCTAAATAGTGTTACTTACCTATACTAAGAAGAATTTATATATTTCTTCGTACTTTTTTACTAATTTAGTAATATAGATATAGTAGGATTAAGAGAAGTACGTTACAAAACCTTAGAAATAGCTAAATTTAGACTAGATTAACTAACTTACAAAACTACCTAGTTAGTATAGGCTAAATTCCTCTCTAAATTTAATAATATTAGCCTTAAACTATAATAGAACCTATAGCTATACAATATCTACCTTTAAAAAAAGCTGCAACCTTAGCTTAGAGAAGCTACTAGTACTACCCCTAGTATCTATAATAGCCCTACTAATTTTCAAAAGATAATCTTAATATTAGAAAATAAAGTAAATAATTACAACCTAGATATAAGCTCTAGGTAAACCTAGCTTTATACCCTAGCGCTTATAAGAGCTAAACTAAGAGCGTAGATATAAAACTTTAAAGAAGAACTAGCTATAACTCTATAAGAACTAAAATACTATTAACTATAACTAGAAGGCGTATTTAGAGGAATATACCTAACTAGTAAAAAGACTACTATAATTAAAACTAAGAACCCTAAAATAATTTTATACTAGAGCTATAAAAAGATAGGTATTAGGAAGCTAGACTATACTACTTATAAATAAATAAAAGCTACTAAATCTAAGATACCTACTAACACTATAAACTACTATATAGCTGCCTATATAGTAATAGACTCTAAAATAGATATAGAAATAGAGGACTAATTCTTTAAATATAACCCCTAACTAGATATAGAGCTAGAACTAGAGCTTAACTTAGACTAGGATTTAGAAAACAACGTTCCCTAGGCCTAAAGCCTTAACCTAGGGATTACACAAACTAGAAGAGCGTAATTAACTACTAAAGTATAACTCCTAGTATAGCTATATCTTATATACTTACTTATAGAATATAGATAGTCTAGTATAAGAAACTACTAACTAATCTAATAGAAGCTAAGCTAAACTAATTCTTATTTACTAGCTTCTTAAGTAAAGACCCTATAGTACTCTATATAGCTAGAACCCTAGCTAATAATAGAGCTAATATAAACTTTATTTAATAAAAATTTACCTAGAAGACTATAAAATTATAAACTATTTAGCTACCTTAACTTATTATCTATAAAAGATATAATAGTTCTCTATCTAAGTCTATTACGTATTAAGTTAAGTTCTACTTATAAGTAGGCGTATATATTAAATAGACTTCTACTTATATTATTAAAAACGTAAGCTAATTTAACTTTATTCAAGGATTTTTATAGCGTAAGGCCTATACTATTAAACTTAACTACTACTATAAAACGTTATTATTCCCTAATACTTACTACTAATAGTACTACTAGATAACTAATAAAATCCTCTTAGTAGTATACTATAGCGCGCCTAGATATTACTCTACTATAGCCTTAAAGAAGCTAGCACTTAAACTATTATCTACTCTTATAGGGCCCCTAAGTAAGTACCCTAATAAGTATAAATAGAACTTATTAATAGATATTTAAACTATTAGTTATTATGTAATTAAGGCCTTTACTAGAAGAAGTAGATATACGCTTATAGTACTTACTTTAGATAGAATACTACTACTAGTATACTACTACAAGGTAGCTAGAGAAGTAGATTACGCGTAATTTTATAAACTACTACTTATAGTAGAGCTTAAGGATATTTTATCTATAGAACTACTCTAACTATATTAAGACCTAATACTCTATTTTAACAAGAAAGCTACTAAGGAACTTCTCTCTTATAGGCTATACAACCTAGAAATTACCTTTAAACCTAGCGCAAAAATTCTAGACGCTAAACCTTACTTCTTTACTAGAAAATAAGATAAAGTAATCTAGAAATATATCTAAGAAATAGAAGGTAAAGGCTTTATTAGTAAATGTAGCTCTCTAGCTAGAAATAACCTACTAATTATAGCTAAACTAGATAGTAGCTTATAAGTCTACGTAAACTACTATAAGCTAAACAAATCTACTATTAAAGACTAGTACTCTATTCTATTCTTTAGGGAAATACTAGCTTACCTAAATAAAGTAAAGATATTCTCTAAATTTAACGTAATATACGCCTTTTACTACTTATATATTACCCTAAATTTAGAATAGCTAACTACCTTTATTACCTACTTTAGTATATATACTTATAAGGTAATACTTTTTAGCTTTA
The DNA here is from genome assembly GCA_028456385.1 of Ophiosphaerella korrae. Lineage (NCBI taxonomy): Eukaryota > Fungi > Ascomycota > Dothideomycetes > Pleosporales > Phaeosphaeriaceae > Ophiosphaerella > Ophiosphaerella korrae. The sequence continues at coordinate 63,432 of JALNQF010000141.1, read as the reverse complement.
CTAATGCACTAGCTACTTTCTAGCGCACTATTAACTTAGCCCTACTAGAATATTTAGACGACTTCTACACTATATATATAGACGACGTCTTAATATACTCTAATAATAAAATAGACTATATCTAGTACGTTTATAAAGTACTTACGTAACTAAAAGAGTAAGGCTTCTATATAGACCCTAAAAAATCTAGCCTCTATACTACCTTAGTTAAGTTTTTAAGTATAATTATCTCTAATAAAGGAATTATAATAGATCTCTCTAAAGTTAAAGCTATCTAGGAGTAAGAAATACTAAAGACTACTAAAGAAGTCTTAGCCTTTCTAGGCTATACTAGATTTCTCTAGCGCTTTATTAAAGATTACTTAAGCCTTGCCTTACTACTTACTAAGTTAATTAAGTCTAAGGTTATTACTAAACTTACTAAAGGAGATAGGCTACTTTTTTAAAAAACCTAATATAAGCTCTTTATAATTACCTAAGAATATATAGACGCTTTTAATAAACTAAAAGCTACCTTCTAGCTAGGTATAGTCTTACTTTACTTTAACTCCTTAAAACTAATCTATATCTAAACTAACGCCTCTAGGTAGGCTTTAGGTAGAGTAATAAGCTAACTAAACTAAGATAGAATCTAATAGCTAGTTAGCTTCTTCTTAAAAAAACACACCCTAGTAGAATATAATTATAATATCTACGACCTAGAACTTATAGCTATAATCTAAGTATTTAAAGAATAGGAACTAGAGCTTATAAGTAGTCTATATACAATCTACGTTATAATAGACTACTATAATTTAGAAACCTTTATAATAACTAAAAAGCTTAATTACTACTAGGCCTACTAGTTATTATTCCTATCCTAATTTAATTTCTATATTAAATACGTACTTAGTAATATAAACAAGGTTATAGACGCCCTAAGCTACTAACTATAGGATCGCCCTATAGACGATTTTGATCTACAAGTATTAGGAGCTAACTAAATTATCCTAAGCCCTTAAGTCTTAGCCCTAGGCGTAAAACCTACGCTAAATATAGTAATTTACGCTCTAAGCCTCGTAGACCTATAAAAGCTAGATAGATTTACGCTAGAATAAGCTACTATAGTATACGCCTACCTTCGCTATATTATAGGAATAAAACCTATATTAGTAAACCTACTAGAGGATTTTCTACTACTCTATAATAGAGAACTAGACCTAGAACTCCTACTATATATTATTAACTTACGCCTAATAGAAGAATTACTAGATATAGCGTACTTAGAAGACTACGTAGCCTAAGCTATATTTACTACTATAGATAGTAGATAATAAAAACTATTAAAAGCCTTCTATAAAGTAAGATACTACTTCTTATATATTAATATTAGCTCTACTAGATTAGAGAAAGAAAGGCACCTCTAGGTTAATAAAACGTATCTATATATCTCCTTAAACGCCTATCTACGCTACTAAATCTTTAATTTATACTACAACTATTAGTTAGTAAGCTATAAAGGACCTTATAGTACGCTATATCTAATATATAAGTACTATTATTAGCCTAAGATACTCTAAGCTATTAAGTAATTTTATAATATATACCTAATCTACTACTATATAAAGAACTTACAAGATAGTAAACTTAGTTACCTCTAACTTATACTAATTCTCTACGCACCCTAGACTAATATCTTAGTAGACTATATCTAAGCCTTGCTAACTAGCAAAAATAGCAGCTAGATTTATAAATATATCCTAGTAATTTACTACTATCTTATAAAAAGACGCTATTTCTTCCTCTATAAGTCCTTAAAACTAGAGGAAGCTACCTAATATTTTATATCTATTTTTAAGCTTTATAGAGTCCTAATAAATATTATATCTAATAGAGGGACAACTTTTATTAGCTAATTTTAGCGCTACGTATATAAACGCCTCTATATTACGTAAAAGCTCTTAACTACGTACTACCTAGAAACTAATAGCTAAACTAAGTAAGTAAATTAAGCCCTAGAGATCTTTTTAAGGTAATACGTTAACTACGCGTAAGATAACTAGGTAGCCTAGCTATACGTAGCTAAGTTCTAGGTAAATAACACTATTAATATATCTATTAGGATAACCCTATTTTTTGTAGATCTAGGGTATTACCCTTATAGTAGTATATACTCTAGTAAAAACAATAAAGATTAACTAAACCTAGCCTAACGCGACTAACGTATACAAGCTAACAAGCTACTTAACGCCTATAGTAACCTAGTAGCCTACCTTAAGGAAAAAATACTCTAGGCACAATAAGAGTAAGTAGCCTAAGCTAATACTTCTTGCTAAAGTAGACTAGTATATAAAGTTAGTAACTAAGCCTATATTAGTATAGCTAATTAGAGAACTACTTAGCTAACCCTAAAATTAGACTACTAATAAGTAGGCCTATACTCTATTAAGAGAGTTATCTACAATAGTAGAGTATATAAGCTAGTACTACCCTAAGAAATACTAAGTAAAGGCGTATTCCTAGTCTTCTCTCTAAAACTCTTACGCCTTAGAGATTAGAAGCCTTTACTAGATTAAGACCTACTATAGCTAATCTCTATTATTATTACTAATAAAGAAACTAGTAGCGTATATAAAGAATACCTAGTAGAAGCTATCTTAGACGTACGCTTTAAAGAGCGCAAAAAATACGTAAAATAGTACTACTTAGTTTACTAGACTAGCTATAATAAACCTATATAAGAGCTAGTAGAAGAATTTGTAAAATATAAAGCTACCTTTAACTTTTACTAGAACTACTTAGAGAAAGCTAAACTACTAACTCTACGTATACTAAAAAAATAGAGCCCTAACAAAGACGTAACCTATTAGAGTATCTTAACTTACTAATAGGTATAAAAAAAGCCCTCTCTAAAGCGTAATTACTACCTTTAGCCCTTACTAGAACTACCTAGATAAGCCTAAAACTATTAATAGGCGCAAAAAAGCCCCTTTATAAAGCATAATTACTACCTTTAACTTTTACTAGAACTACCTAGAGAAGCCTAAAATACTAACTATATACCTAAAATAGAGCCTAACAAAGACGCAACCTAGTAAGGTACCCTAGCTATTAGTAGGCGCAAAAAGGCCCTCTAAGGCGTAATTAGAAAACTTTACTACTAGCTAAAGATAAATTATAGCGTAAAAATAGTAGGAATAGTTTACCTTAGCTAGTAAGCGTAGGACTCTTTTTAGGTTAGGGCTTACTCTACTACTACAGCTACGACTACTACGCTCCCTTATAACTAGTTACGCGTAGGTCTAGTTTACTATTGTAGAATTTACGACTAGCTACTAAATTCCTAGCTAGGGCTACTCTACGCTACCTACCCCCTAATACTTATAAATATTAAGCTTACTAGGTCCCCTATATTAATAAACCTACCTATTGCAAAGCCTATATCTATAGTAAGTACCTATATAGAGATCTAGCGCTATTAAGTTACTTAGTAGTATTAACTTTACCTTCTCTTATACTATATACAAACACTTTTAGGTTTAATTTTATTAGTATAGGGTAGAAGTAGTAGAAAAGAGTTTGTAGTCGACACGTTTTATATATAGAAGTTGCGCGTGTCTTAATTTTATACTAAAATTAGTAAAAACCTTAGCTCTATACTCTATAAATAACGATTTTAACTCTAAAAATAGTTAACCTCCTTAACCCTAGCTACTACTACTACTACCTAATAAGTATTATTAGTTAATTAGAGCCCTTTTTAAGCTCTAGGAATTCGCTCTTTAAAAGGAGAGAGACGTATAAGGGAGTTATCCCTTATATCTCTTATTTTCGTACTAATGTTAGTAAGTTTACAACTTACTAATATAGCAAACTTACTAATATTATAAACTTACTAATATGTTAGTAAGTTTGCAACTTACTAATATCGCAAACTTACTAATATTGCGAACTTACTAATATGTTAGTAAGTTTACAACTTACTAACATTTAACTACCTTTCTACTTTTAGTTAGCGCTTAGTAGGCTACTAGGTATATATACCTAGTACTTACTTAGATAGCTTTATCTACTATTTACTCTTTTTAATTAATTATTAAAACTGCCTTATTAAGTTATCTTGCGTAAAGTCTACCTTACACTAGCTAAGTATATTCTATACTTCTTATACTAACTCGTTTCTTACTTCTTTATAGTCCTTTAAAGGAAGCTATAGTAGTCTCTTTATTTAGTACTTATCTTTTAGCCTAGATTAATAGGTTCTAAGGTTCTTCCCTTTCTAAGTCTTCTATTAGTAGGTCTATTATATAGGCTATTTATTCTAGCTATACTTTTATTCTACTTTCTTTTATTATAGTTACTCTATATCTCTATTTTTATAGGAACTATACTACTCCCTATTTACTAGAAAGATATATATAGTAGTTGTTATTATAACAAAAGGTCTAATAGAGTATTATATATTGTACTTCTTTACTCCTAGCTACTTTCTCTTAAGGTTTAGCTTATACTTGTAGTACTTCTTTCTTCTTTTTAGTTATTTTTAACTAAGTTTCCTTCTTTAGGTCCTTACTTCTATAGTCTTTTACAAAGTATCTAGGTTTCCTATATTTATAATATACTATATCTTTTTTCTTTTATAATTAGTAATCTTTTATATAGTAGCTTTTCTTACTATAGTTAAAGTACGTAAAGTCTTTATTCTTCTTTTTCTTCTTATCTTTATTAGCGTTAAGGATTATAAGGTCTCTCTTGTTATAGTTTTAGGTGTAACCTCTATATTTATTCTTCTTCTATTCTTAAAGATTATTATTAATTTGTATTACCTATTACTTTATAGCTTCTAGTATCTATAGTTTCTCTATATAGATTATTTTATATCGAATTTTAGAGTTTAGTCCTTGTTTAAATTATAATATTAAGGCTAACTTATTCTATTCTATATTCTAACTTAGTTATTTAAATTGTAATATATATTCTAGAATACTCTTACTTTGTATAAGCCTCTTAAGTTTCTCTTTAGCTTATTAGGTAATATCTATATCCCTAAATACTACTCTTATTTATTTAGTAAAGTATTTATAACTTCTAAAGATAGCTCTTATTTTATCTTTTTAGGTTATTAGAGAATACGTTATATAGTCTATCTAGTAAAGCTTATACTACTTTATTATATCTTCTTTAAAGTATAGTCTAATATATATTACCTTCTTTTCTTCTATATTAAAGTATAGTACTTATATATCTATCTAGAGTTGTACTAAAGCTATAAAAGGTTTTAGTTTCTCTTTTATTCTTTTAAACTTCTTAAAGATAGGTATTTTTAGTAGTTTCTTTGTTGTACTTATCTCTAGGCGTTATATAATTAGTTCTATCTAGTTTTATCCCTCTATAATAGCTTTAATCTAGGCCTTATTTTATTTCGCGTATTCCTAAAGTTCTTTATTCTAGGTTTCTAAGGCGTCGATTACTATTTTTATATCTTCTTTTTTAGAAATTAAATCGTTTATATAGTTTTTAATATCCTTCTATACTATATTATCTAACTTATAGCTACTTATAGGTGCCTTAGCTATTTTCCTAGTTAAACTTTCTACTATTGTATTAGCTAGACTATACGCTACTTACGCTTCGCTTCTCTTAAAACTAAATTAGTAAAGTATAATAGGCCTCCTATTATTAACTATAAGTACCTATATTAGGAGTATTAGTAGGTTAAGAGTTAATAGTAAAAGCTTATATTAGGATCTATAATAACTATAAACAATAGAAGATATTTTATAACTATCTTGTATTAGCGCTCTATAGTTAAAGGATTAAATTACTAATACTATCTTAATAATACGTATTCTACTAACTATATACTTAGGCCTCTTAGCTAACTTTATACTTCGCGTTTACTAAGATCGCGAATTGTAAATCTATTACGTACTTAGCTTTATACTTTATATTTACTAAGATTACAAATTACGAATCTATTACGTGTCCCTATTATAGTTAGTCTCTTAATCTAGTTTATCTCCTTATAGGTCGTATACGTTGTTATTATCTATAGCGGGACTAATTAGCTTAAATTAGCTTTCTCTTGTTGCGACTATAATACTAAAGTTATTAGTCTAGTTTCTTTATTAATTCTTAGTTCCTTATTACTCTTTATACCTTCGCGTTCTTAACGTAATAAGCTTCTTCTTATAGCTTGTATTATTTGTAATAGAGTTAAAATATTTCCTTATTATTACTATACTAAACTAGGTCTTTTATATCTTATATCTTTAAAAGATAGTAAGTACTATAATAAATATATTCTTGCTAATATTTAGTATAAATATACTTCTTCTAGCGTTTTACTTACTAAGTATAAGTATTTAATTACTATATAATTGTTTTCTACTAAATTATATAGGGAGAGCTATTAATAGGGCTTAAGCGTAACTATTATTATAACTTACTAAAGCTAAAGCTAAGTATAAGCTAACTCTTTATAAGCTAGTAGAGCTTTATTCTTATATTAAGTATCTTTATAAAATAAAAGCTTATAATAACGCTAAGTTATCTAAATAGTCTTATATAATAGAGGCTAAAATAGACTTTAAAGATATACTAGGGGCTACTCTAGTTTCTATTATATTAAGTGCTCCTACTATCTCTCTATCTTTTAGTAGTACTATTAGTTTTCTTAGTTTACTATAAGGTAGTCTAGAGGATTTTAACTTTAGTACTCTTCTAGTTTCTTAGAGTAGTTAAAGTACTTTAACTAGTTATAATATTCTTTATAGTGCGTATTAGTTATATTTATTTCTATAGTATTCTATATAATCTTATAGTACTTCTTTTACTAGTTATCTTACTTAGTAGCTTTAATTTAAATATAACTAGTATAACTTTTTTTTTAATCTTATATAGTTCTATTTTTACGAAATCTAGTTTTAAACTAGATCTTTTACTCTTAATATTTCTTTAAACTAACTATACTTTTTCTTCCTCTTTAAATTAAAGTCCCTCTTTAAATTTTTTATTATATTACTTTACTATATAATTATATAAGAACTCTATATTCTATTTTAATTAGTTGTATATTTCTTTTATTCTATTTATAAAGTTTTCTCTTCTTAGGGTCTAGAATTCTATATTTCTTAGTATCTAATATATATTAGGATTAAATCTATAGTTTACAAAAAAAAGTAATACTTCTATTACTATATTTTTTACGCTATTATATACTAGCTATACTATAGGTAGTAATTATACTTAATTATTCTAATTATAGTTAAGGTAGTATCTTAAGTACTACTCTACTATCTAATTTATACGTTTTAATTATCTATCTATTTATAGATAATATACTATTAATATTTAATATTATACTCCTAATTATACTATTATTATTCTCTATAGTTTTAATATAAATTGTATATCTCTATCTATAATAATCTTATCTAGAATACTATACTAGCTAACTATAGTTCCTAGGACCTAGTATATAGTAGCTTCTATCTTACTTTTCTCTTTATATAGTCTAAAATATAAGTACTTTATAAACTTATCTACTATTATTAGAATTCTATTATACTTAACTCCTAATATTAAGTCTTTTAACTTAAATAACTTTATAATAAAGTCTATTATTATAGTTCCCTAAGAGCGTTCTAAATATCTAGTTTTATAAAGATCTTTACTCTTTATAGCCTATCTTATATTTTATTAATTTATAGTAAGGGGTATTAATTCTTATTTATAATTACGTTTATCTTTCTAAAGTCTACGTAAAGTCTTTTATTATCTATTCTCTTTTTATCTATAAATATAAGCCTATATACTACTAAGGATTTAGAGTCTTATATCTATCTTTTCTTTAGTACGTTTTATATAAATATTTATTTAATTTTAAACTCTTCTTTTATTTTTTAGTAGACTAGGCTCTATCTTATGTCCTTTCTATCTTCTAGTTCTATCGCTAAGTCCTATAGTTAGTATTCTAGAAGGTAGGCTTTTAGTTCTATAAGTTACTTTTCTTATTTCTTATATTTATCTAGGAATTTTCCTTTATATATATTTATGTCAGCTTTTAATATATCTTGTTTAGAGTAACTAATTTTTCTTATTCTCTAACTAATTCTTAGATTTACTATCTATAGCTATAGTATTCCTAAGATTATATCTTATTTGTTATTAATTGTTATTTTATCTATAACTATATTTTTAATCTTTAACTCTTCTAACTTAAATATAGAGAGTACTGTTTTAAATTTTATAAGTTCTTAAAATAGTTTTCTTTTAATTATACTTAGTTATTAAGGGTATTTTATTATTATATAATATATTCCTTATTCTTCTATAAACTTCTTTAATATAAAGTTCTTTGTAGCTCTACTATTAATTATTACTTATACTCTTTTTTTTTAGAAGGTACCTATTTTTATAATATATAAGCCTCTTATACTTTCTAGCTTATCTTACTTAAGTAGTTTTATAAATTATCTATCTTTCTAGGGCTATAGCTTTATTTTAAGTTTATATTCTTTATATTTTAGATATTTATTATACGTATATTTATACTATAGTCTTCTTAAGACGTATTTCTTAGATAGCTTTGTTCTTAGCCTTACTACTATATATCCTTCTTCTAATATTATTTTCTATCCTATAATATCTTCTACTTAAATTACTTTTATATAGTTGTAACCTTTTCTTCTTACTAGCTATATATAATTGTTTACTTTCTAATTTCTATATATAATATAGTTTATATCTAGGTATAATATTTATAATATTTTAAAGTATATTAGATATTCTAGGTCTATTCTTTTATTATCTCTTTCTTAGTATTAGTCTTTTTTAGGTATCTTTTCTATTAGGACGTAGTATACTATTAGTATACGTAGTGTATAGGTTTTATTAATTTATCGCGTTTTTCTTATAAGGTATTACTACTCTTTTTATATAGGTATTCTTTTTACTATAACTATATATTACTTTATTTATTCTTAAAATAGTATAAACTTTATATTCTTAGGATTACGTTCTTTCTAGTCTTTATACACTTCCTCTATACTTATAACTAGTAAGTATTTCTAAATAAATTACTATTCTCTACTTTATTTTACTATATCTATTATTATATAGCTATTATAACTATATATATCTAACTAGGTATACTCTATACCTTTTATATTAACTTCTTCTTTATTACTTTATAGTTTTTTAGAGGTAACTATAGTAGTCTTTTTATCTTCTACTAATTCTTTAGCGTAGATTAATAAGGTTTAAGGCTTCTCTCTTTCTAAGTCTTCTATTAGTAGGTCTATTATATAGGTTATTTCTTCTAACTATACTTTTATCTATTATTCTTTTATTATAACTACTCTATTCTTCTATAAGAACTATCTTACTCTCTATTTACTAGAAAGATATATATAGTAGTTATTATTATAGTAAAAGGCCTAATTAAGTATTATATACTATAATTCTTTATTTACTATAGCTTTTTCTTATAGCTTAGCTTATACTTTAGGTACTTCCTTTTAGTTCTTAGTTATTTTTAACTAGTTCTCTCTTTTAAGGTCTTTACTTTTATAGTCCTTTATAAAGTATCTTAGCTTCCTATATTTATAGTATATTATATCTTTCCTTAACTAATAATCTTTTACGTAGTAGCTTTTCTTACTATACTTAAAGTACGTAAAGTCTTTATTCTTTCTTTTCTTCTTATCCTTATTTAGATTAATAATTATAGGGTCTCTATTATCTTAATTTCTAGGGTATCCTCTATTTTTATTTATTCTCTATACTTAGAGGTTGTTATTAACTTATATTACCTAATCCTTTAGAGCTTATAGTATTCTTAGTTTTTCTATATAAATTATTTTATATCTAATTCTTGCTTTTATTTCTTATTTAAATTATAATATTAGAGATAGCTCGTTCTATTCTATATTTTGCGATAGTTATTTAAACTATAATATATATTCTAGAATACTCTTATTCTATATAAGCTTCTTAAGCTTTTCTTTAGCTTGTTAAGTAATATCTATATCTCTAAATACTACTCTTATATATCGTGTAAAGTATTTATAACTTCTAAAAATAGCTATAGTTTTATCTTTCTATACTCCTAGAACGTATATTATATAGTTTATCTAGTAAGGCTTAAACTATCTTATTATATCTTCTTTAAAGTATATTCTAATATATATTACTTTTTTATCTTTACTATTAAAGTATAGTACTTATATATTAATCTAAAGCTATACTACTACTATAAAAGGTCTTAACTTTTTTATATTCTATTAAATTTTTTAAGTATAGGTATTTTTAGTAGTTTTTTTATTACACTTATCTCTAGTCTCTAGGTAATTTATTCTATTTAATTTTACCTTACTATAATAGCTTTAATCTAAGCTTTATTTTACTTTACATAGTCTTATAGTTTCTTATTCTACGTTTCTAAAGCTTTAATTACTAGTTTTATATCTTCTTTCTTAGAGATTAAGTTATTTAGGTAATCTTTAATTACTTTCTATATAGTATTATCTAACTTATAACTACTTAGAAGTACTTTACCTCTCCTCTTAGTTAAACTTTCTACTATTGTATTAGCTTAGACTATACGCTACTTACGCTATACTTCTTTTAATAACTAAATTAGTAAGGTGTAATAAGGTTACCTACGTTAACTTGCAAGAGACCTATTAGAGTATTAGTAGATTAAGAAGTAATAATAAAAGTTTATATAGTAATTATTTAATAACTATAAATAATAGATAATTTATATATATAATATTACTTATTAGCGTTCTTAGTTAGAGATTAGATTACTAATACTATCTTAATAATATATATTACTACTAACTATATACTTATAGGTTTTTACTAGCTTTACAACTTTGTATTTACTAAAATTATAAATTTATAAATTTATAAATTTATTACGTACTAGCTTTATAACTTTGTATTTACTAGGATTGTAAATTTATAAATTTATTACGTACTAAGGTTGTAGTTAGTTTTCTAATTAGGTATATTTACCTAAAGATTATATATGTTGTTATCCTCTACTATAAGGCTAATTAGTTCTATTTAGTTTTTTCTTTTTACAACTATAATAAAAGCTCTAGGTATAGGTAGTAATATACAAAATTATACTATCTTACCTTTTATTATCTAAGACCTCTACTATTAACTATAAGTCTATAATAACACCTTTATAGCCTAAAAATTAACTAACTTTAACTAACTCTATAGTATTACCTCTTAAATATTTAATACTATAGCTAGCTTCCTTATAATATCTCCTATTATTACTTTTACTAGCTTAATAGCTAGTTATAGCTTTATACTCTTCTATAATAATGTTAAGAGGTAGCTAGAAGGTAATAGTACTTGCTATAGGCTATAGGAGATAGTAAAGAGATAATAGATAGTATTTAATAGTACTACTAGTATCTAAGAGAGAATAATACTTACTTTATTCTCTTTATAAGTATTAAGCCTTTTATACGCCTATATAGCGTATTAGCTTTACTTTAGATTATAACTATACAATGTTATAGTCTTTAGTATATTAGCCCTACCCCCTTAACTCGTACTAGAGTTTACAAGAGTCTTAAGTATTCAGAGAACCTTTGTTACAAACAACCTTATTTCTAGCCTCTTAGTAATATAATAAAAATATTGTAGCTTTATATAGCTCTTAACCTTTATTACTCTAACTAGACCTCTATTCTAAAGATTATACTAGTTTTAGGTATTTATTATCTTTTCTATTTACGTTAACCTATAGATAACGTGCTATAAGAAGATAGCTAAAAGGTAAAATACTTAATATTAGCCTAATACTACGCTTAACTATATAGGCAAAATTGCTAGTTTTCTTAATTACTATATTATAGTCTACTTACTACAACTCCTATAGGATTACATCTTTATTGTAATTCCTAACTCCTAGTCTATAACAAAGGTCCTTAGAACACTTAAGACTCTTATAAACTCTAGTACGAGTTTAGGGTAGAGCTAATATACTAGAGATTATAACGTTGTATAGTTATAGTCTAAAGTAAGGTAAATACGCTATATAGGCGTATAAAAAGCTCGACACTTACAAAAAGAGTAAAGTAAGTATTATTCTTTTTTAGATACTAGTAGTACTATTAAATACTATCTATTATCCCTTTACTATCTCCTATAGCTTATAGCAAGTACTATTATCTTCTAGCTACTCCTTAATATAGTCTTTCCTAGAAAAATCGTTACAAGACTCTTTATCGATATCGCCTTTAATAGTTACCTTAGCTAAGCAACCTCTCTTAGACCCTCGATCTAAATTTATGTCCCTAGCTAAACGTAAATCTAATTAACTTTTAGAGCTAGTTACCCCAAACGTATTATCTAACAACAGCGCACCTATAACTACACTATCCTGTAAGACATTACTAATATCTACTTATTGTATTATACTAATTTAATATCTTAGCACGAATGCCTAAGACTTCTTATACAAGAGATATGTCTATTATACATGTGTTACTATCGCTTAGAGCTACGTATACGCTAACCCTAGCTTAACGTAGCTATTACAACCTTAGCCTAGCGCTATTTCTATAGTATCCCCGGCTAACCTTGCTATAGTGTCCTCGGCTAACCTATAGTTAGATGACATGCTAACACCTTATTGACACCTACTACCCTAACCTAACCCCTACCTAGCGCTCCTACCCTAACCTAACCCTAACCCGGCGCCGGGTGCCCCTAACTTATTTAACAGCCTAGGCTGACAAAAGTATTACCACTAAATAACTAGGCAAGGTTTCTAGAATATCTTTGGTTGGTGAAACGGAATCAAGTTGTCTTGAGCGAGTTATGACTACAAATAGAAAAGATACAAAACTAAATCGAAATGATAATATTAGGTCTAGCTAGGAATTGAGCCTCCTAGCTAAGGGGTTTAGATAAGATGTGTGGTGGAAAGTGGAAGCTTGCAGAACGATCTTTGCGAAAGTGAGAAGTTGATCAGACTACTGGCTACGCGTAAATCTATGTACGATCAGATCTATATACTAGAGGATCGGTGAGACTAATAATCCGGTGTCCGATTACCTAGGCAGGCCATTCCAGGATCGTCTGATCCTCTTCTGGGCACTGTTCTCCGCAACAAGATGCGATCAGATGCAATTAGATGCCACAGCTGAGATGCACGGCCCGGATCACTTGCAAAGGGTGTTAGCCCATCGCAGTGCTAAGCCGGGGGACCAAGAAAGCCATTAGAACAAAGGAGCTCGAGAGGGATATCTACAGTCACCCGAGGAGAGACACAAGACAGGGCAATCAATTAATTTAATCAATGCTGTTATTCAGATCAATCATCGAGTGACTATCAAATCTAACAAGGTTTAGGATAGCTTATATTACTGGTACAAAGCATAGATAGTGTAGGTGGGTCCCGGGCAGCAGGGGTCAAGCGATACCTCTCTACCCGACTGTTTCACATCAAATCCTTTGTATTTTTGTATCGAAATCTTTGATTTCCAGTCGCCTGCGTGCCCACGCCTTGCTGAAAACAAGACTGAATCAGGTTTAAGCTACTCCTGCGCACCCCTGCCGCCCGGGACCCACCTACACTACCTATACCTTGTACCATAGTGGATCCTAACCCTAACTGTACGCTAAGTTATTTCGGTATGCGGATAATTTTGTCACCCGCCTGGCCGGCTCGCGGGTCGCCAGCGGGCCGTTATTTCTCTGCTCTTGCAGCGGCTTAGAAAGCGGAACTTGCCTTCTGAGGTACGCGAAATTGGTGATGTTAAATGCTTCGCGAAATTCCCCATGTTCTTTACATAGCAATTCAGTACTACTTTGCAACCCGATTCAGTGATTGCTGGACTTCGAAATTCCCCTCAATTTTCAACCCAAACCGCTTATACCATCTGCCAACCTGTGCCCTTCCGTTCAATCATCCTAGGATGACTGCCAATGGCATACCACGACTGCCTCTGAAGACCGAAACTAACGTGTGAGTGCCTGTGAGGCTTATGTTTTCTTCTTGAACTAATATAACATATCAGCCTCATCATCGGAGCAGGACCAGCAGGCCTCATAGCTGCGTAGTAGATGGCGCGTTATGGCATCAAAACACGCATCGTAGACAAGCGTGGCGTTAAGGTTATTAATGGCCAAGCCGACGGACTGAGACCACGGACCGAGGAGATCTTTGACAGCATGGGCGGTGGCATTCAAGAGAAGATCACCAAAGAAGGCTACGTTTTCGAGCCTCAAAACATGGGTGCGTTTTCAACTATGGCTCTCTGCTGTTGCCATCTCCAAACCTTATTGTTACCCGCCCACAAACTGAAGCGAGCGAACAGATTCCAAGCGAAAAGGGAGGGATTTGCCGAGTGTCCGTCGAAAACCTGATAGGAGACCATATCACTGATTTGCCTTCTCCATTCATTAATCTCACCATCAGCCAAGGACGCGCCGAGCGCTTCCCACTCGACGCGATCGATGAGCTCTCTGGCTCTAAGTTGAAAGTTGACCGTGGCATCACTGCCGATTCCCTATTCTACGAATCTACCTTAGAGAACGACCAAGATGCGTATCCAATCGTAGTGACGTTGCGCACACTTTCGGACGAGGAGGCGAACCCGAAGCCTGCGGAAGGTGCCTTTGGAGGGCGTGACATTCTAGCCAAGAGCAATTTGCCACCCGACAAGCTCAATACTGTCGATCCACCAAAGCAGACAGCTAGCAACATTAAGGTAATGAAGGCTCAATATTTAATCGGTGCCGATGGTGCGCATAGTTGGCTCAGGAGCCAATTAAATTACAAATTGGACGGGTCTCGGACGGATTCTGTCTGGTGAGTTTACTCAACTCAAGAGCAGTATAATAGCCACCAAAACTCACAGATTTAAGGGGGGCCATGGAAATTGTGCCCATCACCAACTTTCCGGACATCCATTATCCTTGCTTTATCAAAGGCGACCAGGTACACTGATGATAGTCCCACGGGAGCGCAACTTGACTCGTATCCATGTCCCCTTTAGCGACGAGTCAACAGGCAATCGATTCGACCGTGCATCAATTACGCTAGAACGTATTATCGCCAAAGCAAAGAAATTTTTTGTACCCTACAAATTCGACTTTACTATCTACGAATAGTAGAGTGTGTATCAGGTCGGCCAGCGTGTAGCTGAAAGCTGTCAACATCCAGGTAACCGCATATTCCTTGCTGGCGATGCTGTACATATGTATTCGCCTAAGGTTGGGCTGGGCATGAATACGAGCATGCAGGACGGATACAATCTGGGTTGGAAGGTCGCGCTGGCCATCTCCGGGATAGTCTGTGACAAGAAAGCGCTGCTCGCTATATACATCGGCGAGCGTCTCCCTGTCGCTCACAAAATTGCCGCCTTCGATCGTATACTTTTCGACGTCAAAGGTGTTCTCGACCCTAAAGAGTTCCGAGAACTTCATGCCGAATTTCGGAAGTTCACGAATGGCATTGAACTCTCCTACCTATCAAGCGTTCTAAATGCTACAGAAACGAGCAAGCAGACTGCTGCGAAGGGGTTGATTGTGGGTGAGTTATTCCTGCATGCTAAGGTCTTTGGGCATGCAAATTCGCAGCTATATTGGACGACAAAATTGTTTGCGAGCGATGCGCGTTTCAGAATCGTTCTCATGGCTGGAGACGTCACTTTGCCAGCCCAAATGGAGAGAATCAAGGCATTCTGCGAACGAATCGAAGCGGAACGCGAAGATGATAGCGGAAAATATACCTCATTACTTCATTCCCGCTACCCGTATCCTTTTTCCTCGGCCTCTCTAAACACTCAAAACGGCAGTCTCCCCGCTCGGCAGCACCCTTCTATTTCGTTCCTACATGAGAGAGACCTATCACTTCTATGATGTCCCTTCTGGCAATTCACATCTCTGTCAATGCCCATGATGCCCTCTCCCCCTTGGACTTTCCCGTCGCTCTTTGCGGGCCTTTCGACCAGGACTACCATGGATGGGACTTTTCACGCATCTTCGTGGATGCACCCGTCCATTTCGACCGCTACTGCGGCGGTCGTGCATATACAAGGTGGGGAATCGACCGTACCAGAGGGGCCGTAGTAGTCGTCAGACCCAATATGCATGTAGGATGGGTTGGCGATTTAGAAGATGCGGACGCTCTCGAAGCATACTTTAGGAATCTACTGGTGTAGAAGTTGACTTTTGCCATTACCAGATTGTTTGCACATAGAAAATCAATCGTAAAAGCCATAGTTGAGTTTGATTCAGAAACCTTAATTTGGCTGCGTTGGGAAAGTAAGTAACACAGATGGTACGCCCTCCGAAGGTTTCGTTAAAGAGTGTCCTTGATATACTTACATTAAGTCGGATCATCGCGCTTTTAGAGGGTTATCGCAAAGTATAATTGTTACGGCCTAGCGTAGCTATACCCTACCTTAGATCCCAGGCGCTCCCTCACTTAGGAAAAGTGAGAGAGCACGTCACATAATACAATCTCTCGATCCCTGTACTCTTAGAGAGTAATAGATTAGAGAGAGTATACTAGATAACTATTAGGTATGTAGGCTAAGGTAATAAGACTCTATAGTTTATATCCTTATCGAATAGTTGTCAGGCTACAGGCCAGGCCGTAGCTGCACGAGCGCGCAAGCCGAAGGCTAAGGGCCTGGAAGGCCCCTAGACAATATATACTGTTCTACCCCAGCAATCAACGCTGTTGATTATTCGAGCCTCTTTAGTCGTTTGCCGTAGTAGAGTGGAGCTGCGTTCTAACAATAGTATTATCTAATACTACTACTTATCAAGCTACTATTCTTATAAAACCAAATTTTTACCTTTTAACTTTTCTTCATTAAAAGGTTGTAATATTTTAATAAGTTTAAATAACTTGTAAATAGCCTAAACCTATACTAGTTCCGAAGTTACTAAGTCTTTACTACAGATGTCAGGCTACGAGCCAGGCCAGAGCTGCGCGAGCGCGCGAACCGAAGCCGAAGGGCCCGAGAGCCCGAGAGCAATATATACTGTTCTACTTCGATAATCAACGTTGTTGATTACTCGCATCTTTGGTTGTTTGCCGCGGTGGAGTAGAGCTGTGTTTTAACAATAGAAACCATAATAAGTTTAAGTTATAACTACTTTAACTTAACGCTTACTCTAAACGTAATATCTACTCTAAACTTAATAATATAAATAATAATATACATACGTAAGGGGTTGCGGTAACAGACTCTCTAGTTGACAGGCTGGTAGGGGCCCTTCGCGCTATGGATGCAATAATGAGGCGAGGATGCGGGTGGTTTGGGTGGCATGCATGCGTAACTGCCGGCGGATATCACGGTGTGCGAATGATCACTGTTGCAAGAAATGTACTAGGCCTGGGTAAAGCTGAGCTTCACTACAAGAGTTCTGTGATAGGGCCGATGCTCGGAACAATATAAGAAAAAAAGTTAATGAATAGATTATACTATATTTTAAAAGATACTTGGATAGTTAAAAATCAGACAACTTACGAACCAGATTCAACAAGACAAGACGCTACAGAGAGAAAGAAATGTACTTTTATTTTTCTTCTCGTCATTTGATATTAGTATCTTCTCAATTCCAGCGTATGCTCTCCGGAAAAATGGGAAAGGAAGGCATACCAGATATAGGAGATGGTCTCTACCATGTGCCCGCTGAGGACTAGGATAATCAAGTACCACTCCTTCTCCTCAATATCCTACATCATCACAAACGCCGAGTGCCACGCGCCGTATCTTTGGAAATGCTTGTCAAGATAGCTGTTTTGATTAGATTTTATCAATGTAGAGAAGCGCTTGAGTTTTTTACTGATAGGCGGAATGCGCATCTCAAGCTCGCCTCCATTGTATCGTCGCTGCTCTGTCGAGATCTCATGCTTTGGATGTGTATATTGTAGCTTGATCTCTAACGATATTTGTGCTCTTACTCAAGGAGCTACCCTGTGTGTTTATAGATTGGCATTCTTCCCTTGGAGGCGAGCAAGGAAGGTTTCGTGGGGTGGGATAGTTGTGAGTGTATGTTCCGAGGTTTTCTATTGCAACCTATCTTGTTGGCCCGTATAGCGACGGGTAACCGGTTTCCCACCAGGTCTTTCTCCGGCTGTCAGCATCATCCTCCATCTCTTCATCACTATCATCGTTCAAGTAGTTCCGTCTCTTCACCAGGGGGCTTACTGCGTGTCTGCTCGTCGACTCCTCTGGCGTCATCATCGAGATATTGGACCGAAAACTAGCTTCCTGTGGATCTGAAGGATATAGAGAACCAAGCATCTCGTTAGAGACATCATCAATATTATCTACTCCAAAGTTAGAGCCCCAAGATATAGTGTGTCCAAAGATGACCGCGCCGCTATTGTTCAGACCTCCTAGCTTACGGGGCCTCGGAAACAGCATCGACCGTTTGGGTAAGAGCGCCTGTACAGGACTGTGATGCTTCGTGGGTGGCTCAGAAGAATCTCCGGAGTTCTTGTGGCCTTGGCCTTTGTAGAGTGTGAATGGATCTGTTGGAGAATGCCATAACAAACCACGAACAACTTCAATATCTTTGTGACGCGTCTCGACGGACCCGCTCATGATATTGTTCAAGTCAAACATATTGGCAGCCAGATGATACTCTCCCTTCGGTAGCTGTGACCATTGAGGACAGATCCTCTCGGCTTTCGATGGCATGATGATATCGCCGAATCCGCAGCCAAAGAGCGTGATTGCCTTTATACAGTGGAAAAAATCAACCCAGCCATACCCCACTGCTTTGAGAGTCGCAATGCGTGGTTCAGGGTCGCTTTCGCCAGCTAGGTCTTCGAAATCCCAACCTTCGAGATGTTTTCTGATTCGGGGCTTTAGATTGATACCATTCAGGCTCGCGAGTTGTTTGTGACTCTCTATAAGAAGTTCGAGGACCGACCACTTTTGCTCCACAAGGTTTTCAAACAAGGAACTTGATCTCTTCCTATTTCGGGATGTGCTAACCTCTTGTTCTGCTGGGCGTTTTCGTTCTTTTTCCTTTAATACCTCACTCTTGCCGTACTAAACTTTAAGTTTCCTGTAGTCTCGGTCCTTGAGGACCTTCGCCGCGGATGCAGGTTCGTGTTCAGTTCTGATCTGTATCCCGCTCTCGTCGAACAAAAGCTTATCAGAGTAATTGCCTTTCTTGTATAGTTTGAGTGATATGCACACCAGATAGAGCAGAGCGCTCTTTCTATTGACAAGCCAGCCTCTCTTAGTCTTCTCATCCTATAAGACAACATATTTCTTTTCGATCTATATTAGCTTCTGCTCATATACGTCGCGAACGAAGTGGGGGAGATACGCCTGACCCGTGGAGCAAACGTTGCTCCTGCTGTGAAGATCTTACTAAGATTGATAGTGAATTTCTCTGGTAACGCCCCCGCGTGGGGTGGTGGGAGGTCTGTCCCCTTAACGCCGTAATTGGCATCTTTGGTGCCTAATTTGACCTATTAATAGCGTTTCGTTTGGCGTCTAATTGAGTTATACTGACTAGCATAGTATGAGCTGTCGCGTGACCAACTAACTACATGTCGAACATCGTCTAATTGGTAGACATCTATATCACAAGCTTCTTCTAGCGCAACATCGAGATATGATATCCTCTCACCCTCTTCGTTGAATAAGAAATGCTAGATTAGTGGATTACTTAAACGTTTTACAGCAACTAGCATAGTCGCGAAGCGTTTTGAGACGACTTTACCCTGGATCCCTACTGCCTAAGAAGCGCCGACTAAACTAGCTAATAAGTCAAGCGGCATTTCAGCTCCTAGTCTATATTTAGGCCTGTTGGGTATTGGAAAACTGCCTACAAGTATCGGATTACTGAACATATTGTGCCAGCAGAGCCCTGATCTTTCTATTCCTATCGTGTATGGCGCCCTTACTTCGAAATCATGTTGGTAAAAGATTTTAGCTTGACTTCTTTGCTTATATGGCTCGGCTAAAAAGCTAGCATGCATCGGATGACACTCTCGAATATATGGAATGCAATGTGTGATACCCGTATCGACTGGCGACGATCGAAGTGCTGCACCGAGCTACGCAAGCTGTTGTCCAGCCTCGGCGAGAGATTCGCTGGAGCCTACCGCAGTGGCTAATAATCTGCTGCCATCGATCCGAGCTTGAAGCTCTGTCCCGTCTGGTAGGCTGGCTGAAGGATCGGATGAGAATACGTGCATATCTGGAGACGAAAGGTTCACCCACCAGCGCTAAAACGTTCGGAGACATTGCATGCAACATCAGTGATCAGTCGCATAACACGAATCCCGCTGGCTGGCCACACTTGGCAGAGATACCCAAGGGCAGTCAGAGCTTGTGCATCATCAACGGTTCCGGTAAGAGTAATGGCTTCCTCCAATGCCTCTTCTGGGCTCTCATTATACTGCTGCTCCTCGACATACTGTAGGGGGTTCCAGAGTAACTCGAACGTTGCCTTATACTCCTGTGGCGAGGCCTTCCTACTGACCTCCTCGCCAGATGATGGCAGCACACCTCGGATCTGAGCTCCGATCTCCCCCATGAGGTCGGGACTTGCGCGGATCAAAGTGGTTTCTCTTTTCAATATTGCAACAAGCCACTTGTAAGCTGCAGTCTGTAGTATGAATTCGAAGATCATGCCACTATTGGGACTATCGTATTGATCCTCGTCGGGGTCGAATGCTTCGTGTTCAATGTGTTGTTCAGGAACATCGCCATACCCCTCGGTGTCCTTCATGTACCTATTGATCGCGTCTTTGCCGAATTCTTCATTAACTTTCATGGGCTCTTCGGGCTGGGACATGTCGTCGGCCAAGCGTTGGAACGACTCTTGTACACTCCTAGGGCCGATTGTAAGCGTCAAGTCCAAGTGGCAAGAAGCGAGTCATGACAGACTTACATTCGTTCTCTTCGAATATAAAACATAACGTCGCGATGCATTGATGTTGGAGCTTCCTTCATAGCAAAGGCCCGAAGCGGGTCTGGCAGCAACTGTGAGATACGATCTAGAGCATCCCTGGTTAGACCGGGGGAGTTGACGGCTCCAAAGAGCTCATCAGCAAGGCCAGTTATCTAGCCTTTGTCCCGTAGGGCAGGCGATGTCAATGTTGCGGACGGCGCATGTACTGTACGTGCCGTAGACGGCTCCGGTGACAATGTTTGCTCTTTTTGTTTGTCATCCTGAGCACCAAACGTTGGATCCTGTGTTGTGTGATAAGTGAAATCAATGATGGCCTCGGAACCTTTGCCAGTCGAGCTTCATATCTTATCTGATAACCCATGGGTGTGAGATACCGTACTTGGGATGGTGGAAATTTGCTTAGAAGAATGCTTAGGGGATGAGGGCTGCGAGTCGCGTTCTGTTACGTCGTTCGTGTAAACAAACCCCCGGCTGATGTGACTGCCTGAACCCTTCATCACTTCTTCCACCCAGCGTGTCTTCACCGCATCTGCCAGTGGAATCACTGAGAGCAACTCCTTCGCATACGCCGCCGCCGTCCCCGCCGCGTACGCCTGCCACTGCTTGTTCTCGTGCGAGTCCGCGTAGCCGCAAATGCCGCGCACCACCAGACACGGGAAGTTGTTCATTAGCCCTGCCGCCTCCATGTCGAAGCACAGCACCCCGCCTAGCTCCGCACTCAGTTTGTCTCTTATAGCAGCATTCCTGATCACTTGATTGCCCGACGTGATGGTCCTATGGTGCACTACCACCTCTTGTGCCCGTGCCTCCTGAGCGATTGCGTGCTCTGTGCTGCACTTCCCGCACGTTGCTCCTCTTTCTGCACGCTCATACTCCACCTCGAAAAGAGTATCTGAGCCGGCAGCTTCGCGACTGAAGCCCGGCAGACTATCGAGCTTCGACAGATACTCTAGCAGCCTGTCCTTCCCTTTCATCTACTTAACCTACAGGTTCACTACTGCGCTCTGCAACACGGCTGGCGGTATGTTGAGCGCTCCCGTGCGCTTGAACCCGCTGAGCGTAGCCTTGCCCAAGTCTTACTGCACCACTCCGCTGTGTGTCTTGTACGACTTGCCAACCACCACATCTCCAAGCCGGACGTCTGCATCCTCACTGGGAACGCCGCCACCAGTGCCTACCATCAGGCCAAACCGCATCGACGAGAAGGTCAACATCATCAAGTTAGCAGCCGCTGCAGCTGATTGGATGCCAGCTTGGCCTTTAGGCGGACAGGCGATGACGACATTGTGTTCGCCGACGCGTCCGCAGATGTAGAGGTTAGTGTCGTGGGCGTCGTATAGAGGTGTATCGTGCTCCTCACAGAGCATCTCCTGCGCCGCCGCCAGCTCGACAGGCAGCGCGCACACCCACCCCACCGTGTAGTCTTCGCAGCGCAGCGAGCGTAGCATTTGGGGCCGTTGCGAGGGGGAGGGCAATGGAAGTATGACTATTGGGAGCTGATATATGCGGAAAGAAAGGGAAAGAAAGGAATGAGCATCGTTTGGCAACAACAGCGCTGTCGACAGTTGCTGTCGCTCAGCCTCAGCCTCAGCCTTGTGGCCGACGCTGCAGTCTATCACCCGCATGCTAGCTTGGTGAACGGACATATGTCACGTGCCATCACCTTGAATTCGGCCGAGCAGATAACTTTGTGGCTTACTATAACATATAGTCTTGAGATTTAGATTGTATTTATATAGTTTATAACTTTATCGCCCAGCCTATATAGGACTTAGGTTGTTGTCCCTCGAGATAACTAGGTAACTAGCCTTACTTTAGTGACACATGACTCCTACCAGGCTCTACAGCTTGACCCAAGATCATATGATTATCTGTGCGCTTGGTCAACGCTCATGAGGCTGCTTTAAGCTCCTCAAGCTGCTTCTTCGCCACCCATTGCTTCTCGACATTGATCTTTTCCAGAATTTTATCTGCGCCTTTTTCAATCAGAACCTTTGCTACTTCCCGTCCCATTTCCTTTGCCTCTTCTGCCGACCGCACTTTTTGTGCGGCTTCATGCTCGACCACTTCCTTCCCGTCTACGCTCACGACCAATGCCTTAAGTACTAGCTCTTGTTCTTCTAAATCTGGCTCTGGCTCCTCGACCGCGTTACCATGCTTGTCATAGTCTTTTGCTGGCCGTGATCCAACTGTAAGACCTTTGCCACTACGCCATGATGTCTCGACACCAATGGGCACGCTGCAACCTCCCTCTAGCGCTCTCAATAGGGCTCGCTCTGCGGAGCATGCTCTTGTTGTTCTTTCACATCGAACTCCGCTGAGGAGGTCTTCCATTGCTTTATCACTTTTCCTGATCTCTATTCCAAGTGAACCCTGGCCAACCGCATGCAGCATGCCTCCATTGGCGCTGCTCAGGTACTGGCTGATTCTACTGTCTAATCCCATTCTCTTCAGTCCAGCTGTAGCGAGGACAATGGCGGAGTATTTCGAGTCTTCTGCATCTAGCTTGCCCAACCGTGTCCCGACGTTGCCTCTTAGATCAGCAAATTGCAAATGTGGGAACAGTCGACGTAGTTGCGCTGCGCGACGCACGGATGAGGTACCAATAGTTGCGCCTTGAGGAAGACTCGCAAGTGTGGTATCTTTCGGTAGGCGAGGTGAGATGATAAGTGCGTCACGAGGGTCCTCGCGCTCGAGAATAGCGCCGAGGGCGAGATTATCAGGGAGCTGGGTAGGCATATCTTGTCGGTGTGTCAGTTGGTTCTAACTTAGTTGGCATGAATACAACTGACCCTTCAAGCAGTGGACAATGATGTCGAGTTCGCCCTTTTCTAGCATGCTTTCTAATTCACCCGTCCACAAACTCTTCGCATTCTCTCCCTGACTCAATTGCTGTAAGGGTGTGACCTTGTCGCGATCACCTTGTACCACAACCGGGCAAATGTTATATGTGCGCTCGGGATGCGCATCTTTCAGAGCTTGTGCGACAGACCGAGCTTGAATCTGGGCAAGTGTCGAGTTGCGTGTGCCAATGTTCACGTGAGGAAACTGAGTATTGGTGGAAGTGTTTGCTGTTTGTGGTGCAGATTGGGACGGCGATTCAAGGTCTGTGGCTGTTGTTGAGGCCATGGTAAGATCTGGTCAAGTATAGTGGGTACTTTGGGGTGTTGAAGTGGTGTGAGAGACTTGTGAACTTTTACCAAGTGGGGGCGGGGCAAGACGTCAGGCCGAAGCTCCAGCTCCAAGGTCCTTCTCGCCTCACCTAGCATCAGCGCATTCGCATTCACATCGTTTTTTATCAAGATCAGTTTCTCAGCTGAATCGTTTTTTGATCTAGTACAAAACGCAAGAGATCTTCAAAAAGTGTTTCGAGGGATTTGCCAATAATGTCTATTTTTCACCAGAAGCATTGCACGGGAGATTCATATGCAGCTACACTCGGGATGTATGTTGACTGCAGCCGGCTTACTCGGGTGTCAAACGTGCTTTGATACTATTCGTGAGCCCAGCCAGCTGTACTCCACCGTAATTTAGGCACATTTCTACTACCTATCCAAGGTTGCCTATGTTCCTTCCCTCTCTGCAGCCGTCGCATCGAAAATCTGCTCAAACAATCAAGTGCAACAGCAGCTATAGTCGCCCCCATTTGCCTGATTAGCCAGAAAGTCGATGAATGTGTAACTGGATCGGAACCGGGCGATCAGGCTGCCACGCGATCCTCTCTCAGCCTCTCTCCTAGCACCACACAATGCGACTCCTGGAATTCAGCAACAGTGACATCCCTCGTTTGACAGAAGATTTGACCTGAGAAGATGAAATTCCCGCTTACGCTATATTATCGCACACCTGGCTAGACGAAGAGGTGACATATAACGACCTCACGAATGGTACCGGATACAACAAGGCTGGATACGATAAGATCCAGTTCTGCGTTGAACAGGCTAAGCGGGATGTGTCGCAAGTTAGAGCTCCGCTCCATACGATTCAGGTAAGCCCGCAGCAGTAAGCGAGCCGCACGAGCCGTTCGAGCTGCTCCACTGTATATAAGTAGCCCAGCTTAGATAGCTCTTCAATCAATGATCATCTCCCACTCATTCCTGAGCTCGCATCTCGCAACAGTTATGAGCCCGGTTCGCGCGGTGTCTTCTGCGCAAGCAACTTCTGGACGGTTGATTACTGCGGTGGGTGACCACAACCGGCATCGCCGGCGTGTTATTCGCTTGAACCTACCTCTTATCGAGCAGCTATGAGAACATAGCTCCAAATAAAGTAGCAGAGCGGCACGATTAGGTCATTGGCGCTGCGCCGGCCTTCAAGGCCCCGCGCCGGATCCACAGGGCACGAGGTGACGTACCAGCCTTAATGGCTCCTTGCCAGCTCCATGTAGCCCGCCCCCCAGCTCCATGTAGCTGACATACTGCCCCGGGCATATAGGGGGTGTGTCGCAAGTGTGTATTAGTATATATACCGGTCCAGGCAGCAGAATACCGAGCTTGAGTGAGCTCGGGCTCCTATTTTGCTACGCAACACTAGGACTATAGCTAGGACTGTGGCTGGGACTGTGGCTGCGCGTAGTTGGGACGGCATGGCTCGTGGGCACGTGACATGAGCCTGCTACACGGCGCTGCAGGCAGCGAGCGCATGGCACCTGACCTGAGCATTTCTCCTTGCGGCGGGCGCAGTTACCGCACGCTCGAAGGCATCGCTGGCGGTCGCTCTCTTTAACGCGCTTGGGGGGGGCATTGCGCCTCGAAGGTTTGACGGTACTGCACACGCAAGCACGGGAGTGAAGCTCAAGTACACACATATAGCCGCTGAATTGCGGGGTTTCCCCACACCTATCCGGGTGCTGCGTTTAGTCAGCGGCGCTCGCGGCAGTCAATTGTTCTCGCACCACTTGCAGAAGCCAACATTTCAAAAACATCAAGACCAATTCCTGCTATATACATTCTTCATCTTTTATCAATAAAAGGGCCGCACGCCACCCGCTGAGTCCCAGTTGGCGCCCACGTTGATCTTGAACAGGTTGTGCTGCTCAATGGCCTCCTGGTTTTGCAGCAGCTGGTCCATGCCAATGGTGAAATCAACATATCTGCCGCTCATAAAGTCGAGTTTCCCAGTGCTCAGGAAGACGCAACTATTACCTGGCAGTGCGATGTCGTCCTTTAGCATTGCTCGGATTACCTTCGATGCCTTCACCGCCCATTCAGCCTTTTCGTTGTCCTCCATGTCGGTGAGCAGTCGAGTAAGAATTCCGCCAGGATGGAAGGCAAACACTCGAATGCCCTCTCCGTGCATTTCCTCGTGTATTATCTCGGCCATATGAGCAACAGCCACCTTTCCCACCGAATAGCTGGATGCATTTTGGTGTTTTCCAAGTATGATCGCAGACGACGCAAACATGATATGGCCCTGTTTCCTTTCTCGCATTATCGGCAAGACATAACGTGCGAACAGGTAAACACCATTGATGTTAACTTCCAGTCCCTTCCACCAACGCAATGGGTCACTCTCCACAACTGATTGTTGTGGTGGGCTAACACCTGCAATGCAACATAGCACGTCGATATTGCCTCCAGCCCAAGCCGCTGCATCCGCAACGAAAGCAGAGACAGCGCTATCGTTGGACACATCCAGCGCCCTGCTGAATATTTTGATGTCTTGTCGAATGGATTTGATCAAGAGCTCGGTCTCATTAAGCTCAGCATCTTCCAGCGCGCATAGGATGAGGCTTGAAGCGGAAGCTTCCGCAAAAGCTTTCGCGGTCGCCTGACCGATACCTGCTGTCGCTTAATCATCGAAATTCCAAGATAGTGAGACGGATACTTACCACGGCCGGCTCCGGTTATAAGAACCACTTTGCCCTTGGCGGCATCTTTTAGCTTTGTGGATGGATTGATGGTATCGTAAAGGCCGTTAACCTTGCCGAGACTGATGTTGGTCGTCATATTGTCACTATCAGGCAGAAATGGGTCCTTGAAGTTAATGTTTACTTTCAGAAATCGATCTTGCGCATGGTTAAATATGCTGCTTTACATGGTTGGTAGAGCTAGTGAAACTCACCGACTAGTGCCCAGCCCCACCTAATGCCCGTTTTTTCCCCTTAGCCCCCCCTCTATCTTAACAACTACCTCTTCTATTAATTCTAAATTTTAGTATATATTATAAATATATATTAGAAATTACTTTATTTAATTTTTTAATGAAAATCATTTAATATTAATAGAAATATTATACTTTAAAGTATTTTAGTATTTTTTTCTTATTTATAAATAACTATATAAAATAGCTTAATAAGAAGCTCTAAGTCTTAATATAGATTATCTATATATATAGTTAAAAGTTATAAATATTACTTATAAATAATACTATATACCTTACTTGTTATTTAATACTAAACTTTGTATATAAAGTTATATAAAAATATTATTAATATAATAGGTATTTTATATTATAAAAATAACTTTTCTAAATTGTATATATATATTATTACTAATATAAGTTACTTTAATAACTAATTACTTAATATTTTATAAAATATATAAATTTTTATTTTAAAGTAGTAATTTTCTAATATAATTAAGATTATTAAAGAGAAATTAAAATTTTTACAGTTTTTAATTTTTAATTTATATATTAGAACTATAATTATATATTAAAATAGTTAAAACTATAGATTTAGAAAGAAAATTCTATTTATATATTCTTTTAGTAAATTTACTAGTAGTATAGATAGAAAAGTAAGATTTTATATAGTATTATAGGTTTTAGAATATATATAACTAATATAAGTATTTTTTTATACTTAATAATTTTTAGAAATTTTTATTAAATTATAAAAACTTAAAAATATATAGTTTATTTTTAAATATTCCTAATTATATTCGAAAACTACTACTATATAATTAAAATCTACTTATTTTAATAAATATTAAGTAATTAGGTATTAACGTAACTTATATAAGTAATAATATATATATATATATATATATATAAATTAGAAAAGTTATTATTATAATATAAAATATATATTATATTTAAGATATTTTTATAGAACTTTATATAAAAAGTTTAGCTTTAAATAACTAATAAAGTATATAGTATTATTTATAAGTAATAGTTATAACTTTTAGCTATATATATTAATAATATATATTAAGACTTAGAGCTTCTTATTAAGCTATATTATATAGTTATTTATAAAGAAGTAAAAAATACTAAAATAATTTAAAGTATAATATTTCTACTAAGATTAAAAATATTAAATAATAAATAAATAAAATAATTTCTAATATATATTTATAATATTTACTAAATTTAGAATTAATAAAAGAAGTAGTTATTAAGATAAATAGAGAAGCTAAAGAGAAAAAATAAGTATTAAGTAAAGATAAGTACTAAGTAGTAAGCTTTACTATAGCTTTACTTATAGCTAGTATCTAATAACCTAAGCTTATATTAATATATTAACTAATATTCTAATTATATAGTTTTAGCTTTAAAACTACTTTAGGTACTAGTATAGTAAACTATTATATACTAGAAGTTAAAAACTAAAATCC
Organism: Ophiosphaerella korrae; assembly: GCA_028456385.1. Classification (NCBI taxonomy): domain Eukaryota; kingdom Fungi; phylum Ascomycota; class Dothideomycetes; order Pleosporales; family Phaeosphaeriaceae; genus Ophiosphaerella; species Ophiosphaerella korrae. The sequence goes on along the minus strand of JALNQF010000141.1, from coordinate 34,951 downwards.
TAAAACCTATATATATAAAAGAGTTATACTTTATATTTCTTACTTTTATACTAATATTAGAAAGTTTATAACTTACTAATATTATAAAATTACTAATATTTAACTACTATTTTACTTTTAGTTAGTATTTAGAAAGCTACTAAGTATATATACTTAGTACTTACTTAGATAGCTTTATCTACTATTTACTCTCTTTAGTTAATTATTAAAACTACTTTATTTAATTTATTTTATATAAAGTCTACTTTATAATAAAAAACTAAAACCTTATAAAGATAATATACTACTAAGCTAATCTAGATAAAAAGAGGCTAATAGCTAGTTAAGCTATTATAGTAGTATACAATATATATACTAGTTATTATTACTTAAAGTTCTTCGAACTTACTTAGAACTTACTTAAAGTTATACTAAGTTATATATAAAGGAATATACTAGCTAATAGAGCTAGTAATACTAGTTACTTAGCTTAGTAGAGCTCGTTAATAGTACTAAGCGTACCCTAATAGCTCTTTACTTTAGACTCCTTATATATAGTTATAAAAAAAACTAGATTCTAAGTATTTTTATAATCTAAATAGTCTAAAGAATATTACTACTTATAATAAGAAAAAAAGTAGAGATTTTAATATTACTAAGAGTAAAATAGCTTTTAATATAGTAGCTTTATACTTTTTTATAAAGAAGTTTAGCTTAGCTACTAGTAGTATTATTATAGTTATAGATCTATTTAAAAAAAAGATTTAATTATATAATTATATATCTAGTTAGAGAATATTTTTATATACTTATATAATATTAATAATATAATAGTTATTATAATAGTCTTAAAATTTATATAGATTTATTATAAATAAGTATTAGTTATAAGCTATTATAACTATATATCTAGAATTCTTAGCTATACCTAAAAGTAATATTATTATAGTATAAACTTAAACCTACTAGCTTAGGCTAATACTTTTACTACTTACTAATACCTTTTTACTTACTACTTTAACTATTATAAAGTTATTACTTATAATTAAAGTATTTTAGTAGTTATATAAGCTAGAAATAATTATCGAAAATAAAAATAGTTATTATAATATTAATAAGTTTATACTTAATATTAATTTTAAAAATAAAATAGAGAATATAAAAGCTTTTATAAAAATTTTAAGTTAAAAATAATAGCTTTAGATGTAAGAGTATTAGGGTAATATAATTATTTTAGTATACTAAAAAATAAAGTATATAGATAATTACCTATTTAAGTTATATATTTAGTATATAAATAATAGAGTTCTATAAGTATATTTTTACTATTATATAAACTATTATATTATACTAAATATCTATAAAGATAGTATACTACTAAGCTAATCTAGATTAAAAGAGGCTAATAGATAGTTAAGCTATTATAGTAGTATATAATATATATACTAGTTATTATTACTTAAGGTTATACTAAGTTATATATAGAGAAATATAATAGCTAATAAAGCTTATAATACTAGTTACTTAGCTTAGTAGAGTTTATTAATAGTACTAAGTATACTCTAATAGCTATTTACTCTAGACTCTTTATAATATCTTAATAGGCGCTTATTACTTAAATACTTTTAGATACTAGTAACTACTATAATAAGTAAAAAAGTATTATATCTAAAGATAATTATACAAGTATATACTAATATACTATTATATATACTTATATATTAATAAACTATAATACTTTACTATATATAGAGATTTATAAAATATCTAAAGAAAGTTATTAATTATAACCTATATTTACGCCTCCTAATACCTCTAATTTAGTACTTCTTTACTAGGCTAAAGTATATTATTATAGCTATAATATATATATACTAACTTAAAGTAAATTTATAAACTTTTAAATTAAATTAGCTAAGAATAGAATACTTGTATTTCTTGTAAAACTATATAATATATTATTATATTTTTGTTAATAATAAGTATATATTAATAGACTATTACTTTACTATTATAAACTTCTATTAGTATTATTAATAAATTCCTATTAATTAAGTTTACTAGAGATATAGTAATATACTTTATTATAATAATTATAGATAAGTACTTTAGTATTTACTTACTCTATAATATATTAATATATTCTTAGCCTATTATTAAAGAACTAATATATAGAATACTATTTTATTAGTAATAGTAATAGGTTTTATTTATATATATAGTATTATTAGATTTTAAAGTATATTTTAATAGTAACTTAAATCTATATAAGTATTTAATAAATATCTATTATAAAAGATTAAAAAGAAATAGTTTTTTTTTTATAGTTAGTTATAGAAATCGCTTTATATATATACTTATAACTCTCTAAATTATTTTAATATTTAGAATAAATTATATCTATATATCTTAACTAAATTTAAATATATTATTATTAAGTATATTATATAAAACTCTAATATAATAGTATATTAAATAACTATTAAAAACTATTACTACTATTACAAATTATATAAATTTTTTTATTAAAAGTAAAGTATCTAAATACTTACTATAGATATATACGTATATATACTAATATCTAATAGTTATTACTACTATTCTAATTACTATATTATAATAAACTATACTTTTTACTTTAAACTTATAATAGTATAAGTTTATAAATAAATATATATAAAAGAATAATAGCTACTATAACTAATTATATAAGATAAAAGCTTTAAAACTTTTTATTATCTAAGTATATACTATAAATAATACAAATATTAGTAAAGCTAAGGTATCCTTTTTATTATTAAAAGAGACTAGACTCTTATTTATATATAAAGAGAAGAGGAGCTTTATATATATAGAACTAAAAAATTACTACTAGTAATACTTTATATTATAAATATACGCGCGTAAAGTAAAAGTTAATATAATAGTTATTAATACTAATAGGATCTATACTAGTATATACTAAGTTTAGAAAGTTAATAAGATTAACTCTAATAAAATATAACTAATAATTAACTAGATACTTAAGTATAAAGGACTTATATATAATTAACTTAATAACTTTAAGCTAGAAATAAAGCCTTAAGATATTAATATCCTATATTATTAAGATTATACTAAACTAATTATACTAATATTTTTATATATAAATAGTAATCTCTTTATAACTAGTTAATATATCTTATAAATTATTAAATATTTTCTTAGCTTTTAGATTTATTTTAGTTTAGTATTAAGTAGCCTTTAGTAAACTATCTTTTATAAGTAATAAATCTATAAATATAGAACTTATAAAGCTTATATTAGCTTATACTAGTATAATAGAGTTTATAAGTAAGCTACGCGTATAAGTAAGCTATACGCCCTAAAATATACTTAATATCTATATTTCTATAGTAAAATATCTTTACTATAACTTTATAATATTTTCTATAACTATAGGTATACTCTTTACTACTTATATAGAAGCTACTTTTAGATTCCTATAGTATATAACTTAGATATTTAAAAGATATTTTACTTTTTTATTTATTTGCCCTATTTTAGCTCCTAATTTTTAGTAACTTACTTTATACTTTATATATCTTTTTTAAAATCTAGTATTTATCTTAAAATAGTTATATAAGGCTATATCTTATATTTTAGCTTATTTAATTAAGTTAGAGTAAAGTTATTTTACTATAGAAATCTAGATTTTATATATATTTTAGGGTATATAGCTTACTTATACGCGTAGCTTACTTATAAACTTTATTATCTAGTTTTATTAATACTAGTATTAGTATAGTTTAAGTTAACTATAAGTACTTAACTTATAAAATACTATACTTACGTATAATAGTCTCTATAATAGTCTTAATAGTAAGATTTACTATATTTATACTTTTATTAAAAATACTAAGTATATATACTACTTTAGCTCTCTACTTTACTTTTATTAAGCTTTATATCTTAGCTTTAATTTATTGCTCTAGTTTTATCTATATTTACTAAGTAAGAAGCTTATATTATTTAAGTTATTTAAGTTATTTAAGTATTTTTAGTTAAGGAGTTACTAACTTTAAATTAGTTATCTCTTCTAATATATACTAATTATAGTATATAATAAATTACTATATATTATTAGGTTTTTTTACTAGATTTTATTTAAAAGTATATATAATAAAGTATAATAATATACTAACTTAGGATAGAATTAAAGTATTATACTAGTAACTAAAGTAGTATATATATAGAAGAAGTTAGCTATACTTAATAAGTATATTATAGTAAACTTTAATAGTAAAAAGTTAGCTATAAACTTATAGAGTAATAAGGATTTAACTAAACTTAGTACTTATAAACTAATATTACTACCTATAAGTATTAGCTTATTATAAACTATTATAACTACTAATATTAAATAAGTTATATAATTAGATACGTAATACGCAATTAGATACGTAATTATATATATAATTAGATACGTAATAGTATATATATAGAAAGGCGTAATAGATTCTAAGTATACCTAGAATCTATTAATTAGCTTAGTATATATAATAGGGTTACCTATTATTAACTACAAGTAACCTCTAGAGAGGTATTAGTAGATTAGAAGCTAATAACTAAAGTACGTATTATAATTAAGTAATAAGCTATAAATAATAGATTAGTTCTTACAATATTAATATATTGTCGCTTGTAGTTAATAATTAAATTACTAATACTATCCTAATAATACGTATTACTACTAACTATATACTTAGTACTTTCTTAGTACTTTATTACTTTGTTATTTCTAAGTCCTATAAAGTATTAAAGTTACTTTATAGCTTTGTCTATACTAAGCCTTATAAAGTAGTAAAGCTACTTTATATTTTTATAACTACTAAGCTTAGTAAAGTTAAATATATTATTATCTTTTATTATAGGGCTAATTAGTTCTATTTAATTTTCTCTTATTACTATTATAATACTATTTCCTTTTTTAAGTAAGTTTGTATTCTCTTATCTTAAAGCTAAAGTTATTAGCCTACTTTCTTTATTAATCTCTAACTCCTTATTACTCTCTATACCTTCTTATTCCTAATATAATAAATTATTACTTGTTAGCTATATTACTTAGAATAGTATTAAAATAATTCTTTATTTTTATTATATAGAACTTTAGATAACTTATCTTATATCTTTAAAAAATAGTAAAGCTTATAGTAAGTATATTTAGGCTAACGCTTAGTACTATTATACTCTTTCTAGAATTTCTCCTACTAAGTATAAGTACTTAATTATTACTAGATCTCTTACTTCTAAGTTATATAAAGAGAGCTATTAATAAAGCTAGAGTAAAAATATTATTATAGCTAGCTATTACTAAATAAACTTAGTATAACCTAATCTCTAAGACTACTTATAAGATAGTAGATCTTTAGGTATATATAGACTATCTTTATAAGCTAAAAGCTTATAATAATACTAAATTATCTATAAAGTTTTATACGTTAAAGACTAGAATAGACTTTAAAGATATATTAGAGGCTATACTAGCTTTTATTATATTAAGCGTCTCTATTACCTTTCTATTTACTAGTAGTATTATAGATTTTCTTAGTTTACTATAAAATAGTTTAGAAAGTTTTAACTTTAGAACTCTTCTAGTTTCTTAGAGTAGTTAAAGTTATCTTAGTTCTTATATATCTTCTTATAATTACTCTTTTTTATCTATACCTATTTATTTTACTAAATAATTGTTTCTTTTATTATAGAACTAGTATTATAAAATTTCTTTTACTTTTTATTCTTTTTATTCTCTATATATATCTACTTTATATAATAGTAGTTTTATATTTTATAATACTATCTTAAGTAGTACTATATAAAAGGTTAAGTATAGCTTTATCTTACTTAGTAGTTTTAATTTAAATATAACTAGTATAACTTTTTTATTAATTTTATATAGTTTTATCTTTATATAATCTAGTTTTAAACTAGATTATTTACTCTTAATATTTCTTTAAACTAACTATACTTTTTCTTCTTTTTTAAATTAAGTTCCTTCTTTATATTTTTTATTATAGTACTTTACTATATAATCTTATAAGAACTCTATATCTTATTATAGCTAATTATATATTTTTCTTAGTTTATTTATAAAGTTTTCTCTTCTTAGAAACTAAGACTTTATATTTCTTAGTATCTAATATATATTAGGGTTAAATCTATAGTTTATAAAAAAAAGTAATACTCTTATTACTATATTCTTTACGCTATTATATACTAACTATACTATAAGTTATAACTATACCTAATTATTCTAGTTATAGTTAAAGTAGTATCTTAAGTACTATTTTACTATCTAGTTTATATATTCTAATTATTTATCTATTTGTAGATAATACGCTATTAATATTTAATATTATATTTCTAATTATACTACTATTATTCTCTATAGTTTTAATATAAATTATAAATTTCTATTTATAATAATCTTATCTAGAATACTATACTAGCTAACTATAATCTCTAAAACCTAGTATATAGTAACTTCTATCTTATTTTTCTCTTTATATAATCTAAAGTATAAGTACTTTATAAGTTTATTTACTATTATTAAAGTTCTATTATACTTAATTCTTAATATTAAGTCTTTTAACTTAAGTAACTTTATAATAAAGTATATTATAATAACTTTCTAGAAGTACTCTAGTACTTTAACTAGTTATAACTTTCTATATAGTATATATCTATTATACTTATTTTTATAATACTCTATATAGTATATATCTATTATACTTATTTTTATAATACTCTATATAGTTTTATAGTACTTCTTTTACTAGTTATCTTACTCTTAGGATATAGTAATCTTTTAAAAGTCTATTTAGTAATTTTTTAATTCTCTAGTATCTATATACTAGTAGTTTATAGGATTATTACATAAATTCTTTTTAAATCTTACCTAGAATATATATTCTTTAATAAGCTTTTATAAATTTATCTTAGATTTCTAGTTTTTTTATTTCTTTAGAAGCTTTAGTTATTTCCTCTTAAATCTATTTATTTAGCTTATTACTCTTTCTCTTAAGTATTATAGCTATCTTAGGTTTATTTAAAACTAAGTTTTTTTCTTTATTCTTTACTAGAACTATACTAGTAGTATTTACTTCTTCTTATAAATCTAGTCTTCTACTTAGAGTATCTACTAACTAGTTATCTTTTCTTTATATATATATAACTATAAATTTAGATATTAATAAAAATTCCTACTATTTTATATAGTATTATATTAATTCTTATAGTTTATATAAACTTTTATTTTATACTTTACTTTTTATAAGTATACTTTCTATTACTTAAATACTTTATAGATTACTAGTATTTCTTTATTATAGATTAAGAAGTTAAGCTCTACTAGCTTTATCTATTTAGAGAAATATTTAACTAAGTATTTTTACTTAGTTTTTAGGTCTTGTTATATTAGTACTATTCTATAGACTAAATTAGATATATCTATTTTTATAATTACTAGTAGCTCTAGGTTATATATTCTAATAACTAGGTTTTTTATAAACTTTCTTTTAATCTAGTTAAATACTTTATTATATTCTTTTATCTACTTAAATAGCGTATCTTTTTTTATAAGTTTAGTTAATAGCTTTATATATTTAAACTATCTTACTATTAATTTTCTATAAAAGTTTACTAGCTTATAGAACTATTATACTTCTTATAAGTTTTTTAGTGTTAGCTATTCTTTAATTAACTTAATCTTATTTAGGTTAATCTTTATTTTTCTTAGTTTAATAATAAATCTAAGGAAGTCTATTTCCTTTATATAGAACTTATATTTTCTTATCTTAAGAAATAGTTAATTTTCTACTTATTTTTCTAGTACCTTGTATATATATTATACGTATTTATCCTCTATTTCTAAAAATATATAGATATTATCTAGGTATATAAATATAAATACATCTAAGTACTATTTTAGAACTATATTAATTTTTTCTTAGAATACTACTAATATATTTATAAATCTAAATAGTATAACTATATATTTAAATAGTCTATATTATATTTAGATTACTATCTTCTATTTATTACCTTTCTTAATTCTAATTTAGTAGTAGGTATTCTAAATATCTAGCTTTATAAAGATTTAAGCTTTCTATAGTTAATCTTGTATTTTATTTATATATAGTAAAAGGTATTAATTTTTATTTATAATTGCGTTTATTTTCTTACAATCTACGTAAAGTCTTTTATTACTTATCCCTTTTTTATCTATAAATATAAGTCTATATACTACTAAGGATTTAGATTCTTATATCTATTCTTTCTTTATTACGTTTTATATAAACGCTTACTTAATCTTAAATTCTTTTTTAGTCTTTTTATAGACTAGGCTCTATCTTATATCTTTTTCTTCCTCTAAGTCTATTACTAAATCCTATAGTTAGTATTCTAGAAAGTAATTTTTAGGCTCTATAATCTACTTTTCCTATTTTTTATATATATCTAGGAGCTCTCCTTTATATATATTTATATTAGCTTTTAATATATCTTGTCTAGATTAGCTAATTTCTCTTATTCTCTAATTAATTCTTAGGTTAGTTATCTATAACTATAATATCTCTAAAATTATATCTTATTTGTTATTAATTGTTATTATATCTATAACTATATTTTTAATTTTTAACCCTCTTAGCTCTAATATAGAAAGTATTGCTTTAAACTTTATAAGTTTTCAGAATAGCTTTCCTTTAATTATACTTAATTATTAAAGGTATTTCTTTATTATATAACGTATTCTTTAGTCTTCTATAAACTTCTTAGATATAAAGTTCTTTATATCTCTACTATTAATTATAGCTTATACTTTTTTCTTTTAAAAGTTACCTTATTTTATAATATATAAGCTTTTTATACTTTTAAGTTTTTTATTCTTAGGCTATTTTATAAATTTACTATCTAGTTAAAGCTATTACTTAACTTTATACTTATAGTCTTTATATTTTAGATACTTATCTTACGTATACGTATACTAAGGTTTTCCTAGGATATATTCCTTAGATAGCTTTTTTCTAAGTCTTAATACTATATATTCTTTATTAGGTATCTTTATAGTTTCCTATCTTATAATATCTTATACTAAGATTACTTTTATATAATTATAGCTTTTTCTTCTTACTAGCTATATATAATTTCTTACTTTAGGTTCTCTATATATAAGGTAATTTGTATTTAGATATAATACTTATAATATTGTAAAGTATACTTAATATTCTAGATTTATTCTTTTTTTATCTCCTTCCTTATATTTATCTATACTAGGTCTCTTTTTTACTAAGATATAGTATACTATAAGTATACTAGGTATATAGGCTTTATTAATCTATTATATTTTTTTTATAAAGTACTACTACTCTTTTTATATAAGTATTCTTCTTACTATAAAAGTATATTACTTTATATATTATTAGAATATTATAAACTTTATATTTTTAAGATTATATATTTTCTAGTATTTATATACTTACGTTATACTTATAACTAGTAAGTATTTCTAAATAAACTACTATTATATATTTTATTCTACTATATCTATTATTATATAGCTATTATAGCTATATATATCTAACTAGGTATACTCTATAATTTTTATATTAACTTAGCTTTTATTTCTTCTCTATTTTTTAGTAAAGTTTATAGTAGTTTCTTTATCTCTTACTAGTTATTTAGTAGTAATTAATAGGGTCTAGGATTCTTTCTCTTCTAAGTCTTCTATTAGTAAGTCTATTATATATACTATTTCTTTAAGCTATACTTAAGTTCTTTCTTTTATTACTACTACTTTCTATTTCTTATATAGAAACTATTTTACTTTTTATTTACTTAAAAAGTATATATAGTAGTTATTATTATTATAAAAGGTTTAGTAGTATATTATATATTATTACTCTTTTATTACTACTACTTTTTCTTATAGCTTAGCTTATACTTTAGGTACTTTTTTCTTATCTTTAGTTATTTTTAACTAGGTCTCCTTTTTTAGGTTCTTACTTCTATAGTCTTTTATAAAGTATCCTAGTTTCTTATATTTATAGTATACTATATCTTTCTTCTTTAACTTATAATCTTTTATATAGTAATCTTTCTTACTATAGTTAAAGTATATAAAGTTTTTATTCTTTTTTTTCTTTTTATCTTTATTTACGTTAAGGATTATAGAGTCTCTACTATTATTATTACTAGGGTATCCTCTATATCTATTTATTCTCTATTATTAGAGTTTATTATTAACTTGTATTACTTAATCTTTTAGATCTTCTAGTATTTTTAGTTTCTCTATCTAGATTAGCTTATATTTAATATTTAATTTTAGTCCTTGTTTAAATCTTAATATTAGAGATAGCTTATTCTATTTTATATTTTATAATAGTTATTTAAACTATAATATATATTCTAGAATACTCTTATATTACTTAAGCTTTTTAAGCTTTTCTTTAGCTTATTAGGTAACGTTTATATCTTTAAATACTACTCTTATTTATTTTATAAAGTATTTATAACTTCTAAAGATAGCTATTATATTATATAATCTATCTAGTAAAGTTTAAATTATTTTATTATATCTTCTTTAAAGTATCTTCTAATATACACTACTTTTTTTTCTTTAGTATTAAAGTATAGTACTTGTATATCTATCTAGAGTTATACTAATACTAAGAAAGGTCTTAATTTCTTCTTTATTCTATTAAACTTTTTAAGTATAAGTATCTTAAGTAGCTTCTTTATTATACCTATCTCTAGTCTCTAAGTAATTTATTCTATTTAGTTTTATCCTATTATAATAGCTTTAATCTAGGCTTTATTTTACTTAACGTAATTTCGTAGTTTTATATTTTATATAGTTAGAGTATTAATTAATAGTTATATACTCTCTTTATTAGTAATTAGGTTATTTAGGTTTAACTTAACTACTCTCTAGTTAGTTGTATCTAACTTATAACTACTTAGAGGTAATTTACTTTCTTTCTTAGTTATACTTTCTACTATTATATTAGCTTAGACTATATACTACTTACGCTTTACTTCTTCTAATAACTAGATTAGTAAGGTATAACAAAGTCTCCTATTATTAACTATAAGTAACTCTTTATTAGGTATTAGTAGATTAGAAGATAATAACTAAAGTATATATTATAATTAAGTAATAGGCTATAGATAATAGAATAATTCTTGTAATATTAAAGTATTGTCGCTTGTAGCTAATAATTAAATTGTTAATACTATCCTAATAATACGTATTACTACTAACTATATACCTAGTACCTTCTTAGTACTTTGTTACTTTATTATTTCTAAGCCCTACAAAGTATTAAAGTTACTTTATAGATTTATCTATACTAAGCTTTATAAAGTAGTAAAGCTACTTTATATTTTTATAACTACTAAGCCTAGTAAAGTTATACGTTATTATGTATCTTAATTATAATTAACTTCCTAATTAAGCTTATTATCTTATAGGTTATATATAGTAGGGTTACCTATTATTAACTATAAGTAACTACTTAAAGAAAGTATTAGTAGATTAAAAGTTAATAACAAAAGCTTATATTGTAATCTAGTAATAGGCTATAAACAATAGAAGATTCTTGCGATATTAAGTATTGTCGCTCTTAGTTAGAGATTAGATTACTAATACTATCTTAATAATACGTATTACTATTAACTATATACTTTATCCTTTAGGCTAGCTTTATAGCTTTATAACTACTAAGCCCTATAAAGTAGTAAAGTTATTACGTGTCTTTATTATAACTAACTTCCTAATTAAGCTCGTTTCCTTATAGGTTATATACGTTGTTATCTTCCTCTATAGGGCTAATTAGTTCTATCTAGTTTTCTTCTATTACTACTATAATATTATATACGTTGTTATCTTCTATTATAGAGCTAATTAGTTCTATCTAGTTTTTTCCTATTACTATTGTAATAGAGAAGCTAGAGTATAACTATTAGGTATTAATATACTAAGCTACGTAAGTCTATAATATAAAGTAATAGTCTTAAAATAAACTATTATAGTTTTTTTATAAGAGTAAATTATATATATAAAAGTTAAATCTAATATTACTTAGCTATATATTATACTACGCCTAAGTATTAATAGGTAGTATAGTATTTATATCTTATAGTAGTATTTCTTAAACTATTTACAAATATTTATCTATATCTAAGATCTATTTATAGTTTAATATTCTAGTAAGTAAGTATATATAAAGTATATTATACTTACTAGAAATAATATTTACGTAATTTTTCTACTTTTAAATATAATAGGAGTTCTATATAAATATAAATAATTTATCTCTTTATATATTATTAGAAAATAAATAGTAATTATTTCTATAATATTAGCTAAGTTATCTATTAAAAAGTAATAGTTAGTCTATAGGTTCTAGAAATATAACTAAAGTTAATAGTTAGGTAATAGTACTATAATATTCTAATAATAGATAACTAACTCTTTACTAGAAAAGTAACCCCTTTAATAACTAGTACTACTATAACTTAATTTATTAGTTTATAGTACTTATACTAAACATATAATAAATATTTAATATATTTTTTAGCTAATAAGTTTAAGATAGTATAAAATATATATATAAAACTTAGCTAGTTTTATTACTATAATTAGAGTAATAAAAGTAAAAATAAATACTAGTTTCTTTAATAAGGTATAGGTATTAATAGAGTATACTAAGAAATATCTTAGCTAATACTCTAATAGTGTAAGGTAGGCTTTATATAAGATAGCTCTAAGAGGTATAGTAACTAGTTAATTAAAAAGAAAGTAAATAGTAAATAGAAAGCTAACTAATAGAGAGGTATCGAAGCTATATATACTAGGCAACTACTTAGTAAGTAAAGTAGTTACCTAGTAACTAGTAAAATTTTAGCTAAGAGAGTATAATAGTAAGTTTTTTTAGTACTCCTTTATAAATAAATACTTATATAATATACCTAGAGTAAGTATTAATTTAAGTATATATCTAAATACTATAAAGCTTTAGCTATTTATACCTATTAAATAACTATACCTAATTTAGGCTTAGTATAATATATTTAGCTTATCTCTACTAGTAATTATTCTAGTACTAAGTTACTATATCTAAGTTAAGCCTATAATATACTATAAAAAGTTAATTATATAAAAAGAATAAATACTATTATTTAAAGTAGACTTATAGTATTTACTTCTTATATATATTAAAAATACTCTTTTTAAGCTTATCTTTAATAATACTATATACTAGTATATTAGTAATATCTTATCTATCTTTATCTCTAATGCGCTATTTTAACTCTAGTAAAAATCTTAAGTAGAAAATTATTACTTTTTATAACTATATTATAACTTTCTAACTTAAGTATTTAAACTATTTTATTATTTTCTAGGTTTATCTAGTAGAAGAGTATAATAATATAGTTCTTAAGTTATTACCTAATATTAAGAGTAATATATTTATAGATATTCTATTCTTTATATTACTCTTTTAAAAAAGTTATACTATACTTAACTTATTACTATTTTTATAACTACTCTTTTAATTATTTAAAAGTAAAGCTTTCTTTAAATAAACATTTTAGGTTATTTTTATATAATTTTATATTAGTATAGAGTCTTTAATGTTTTCTTAATATCTCTTAGTATATAGAGTTTTATATTATTATAATACTTACTATAGTAAGGTATTTTAGTAATAGTTAGTAATAGTCTAGGTTATAACTACTTAATATAGGTAGGTTCTATGTAATAGAGATTGTATATATAGGGTAGCATTTTTTTTATATATATAACACGTAAAATAATATATAACTTTTATTTTATAACAAACGTTACTTATATACGATGAACTAACTACGTATTAAATAATATATTATGTAGGGTTTGGGTTTCGGATTTTATGTGTGGGTTTCGGGATTTTGGTTTCCGACCTCTGGCATGGAATAGTCCACCATATACCGGATGCTCAACGTTTCGGCTGCCGGTCGGCTAGGAACTATCACGATGACAATGATGCCGACATTAAAACATGAAAGAATGACAGCTAGAGCAAAACTTGCTCATTGGTTTCCGAGCTCCGGCATGTAATAGTCCACCGTATACCGGATGCTCAACGTTTCGGCTGCCGGTCGGCTAGGAACTATCACGATGACAATGATGCCGACATTAAAACATGAAAGAATGACAGCTGGAACAAAACTTGCTCATAGCTCATCTACCTTGTTCCCACTTCCTCATCGTCCATCTCCAAGACATTCGGCGGTTCTTCTCGCAACCTACGACATTGCGACATTGTGCGAAGCCAACATGACTGCCCTAGCATCAATCTTTATTGCCTTTTGGCACGCTCTTCTTCGTGCACAATTTGTAGCCACCATTTTCATTGGCTTGCTGCTTCTTCGTCTGCTATCAAATCGCTTCAAGCGCGGCCTTTACTCGATCCCAGGACCGACTTTCGCGAAGTATACTCGGCTCTGGAGATTGTATGACGCGTGGACCGGAGAGACTCATTCTGTCTCCATCCGCTTGCACCGAAAGTATGGAGATGTTGTCCGTATTGGACCTAAACACGTCACATTCTCTCATCCTAGGGCCATTGCGGATATTTATGGTCCAACAAAGACATTTTCAAAGGTGTGTTGCCAATCCCCACGATCTCTGTTGCTGATCTAAACATCCATCTATATAGACTGGATTCTATAGCGTTCAAAATTCCTTACTAGACAACAAAGTTACGGCGAACCTGTTCTCGACGCGAGACCCTCTGTTCCATCGTAATCAAAAGAAAGTCATCGCGAACGCGTACAGTATGACCTCTGTGCTCGGAATGGAGGATCAAATTGACTCATGTATTACGCTACTATTAAGTCAACTGAAAGGTAAATCTAGAAAGAAAGAAACCGTGGATCTGGGACAGTGGGTACAGTTCTTTGCCTTCGATGCCACCGGCGAGGTTTCTTTCTCAAAGAAGTTGGGATTCCTCCGCGAAGGAAGAGATTTTGACGGAATTATGGATACAATCGCAAACCAGCTCAGCTACGGAAACATTATTGGACAAATCCCCGAGCTCAACTATCTTCTCTTCGGCAATCGATTCTTCCGCATGCTCTTCCCCCAGATGGAAAATCGTAACCACATCATGCAGTTCACGATGAAGGCTGTCGACACCAAGCTGGCAACCTCTGGGACGACTACCATGTCTGAACAAGAATCTGCCGACAGAGGAGAGCCGAAAGGAAAGGACCAAGACATGCTATCGCGCTGGTGGGCAATTCACGAGAAGGATCCAGACAAGTTGTCCAGACGCGACCTTATACTACATCTTTCCCTGAACGTGATGGCCGGCTCCGATACCCAAGCTATCTCTCTAAGATCTACATTGAATAATATGATGCACAATCCAGTCAAGCTTATAAAAGCTCGTCAGGAAGTCGACGATGCAGACGCCGCAGGGAAACTCAGCGGCTCCATAACTTACAACGAAGTCACTACTCACCTGCCATACGTCTGTGCTTCCATCAAGGAAGGCATGCGCCTTCACCCCGCCATCGGACAACCCCTCGAAAGACACGTTCCAGCTGGTGGCGCCACCATCTGCGGAAAATACTATCCCGAAGGCACCGTGGTTGGCGTCAACGCCTGGGCCTCGCAGCGCCATCCCGAATTCTTCCAAGATCCAGATGAATTCATCCCTGAACGCTGGCTGGAGAGCTCGCCAGCCCAGCTGAAAGGCATGGAACGCGCCCTGTTATACTTTGGCGCTGGATCAAGGACTTGTATCGGGAAGAACATAGCCCTTTCAAGTATGCACAAACTCGTGGCTCATCTCCTCAGAGAGTTCGACATGAAGCTGCACAACCCGGACAAGCCCTTGAATATCGTATGCAAAGGCGTTGTCTTACAAGAGGGCCTTTTAGTAGACTTAGAGGAGCGGAAGTCCAGCGGGGAGTCTTGACTATGAATATGTATCGCTTTAGATAAGCTATTTGTACTTTTTGTGCTCAGGTTTGGAATCAACTCCATAAACTGCAACTGCAACACAAACGGTATCTTCGAGTCATATACGATGAACGTGCACATTCCTGCTTCGTACTGTTCTGTCTTTTGATTTCCATGAGGCGGCACTACATGATCATGCTTAGCCGTTCGCCACCGTATGCACTTTTCAGTCACGGTTCACAATCTCCACAACATCTAGCCACATCGTTTAGCAACACACGTCGTATGATACTGGATTTTTCCGTCTCAATCGTATACTCTGGTTCATAGAAACATGCCATTCACACCTCCAATCAACATGTCTTGGCAAAGTCATCTACGCCTGTGACAATACGAATGTGAGTTCAAAGAGCATAGATGTCCAAAACCTTCATCTCGTCATTTGTAAGTTAAGCTATGTGATTCTCTTTCCTATCTACGATGAGGGTGCGTACAACCATGGAATATTCTCTGAACAGATTCCATCGCTCGAAATACTATTACCAAAGCTAGTAAACTTCCACTCTAGATCTTAGAACGCTAGATTATAATCTTCCTACCTAACGATCCCTACAGCCTAAGTAAAGTATAGATAGGTTCCTAGGGACGGCACTACAACTTTGCTGTTAGGGAACTTCCCTAGAGTAAATTATAATTAGTATATAGAGAAAGTTGACATTAGTAGGTTAGTTTATTTATACTAAGATTTACACTCGCTACTAAAGATTATCTTAGATATTCGTAACTACGCCTATTTGTTAAGCTTAGCTTACGTACAGTCTTTAATATAGACTAATTTAAGGTTGTTGTACTAGAGACGATTAATAACGCAAATAATGTAATTACTTACTATCTTGTATCTAGGAACTACTAATTTAATAACAAGAAAGTTTAGCATTAAGGATCCTGCGCTGCGTATTAGTAGCTTACTTAATTAGAAGTAATTTAAACTAGATACTTTCTAAAGAAGTTAGGGAACTGTATAATAGATATACTTAGGTAACTCTTAGTTAGATTTAGGTCGCTAAAATTCTTGTTAAGAGCACATCTATTTTGTCTAATAATTAGAAATTAAGATTTATATGTAGTATTAAAACCTATAGTATAGATAACTACGTCGACTTTATTTAAATTACTATCTTAGGTAATAATCTTGTGCTTAGCTAATTAGACAATAGAAGAAGTTTTTACCTCTACGTTAGGCTGCTGTAGAGCTTTTAGGTAGTAGCTACCTAGCATATAGCGCCTACATCCAATCTTAAATTAGGGAGTTAACGTAGCCAAGAGCTTTTTATTGGTGATAAGCTTCTGCATATAGTTAAGTGTTACATCTTAGAGCATGCCTTGGAAAGGACTGCCATTAAACATACCACGGAAACCAGAGGCTAATTTTACCTCAAGATCTTTGCGATACTCGAAATAGTACTGCGGAAGCGTCCCTCATGCACTGCAGATCCGTTCGCCGAAGTCGAGGTTTGCTTAGGTATGGCTCTTCCCCAGAAAAATGCCTTGACGTGACCGCACTAGGATACAAGCCGTTGTCTTCTGCCTTTAGCTTTGATGTGCTTACCTTAGTATTTCTCTTGTGGATGATTGTAGCTTTGACAACATATTTTGCCGTCCACTCGGCCATTATTACCCAAGCTGGGCCTGCTCCGACGATGATAACATCAAGATTGCTTTCAACCTTGTTTCCGGTTGCTATATCCATGTTATGCTAACTGGAGATCAATCCTGATAGTGGTCTGCAATTCCCAATACATCTCGCATGATCACAGCTGTTCTTCTTTGGCAATTTTCAGCGGAATGAAGCTTCACATGACAGGTCAGACACGTCTTCAGGTCATGCGTCCCAATAATTTTTGTCGATTGTGCTCTGCTAAAATGCGGAGCACCAGAAACATCTTCTGCAAAACTTGTTTGATGCGTTACGCTGACGGTCGACCGTAAAGGATCAATCGTTAGATCCGGGGCAGACTAATGAGACAGCTTTCTGATACCTAGAGATGGAAATCCTACAGTATTTTCCCTCTTTGGCCGAAGTTCAGAAAGACGATCCCTCCCATGTTCATCAATCCTGCCTTCATGTCAATAACCTACAGTAAGCTCCGGGGGCGATATCCCAGGCAGATTCAGAAGCACTCTGCCTCGGCCGAGAAGTGGAGGCAAAGCAGCCTGTGCGAGTAGCGGTTTAAGCTATTCGCAGCTTGTAGTGAGGCTCACCGCCTAGTGCCCAGCCCCACCTAATGCCCGCTTTTTCCCCTTAGCCCACCCTCTCTATCTTAACAACTACTTCTTCTATTAATTCTAAATTTTAGTATATTTTATATAGTTATAAATAACTATATAATATAGCTTAAGAAGAAGCTATAAGTCTTAATATAGATTATCTATTTATATAGTTTAAAGTTATAAATATTACTTATAAATAATACTATATAATTTATTAGTTATTTAAAGCTAAACTTTCTATATAAAGCTTTATAAATATATCTTTAATATAATAGGTATTTTATATAATAATAATAGCTTTTCTAACTTATATATATATTATTACTAATACAAGATAGTTTAAAGCCTAATTAATTAATATTTAGTAAAATAAGTAGATTTTTATTATATAGTAGGAATTATCTAATATAATTAGTAATATTTAAAAATAAACTATAAATTTTTAGTTTTATAATTTTAGATAAACCTTTAAGTATTATAAGGTATAAAAAAATACTTCTATTAGTTATATATATTCTAAAACTTAAAATACTATATAAAATCTTACTTTTTTAATAAATTTAAAGTAAATTCTATAAAAGAATATTTAAATAGTATTATTCCTTTTAAATTTCTAGTTTTAACTATATAAATATATAATTATAGTACTAATATATATATTAAAAATATAAAACTATAAAATATAAATTTTTTTATTAAATATTCCTAATTATATTAGAGAATTATAACTTTATAATAAAAATCTACTTATTTTACTTAATATTATAAGAAATTAATAATCTTTATAAGAGATTAACAATCTTTAGCGTAATATAAAGCTCTATAACTAGAGCTAAGATTAAATAAATATAGAACCTAAATAGAATAAGAGGAACTAAAAGATCTAGTAATCTTATATAGATATATAAACTATCTCTTTTATAGTTACTTAGAAATAATATTTATTTTTTATTTATTTTTAAGCTTAGCGCTAAAGAATATATAATAGTTCTATCTTATATACTATAGCTAGAGATTATAAGCTTAGTATACTCTAATCTATTACTTAAACTCTTATAATAGTATCTAATAAAGTTACTATACTTAATAAAAGTACTATAAAGCTTAAAGAGTACTCTTAGTAGCTACTCTAGTTTATATAGTTCTACTACAACGCTTTAGAGCTAGGTATTTAAGATTTAATTAACTTAGAAAGAGATAAAGCTAGTAATATATATATATATATTAGAGCTAGAACGCCTAAAAGTAAGCCTAAAAGAGCTTACTAAACTTAAGCTTATAAGCTATAAACTTACTATTAATATATATCTTATAGAAAGAGATAGTTAGAACTTAAAAGTAGTACGTCTAAGAGTATTAAGCGTATAGGTTAATATAATAGTAGATCTAAGATATATCTTAATAGTAAAGATAATACTACTTACTAAAAATAAGGCTATACTTTAAGATCTTATATAAAAGCTAAAAGGACTACTTATACTATTAGATATAAGTACTAGTAACTTTATCTAAGTATAATATAGGGCTTACTTACTTAAAGTAAAGTAAAGAAAGTAGATACTAGATCTCTAGTATAATAAGTAGAACTACTTATACTAATAAGCTATAGCGTATAAGATTAATAATATAATAAGAGACTTTACTATATAGGATTTTTTAGAAGCCTTAAGCTATAAGTTAGCTTTAGACTAGGTTAAGATAATAAACTAAATAGTAATCTAGAGTATAGTACTTAGCTTAAGACTCTTTACGCTAAAGTAAATTAGTAGTATCTACTTAGCTTTACTATAAGAGTATAAGCTTTATATAACTAATTAAAAAGTAAAAGTTTTTACTATATTAGGTAAAACTATAATATAAGTATTAAGCTCTAATTAAAGATTAAAAGAGTACTTATATAAAAGATCTTACTACTAGCTAGCTAATATATACTATAAGCTTTAGACTACCTTTATAGGTAAGTTACTAAAGATAAGCGCTAGTAAGAGAAAAAAGATCTTAGATTATTTAAAGAATTTAGGCCTAGCTATACTTAGAGAATTACTAAGTAAGAAAAAGTTAGTAAGCTTATAAAAAGGTATTAAAGCTAGCTAAGACTTTATAAAGAAAGCTCTATCTTTTTATTATAATACTAAGTAGTAAGTAAGCTATTATATTGTACGCGATTAGGTAGGTAATATAGCGTAGTAGAATACGTAACTATTTAGTAGTAAACGCTCTAGAGTAAACACTCTAGAGTAAATACTTAGAAATAAACGCTAGATAGCAAGTATATAAGAACGTTAATAGACCTTTATAGACTATTGTATTTAATCTCTTCTTTACTTCTTATTCTAATAGAGTATTATAACTAATACTTTAATTAGATTCTTATCTATCTATTAATACTTATATACCTTGTAATACTCTAATAAAAGCTAACTATTAATTAAGTTAAGTAACTAACTTATTTATTAACCTTACTTATCTTATAGAAGCCTACTTACCCTTATTACTTTACTTAGTTCTAAGAACTTAATATATTAAATACCTTTAAAATAAGTAATATATTAATAAATATAGATAACTAGCGTATAAAAGTAACCTATATAGCTACTTCTAAGGTTACTAAGCTAGACCTCTACTATAGAGAATAAAATAAGCTTAAGCTATAAATCTTATAACTTAATTTCTTTTTTAAAGTAGACTAAGATTAAGATAAAAATAGAGCTATACTTATATTATCTTATATAAAGAGTAAGGTAGAGAAATAGGTTATACTATACTTTAAAAAATACCTTAATAATAATAATAATAATAACTACAATAAAATATTTAAAGAATAGATTAAGTTTAAAGATAAAGTATAATAAGCCTTTTTACTAGTAAATAAGATAGTAGTAGTAAAGCGCGTAATATAGTAGCTATAATAAAATAAGGTAGTAGTAGACTATACTAATAAGTTCTAAAGCTACGCTATATAAATTAAATAGAATAATAAGTTATTAATAAGGATATTTTAATAGAAACTTAAAAGTAATATTAAAAGTAAGCTAATATATAGTAGAGCTATAATTAAGATATTAGAAGACCTAATAGAAAAAGTATTTTAAGTTAATAACTATATATATAAATATATAGTAGAAGCTAAGAACGTAAAAGTACTACGTATAGAAAGTAAGAAGTATAAACCTAAGTATAAGTACTAACGTAAATATAAAAATAACTAAGTTTAAAGTAGCTATAGATACTTTAGGCTAGATAAAATATTTATTATTAATATAAACTTAAGAAAATAAGAATACTATTACTATAAAAACTCTAAAAGAGTAGAAAGCTAAAAATACTATAAGAATAGTAAAATAAAGTATCTAGTAAAGAATTACTAAGTAAAAAACAAGATTATATAATAAATTAATATACTTAAAAAGTAAGATAATAATAGAAAAGAAGAATAAGAAGTAATCTCTAGAAAAAGCTAGGAAAAGAGAGATTATAAGACTATAAACCTCTAGTAGTAAAATATAAGTAAGAAATATAACTACTATAAGATTACTATAAAGCTAACTAACTTTATAATAAATAATAAAGTAAAAGCTATAAATATACTACTAGGAGTATAAAGCTATATAAAGAGGTATTAGCTTAAGTAGAAGTAAGCTAAGATAGATACCTTAGAATACCTTTAGCTATACTAAAGAAGGGTAGAGTATAAGTATAAAATAATACTATATCTAAGAAAGTAAGTATATATAGCCTAAGACAAGAATAAGAAAAAAAACTAAGAGCTAGAGACTTCTAAATACAAAATAGTACCTAAAATACTAGAGCTAAAGTAAGAAGATACTAAAGTATAAGATAGATTTATAGAAGAAATCTAAAGACTAGTAGATAGCTACTACTTAGTAAAAGAATAGTAAGATAAAAAATACTAGATATATAAAGTAAAGTAAACCTAGTAATATAAATTATTATATACTAATAATAATTAGGCGCTAATTATTATAGATCTAGTATTAATATAAGAACTATAATACTAGCTATACTTATATAACCTAAACTATTTACTACTATTATAGATAAGATATTACTATAATAACTACTTTACTTACTACTCTAATAAGATAAGATCTAGATATTTCTCTTATAAGAGACCTAGATATAAATAGAACTAAGAAGAGTATATAAATATAAGATATAAATAACACCTATAAGAAAAGTAAGAGGCTAAGTACTTTCTAAGTATAACTAAAGAAAATATAAATACAAGTAAAATACTTATAAATAACTAATATATTAATCTAATCTAGTAAACCTATACGCTAGAGAAGTATAAATAATATAAAGAGATTAAGATACTCTAAAGATTTTAGTAAAAGATAAATAAAGATTATAAGATTAAGTCTTTTTTAAGTAAATAGCTAATAGTAGATATATATCTAGAAGCTATAACACTATTAATACTAAAAGACTTATTAAACTCTTAGTAAAGATAAAGAGATAAAAAATAAAAGTATTAGTAGATTTAGAGTTATTTATAAACTAAATTATACCTAAAGTAGTAGAATAAGTAAGACTCTAACTATAAGTAAAGAAGATACTATATCTAATCTATATTATAAATAGATAGCTAATACTAAGAAACCTAATAGTTAGTAATAAAGTAACTATAGAGATTATTATTTAAGGATATAGTATAAGGATTACCTTAGACGTATTAGTTTTAGCTAATAAAGATATTATACTAGGACTCTTATAGCTATAAGAGTTTAATCCTAGAGTTAATTAGAAAAACTAGAACCTCTTATTTAATAACTATAAAGACGTACGTAGATCTAAGCCTATATATTAGTAGTATTTAATAGTAGATAAGAAGGTACTATATAAGATAGTAGCTTTAATAGTAATATATTAAGAGAAAATAAGTACCTTTATAGGTACTAGTAGAGCGCTAAGCTAAGAAGTAAAAGTAAAGGAGTAATGTATAACTCCTAAGATCCTAGAATAATATAAGTTTAGCTACTTATTTATAGAAGAAATAGATATACTAGTATTACTTAAGTACTAACCTTAAGACTATATAATTAAGTTATAAAAAAGAAAAGAGCTACCTTTTAAGCTTATTTACTAATTAATAGAAAGTAAATAAGTAATACTCTAAAAAAGACTAAATAAGGACTTAAAGAAGAGATATATATATAAATCCTTATTATTAGTAAGATTTCTAATTCTCTTTATACTTAAGAAGAAAAAACTACTAAAGATATATATAAACTACTAAAAACTAAACAATATTATAGTAAAGGACTAATACTTACTACTAAATATAGATAAACTCTAAGATAAGCTAAGCTAAGCTAAGATTTTTATAAAGCTAGGCTTAAAAGATAGATACTACCTAATATAAATTAAAGTAAGTAAAAAGTAGAAGATAATATTCTAAATATACTATAGATATTATAAGTATATAGTAATACCTTTTAGACTAATAAATATACTAGTAATATTCTAAAGACTAATTAATAATATATTATAAGAATACTTAGATAAGTTTATTATAGCGTACCTAGATAATATACTAATATATTCTAAAGAAGAAAGTAAGTACGTAGAGTAAGTAATAATAGTACTATAGTACTTAGACTAATATAACCTATAACTAAAGCTAGAGAAGTATAAATAGTATAAGATAGAAGTAAAGTTTCTAGGATATATAATAAGTATTAATAAAGTTAAGATAAGCTAAAAAAAGATTAAAGTAGTAAAAGAATAGAAAGAACCTAAGATAGTTAAAGACGTATAATTATTCCTAAGATTTATAAACTTTAACTAATACTTTATAGAAAGATATAATATAAGAATAAAGAGTAGAGTAAAAATATTCTTATAAAGAACTTAAGTAAGCCTATATTATACTACTAGTTCTAAAATAATTTTATAGTAATAAGACTCTAGTTATTAAAACTAGTATATCTAATCTAGCTTATAGAGTAATAGCGCTATAAGAGTATAAAAAGAAATAGTATCTAATTATATACTATTTAGAGAAGTTTATAGAATAAGAAGAAAGATATAATATATATAATAAGGAGCTACTTATAATAGTTAATATACTTAAATATTAGAGAGCGTATACTAAAAGTATAGTAGAAGTAATTATTAAGATAGATTATAAGAACCTAATATACTTTATAATAAGTAAGAAGTTAAAGGATAAGTAGATATAATAGTTAGAACTACTAAGATAGTATAAATTTAAGATTTAGTACGTACTAAGTAAAGAAAATAGCTAAGTAAACATACTTAGCTAAAGATATAATATTATAAGAAAGAGACAAGTAGTAAAAGAAGCTATATTCTAAGATAATAAATAACAATACCTAGTACTAAGTATATAACTTGTAGAAAAACAAGAGATTAATAACGTAGTTAGGATTATATATAAGGTTTTAGAAGAACTAAAAAAAGTAATTATATAATAATACTATAATAACTTAGTATATAAGTACCTAAAGATTATATAAACTATAAAACTAATCTAGAAGAACTATAGATTTAGTAAGATAAAAGAGAAAGTAATATAGTTTATTAGAGAATATATAGATTACTAAAAGAATAAGTATAAGATATATATACTTTATACAGAAATATAAGTAATTAAGATACTAAAAGAACTAGAAATAGATATTATAATAGACTTTATTACAAGACTAATAATATTAAAAGACTTAGTAATAAGAATAAGATATAATATAATAATAGTAATTATAGACTAATTTATAAAATATACTAAGATAGAGAAATTCTAAAGTAACTATATAGTAGATTAGCTAGGATACGTACTACTAGACGTACTAATACAAAGATATAAGATACTAAAAAGTATTATTAGTAATAGAGATAAGCTTTTTATATCTAATTACTAGATAACGCTACTTATAGTAATAGAGATAAAAAGAAAGCTATTAATAGCCTATTATCTATAGATAGATAGATAGATAGAATAGACTAATAGGATATTAAAGATATACCTAAGGATTTATAGTAATTAGAAGTAGAATAATTAAGTATTACTATTACTTATAGTATAATTAGTATATAATAATAAGTACTTAGAAGTAATAAGTAAAATACTATATTTTATAAACTATAAGATATACCCTAATTTATTTAAGAGAATACTACTAAGACCTAAAATAGAAGTAATATTAGTTAGAGTTAAAGATATATAAGAACTCTATAATAAGATAAGATAAAAACTAAAGAAAGCTTAAAAATAAAGTATTTTATATATTAATTAAAAATAGAAAATAGTACCTTAGCTAAAAAAAAAAGAGATAAAGCGTATCTTTATATAAAGAATCTATAGATAAAGTAACTTAGTAAAGAACTAGACTATATTAAGATTAGACTATTTTTAGTTAAAGAAGATAATAAGCTAGTTATAAAAATACTAGAACTACCTAAAGATACTAAGGTATACTCTAAGTTCTATATAAGCCTACTAGAACTAGCTAAGCTAAAAATACTAGTATAGTAACAATTCTAATATTAGAAAGAAGAGAATAATAAGTTTAAAGTTAAAGACTTATAGAGATATTAAGAAATAAGATATAATACTTTCTAAAGTATATAGTTTATCTAAAAGTAGCTAGTAAAATAGAAAGGCTACCTAGTAAGTAAAAATATATAGAAACCTAAAGCTAATCTATAGAATTATTAGTTAATACTTAAAAAAGTAAGAAATAAGTATTATATACTAAGATATATAGGATATATAAAGCTATAGCTAAGGTATAATAAATATATTAGTAAAAGAAAGTTCTATAATAAATATAACTATATAGAGCCTATAAAGTGCCTTTAGTTATAATAAATTTATCTAATAAGCTAATAGTAGACTAGATAGTAAAAGAGGAAGTAATATTAATAGAAGTAGTAAAATAGTTAAGAACTTATACTAAGACTTTATTACCTTCTTACTCTAATTCTAATACTAAGTATAAGGCCTTATAATAAGTATACTCTTTAGTAGATTCTAATATTTTCTTATTATATAGTAAATAAGTAATAATAATAGTAAGAAGTTTTTAATTATTATTAACCTTTTTATAAAACTTTTTATAAGTTCTAATAAGAAACTCTAAAGTTATACTAATATAAGAATACCTTATATAAGTATACTTAGTATACTTTAGAGTAGAATCTAGTATAATAAAATAAGAAATACCTAAAAGAGAATAATATAGATAAGGTATTTTAGAAATATAGTTTATAGTAGAGATTTCTAATAAGAGATAAAATTTATAAAACTAAGAAAGAAGTAATATTATAGTAAGATAGTTTTTAACTAGACAGTAGAGTAAACTACTTATAAGCTATACCTAGTATAAGAAAGGGAGATAGTATTATAATACTAAGTAGTAAGTAAGCTATTATATTATACGCGATTAGGTAGGTAATATAGCGTAGTAGAATATATAACTATTTAGTAGTAAACGCTTTAGAGTAAATACTCTAGAGTAAATACTTAGAAATAAGTACTCTAGAGTAAACGCTCTAGAGCAAATACTTAGAAATAAACACTAGATAGTAAGTATATAGGAACGTTAATTAACCTTTATAGACTATTATATTTAATCTCTTCTTTACTTCTTATCTTAATAAAGTATTATAACTAATACTTTAATTAGATTCTTATCTATCTATTAATACTTATATACCTTGTAATACTCTAATAAGAGCTAACTATTAATTAAGTTAAGTAACTAACTTATTTACTAACTTTACTAATTTTATAAAAGCTTACTTACTCTTATTACTTTACTTAGTTCTAAAGACTTAATACCTTTTTAAGAAAGCTTTAAGCTACTCTAATAAATTTATATATAATAATTAAACTAGCTCTAAAAGTATACTTAATAATAAATTTTAATACTTATCTACTCTTAAAAAGTACTATACTTAATAATGAAGTAGTACTATATCTAGTTAACTTATTAAGCTTAATTAAACTAGAAACCTTTATAAAAACTTTAGGAGTTAGCTACGTAGAAATTAATACTTAATCCTTCTCTATTTTAAGTAAAAGAATAAAGATTTTTAAGAATATACTTAATAAAGCTTATAGAAACTTTACTAAAGATTTTAAGCTTTTAGATATAATAGTAATTAATAGTTTTTATATTAATATTATCTTAGAAGTATATAATAAATAAGCTAGAGTATAGTATTAAAAATATAATATAACTTTAAAGATTAAAGAGCTATATAAAAGTATTATACTAGTAAAACTTTTATATAAGTATAACTTTACTTTTATTAAATATAAACTTATTATACTTTACTTTACTATAATAAATATAATCTTAGATAATAGCTCTAAGATTATACTCTAAAGAGCTTTAGTACTTAAGATTAAGCTATCTAAGACTAGTAGCTCTAAGAGTACTAGTAAAGAATATAAAAAACGTATAAATAAAAAGAATACTACGTGTATAGTATAAGTATTACGTAATAATATATATAAAGTAAGTTATTTTAAGAAAATCTAAAGAGAGATCTCTATATCTTTACTAGCGTATATTATAAGATCTTTTTAATATACTAATAAAGTATATATATAAAGTATAAATCTTACTTATTAAGTATAACTATAATAAAAAGATTAATATCTACTTATTTTAAAGTATATTACTTCTAATAATAATAAAGATCTTTAAAAACTTTAAAAACTTACTAATAGCTTAATATAAGCTCTATATATATATAATTATATAAAATAATAATATAGTAACTTAACTATAGAGAGGTATATTATATTTTAAAACTTAAACTTAAAATAAAGAAATTATAATTAAAAGCTCTCTAGTATATATATAAGCTAAATAGAGTACTAGAGAGAGCTAGCTAGAGAATTATTAATAAATTAATTAAGATAAAATCTAACGTAAACCTACTAGAAATACTTTAGCTAGAAATAGTAGATATAGCTATATAGCTATATAATATAAGCCTAAGCTATACTTATAACTTCTAAGCTCTAAATATAGTACTTAATAACTAGTTTTAATAGTACTTTAAGTACTATAAGCTAGAACTAGTAAGAGCTATTATAGCTAATTACTACTTAGATTAGAGTAGTATATATACTTATAGCTACTAAGTATACTTACTAATTAGGAATAAGTAGCTAGACGTAATTATAGAAGTTTTAAAGTAAACCTAAAAGGCTATATTAGATATCTAGTAAGATATAGAGTATCTAATATATATAGAATATAGATCTCTAAATTAAATTAAGTAATTATAATACGTAACGTAACTTTTTATAAAACTCTCTTCTACTAAGAATTAAAAGACTAGTAAATACTAAAGCTTAAAGAGCTTAAGTTTTAAAGATTAGTTATTAAACTATATAAAGATAAAGTATATAACGTAAAAGAAGCTTATAATATATTTAAGTAACTTAGAATTATAGTATAAAATCCTAAAGAATAATAGTAAAAAAAGTACTTAGTATAAGATCTAAGAAGTAAAGCTCTAAGAAAAGCTAAAAGTATAGCTAGCTAGCTAGCTCTAGTAGAATAAAGAGTAAACCTTATATAAGTAGTAAGCTTAGCTAGTAAGCTATAAAGAATTAATATAGAGTAACTTAAACTAATTAGATTTTAAACTCTAGAGTAAATATATAAGCTTAGAAAGTATTAGCTATAAGAAACTAATCTAGATTATAGAAGTAATTATTAAAATAGTAGATAATCTAGTAGCTCTTAGGATATATACTTAACTAAAGAAGTAAGCCTACTAGTATAGCTAAGAAATAAGTATAAAGCTTATTAAAACTAGACTACTTCTTATTAAGTAGCTATAGCTTTAGTAGCTTTAAATAAAGTAAAGTAAGCTTAAAAGCTTTTAATATATATAAGCTAAAGACTTTAAAAAATAAACTTAGATAATAAAGCTAAGAGTAAAGATGTATATATACTTTTATATAAGTTTAAATAAAAAAAGTTAAGTAAAGTATTATAAGATCTACTACTTCTAGATTTTATTATCTAATAATAAAGTAATTAAGTAGCTATAGTTTATATAGTAATTATAAAAGCTACTATAAAATATAAGTAGATTTTATCTTAAACTTACTAAGATAAGCTCTATAAACTACTTACTAAATAAAAAAATTACTATATATATAAATATAGAGAGCTCTTTAAGTAAGTAGCTTAAAAAAATATTAATACTTTTAATTTAGTAAGAATATAAGAAGAAATTATTAGATTTCTAATAGAAAAGTACTTTCTACTACTTAAAATAGATATTTATATATAAATTTAATAAAGATAGCTACTTTAAGAAGTATAAAGCTAGAATCTATATTAAAAGTAATTTATAAATAATTAATATAATTTAATTAATATACGTAGTAATATTAGTATTATACTTATTTAGATTAGTAATAGCTATTATAGCTAAATTTAATCTAGAGATTATATAATATAATATAGTTAGTACTTTTATATATACTTATAAAGATAACTAACTTAAAGTACTCTATAAGCTACTAGATAGATTTAAAGTAGAAAGAAAATACGTAAAGCTTAAATAAGTACTATATAGATTAAAAGATTTACCTTTACTATAAGATAAAAAGTTCTTAAAAATACTAAAAAAAGGAAGGCTTATACTATTAAAAGAAAAGCTTTACTTATTCTTTAGTAATAATTAAAAGATTATACTACTCTTTTATATAGATAATATATTTTAGATTTACTATAAAAGCTATAAGAAGATTACTTAAAATCTAATAAGTAATATTACTTTAGCTTATAAAATTAAATCTAAAAAAGTAGTAGAATAGTTCTTAAATATAAAAGTAATTAAAGATAGAGATAAAAGAATAATTATACTTATATATAATAAATATATTAATAAGATTACTAAGAAGTTTAAGCTTATAAATACTAAAATCTTTTTAGAAATACTACTTCTAGTAAAAGAACTAGAAAGAAACTAAAGAAAAGCTTTGAAACAAGAAATTAAATAATATTAAGAATATATTAGATTAATACTTTATATAGTAATTATGCTACGCCTAGATATAGTATTTATAGTATTATAGCTATCTCTATTCTTTATAAACTTATACTTAGAGTATTTTAAAGCTATAAAATAAGTAATTATATACTTATATTATATAAAATATAGAAGAATATAATATAGTAAGTTTAAAGGAGTAAAACTTATAATCTATAGAGACGTATCTTTTATAGATAATAGTAAGATAAAAAGATTAATATATAAATATATAATTAAACTCTTTAGTAAAGTAATTATATAGAAATTAGTAGGATAGTTAATAGTAATAATATTAACTATAGAAGCTAAGCTAATAGCTCTTAAGTACGTAAGTAAAGAAATAATAACTTTAAAATAATTCTTTAATAAAATTACTTTTAAATATAGAGCTACTTAGAGAATCTATTATAATAATTAAAAGATAATTAAATTAGTAATAAATAAAAATAAAAGTATTATAACTTAATTACAATATACTAATATATAGAATATATAGCTCTAGTAAGAGTATAAAAAAAGATTGTTTAAGATAGCTTACTTTTTTATAAATATAATACTAGCTAATAGTTTTATAATATATCTAATAAAATAGTAATTAAAAAGATTTATAAGCTAGCTTAATTTAATAAGAAATAAGTTATTAAATTATAAAATATAATAATTATAAGTTAAAGTAGTCTAAATTTTAATATTTAACTTAAGAAGAGTATAATTAAACTATAAAACCCTAAGTATTATACTTACTAACTACCTAATTAATTAAAAGAGTATACTACTAAATAAGAGATTACTTTATAATCTTCTATATAGTATAGCTTTTAGTTATAAAAGATATAAAGTTAAAATCTTTAAGATTAAAGGATTTACTAATATAAGTATACTTTTTAGAAAAAAAAGATTTCTTAGAACCTAGCTTTTACTTATTAGTAGTTAATAGAAGCTCTTAAATAAAAAACTAGAAAAGATAATTAATTACTTTAAGAGCTTTTAAGAGAGCTATAAAAATTTTATAATTTTTTTTAGTAGTAGTACTTTTTTTTCTTAAAGGTATAATTTATAATAATCTTAGTAGTATATAATAACTATACTAGAATAATATAGTAGCTATAACTAGAAGTATACTTTTAGTAGTAATTACTAGGATTAGTATTATTAAAATTCTTACTCAGGCTTTTATTAGCTACTATACTCTTAATATACTAATAGTAAGTATTTACGCGCTAAATACTAGGATTTCTATAATAGTAGGTTATAGGAATAGAATTACTATCTAATCTATTAATATTATTATTAGAATCCTTACTATAATTAATTATAGCTTAAGAGTAAGTAGTATAGTATAAAGTAATAAAAGTAGTATTAGCTTTAATCTTTAACTTTCTAATAGCTTTATAAGTATATAGCTTAGAAACTATTTTTAGCTTTTTTACTTTTACTAAAAGTACTTTAGTACTTATTAAACTCTTTAACTCTACTATATTAGCTATATTCTTTATTATAATACTAAAAAGACTTTAGATCTAAGCTTAAGTTAAACTACTAAAATTTTAAAGAATAGAAGTAAAGGTTTTACTTACTAATCTACTTAGAGAACTATATAGTAATCTAGTAGATATAATATACTAATACTTATATAAAGTATTTTTATTTAGTAATTACTTATAAAGTACTTAATCTCTCTTAAACTAATTAAATAGTAAGTAATTATACTAGTTTATAAAAATAGTACTATACTTATTAGTATACTTAGTAAATAAACTCTTAATAGCGTACTAATACTTATTAATAAAAGAGCTTAGAATTAAAGTAGTAGTAAGAATAAAAGTACTAGTAACTAATAATTACTTAAAAGTTATAATCTTAGGCGTTATAGTTATAATCTTAGGTATTTTAGTTATAATCTTAAGTATTACTAAAGTAGTCTTTAGAGTACTATAAAAAGCTTAAGGTATTTTAATCTTAAGAGATAAAATAGTACTAGACTTAAAAAGAGTTAAAAGACTTATATAAGTACGTACTCTCTCTAAAAAATAGTTAGCTTAAGAAATAATCTTAGGTAATAAAGGCTCTTACTAGAAATATAAATAAGCTTTCTATTAGAATTATAGTAATAAGTATAAAGTATCTTATAAGTACTAATATAAAATCTAAGATTTTTATCGTAAGCTTTATATTTTTAATTAGAAGCTTTATAGAAATTATCTATAAAGTAAAAACTAATTAGTAAAGAGAAATTATACTTATTAAGCTTAAAAAAAGTCTTAGTAATAATCTTTATAGAATCCTTAATTATTTAATTACTAAAAGTACTAAGAGTAGACTTACTCTTTTTAACCTTATTATAATTATTAGCTAATAGCTTAGATATAGACTCTAAATTACTATTATTACTTCTATTACTCTAAGCTTACTTAATACTTTATTTCTTAGCTAAATAAGTATACTTAGCTTACTTATAGTTAGTAATATTAGTTAAGCGTATAAAGTTAATATTTCTAAAGTTTTATAATTATTTAGTTAGTATATAATAATTAAGTAAGTATAGAAAAAAAGATTAACTTAACTAATTAGATACTTATAGCTATCTTAGTAAGTAAAAAGTAGTATAAGTACTAAAAAAGTAAAGCTACTTTACTAGGATTAATTAAGTATATATATATATAAGTATAGGCTTTCTTACCTAATAAAATTATATAACTACTAAATATAAGATCTTTTAAATTATAGGTAAACTATAATTATAACTTACCTAAAAAGTATATTATTAGAAATTAATTATCTTTAGTATAATATAAAGCTCTATAACTAGAGCTAAGATTAGATAAATATAGAACTTAAATAGAATAGGAAGAACTAAAAGATCTAGTAATCTTATATAGATATATAAACTATCTCTTTTATAGTTACGTAGAATTAATAATTATCTTCTATTTATCTTTAAGCTTATAATCTTATAATACTTAATATTAAGTAATTAGACTTTAAACTAACTTGTATTAGTAATAATTTATATATAAGTTAGAAAAGTTATTATTATTATATAAAATACCTATTATATTAAAGATATATTTATAAAGCTTTATATAGAAAGTTTAGCTTTAAATAACTAATAAATTATATAGTATTATTTATAAGTAATATTTATAACTTTAAACTATATAAATAGATAATCTATATTAAAACTTATAGCTTCTTCTTAAGCTATATTATATAGTTATTTATAACTATATAAAAAATACTAAAATACTTTAAAGTATAATATTTCTACTAATATTAAATTTTTAAAAAAAAATTTAAATAAAGTAGTTTCTAATACTTATTTATAATATATACTAAAATTAAGAATTAATAGAAGAAGTAGTTGTTAAGATAGAGGGGGGGCTAAGGGGAAAAAGCGGGTATTAGGTGGGGCTAGGCACTTAGCGGTGAGCCTCACTAACCTAGTGGACGGCTGCGAGTGCAGGGCGCTGGAACTGTAGAACTTCTACTTAGTATTAAGGCCGCGCCTCCTGCATCGGTTATCGAATACCTTAAGGGTTCCGATTTGTTAAACTATATTGGGGCTGCTAGTTTTTTAGGACCTATAATATGCGCAAATGCGGTATACATAACATTAGTACCCGCCCCACGCAGCCGAATAGGCCCTACCTTGCCTAGCGCTAAACACTAGGTTAACGCTAGTAAATAAGGAAATTAGCTAGCCTTGGACAGGTGACATATTCTCCAAGGCCACTTAATCTGCATCTGCATTCTGACCCACGGTTTCCGATGAGACCAGGACCATAAGGCAGCCATCGGAATGTAGCATTATTGGTTCGGGGGGACTTAATCATTCACTTCCGAAAGCTCGAGTCTCCTGTTCAGGACATAGGTAATCAGATAAGCCGTCTTGCACTGCCGTCGGAGCTTCACGGTATGACTTTCGGATAATGGGAGGTCTTTCGGATAATGGGAGGTACTTCGGATATGGGGATGAGCTCCAATATGTTTATCCCTACTAAAGAGGCGTTATCAATTGTACAAGAATAGCTACAGCAGCAGACTTCGTTTCTCAAAGTGACGACCGCAGTGCCCCCACTTACTCCAATGGATGCTTCCAATACCCAGGGCCTTGCAAATACGCCCGCCAACGCCCCGTCAGCGCCAAAGCACACAATCAAAGATGCGACCGTAGAAAACTTCCGCCGCATGCGTATTATCGTAATTGGTGCGGGCTTCTCGGGCATATACATGGGGATACGCATCCCAGAATTACTCCGAAATGTCGACTTGACAATCTACGAGAAGAACGATGGGATCGGAGGAACGTGGTGGGAGAACAGGTATCCTGGGTGCGCCTGCGATATTCCTGGTACGTATTATAGAATTTTCCAATCTCTAGTCCCGCAATGCTATATTCTCTTTTCCCGGAAGCTGAAGAGAGGATGGATAACCCGAGTGAACCTGCGACGATGGCGGAGGATGGCTAACGTAGGTGGCAAGCGAGTCGCGCGCCCCACCAACTCTGCGCACCTATCTCATCTTATTGTACGGAGGTGCCTTTCAAAAGTTTTTGCTGACGCTAAAAGCGCCACCGCCGCTAGCGCCGCCGCTAAGTAACGCCACCTGTCTTTGGTAAAGATGAAGTTTCTTCAAAGCAGTCTTCAAAGTTAG